>CM029379.1:22237122-22584622 GCA_017165825.1 Hepsetus odoe | reverse complement strand
AAACAATCGAGTTAAAACTCATTGTTTGGATTTGGTGATGAATGCTGAATAGTTAAGGCATCTGTCCCAGTCTGTCAGAAATCCCCCAAGAAATTGCAGATCAGGATCTCCCTAATTAAAGTAGTAACATTGCAGCAGAAGTCAAGAGCGTATCTTTCATATTCTGCTGCTCTTTAGGGACACCTAACCATCAGTCTCCCACTCAGACTCTTCGTGGCAGAGTTTTGATCTCTTCTAATTCCTTCTGCTGGCTAAGCAGTAACACAGGCTGCATCACTCCTTCACTGAGTGCAGAATTCTCAGCTAAATGAAGATGCCTGAGCTGAGAGCATTAGAGGAAGAGTCGTGTTAATCACTCAAATAGGTTCATGAACTTGCTGTGAGCGATGAACGACGTTCTGCTTCTTAATTTCCATCCGACATTCAATTTAGCAAAGCAATCAGATGCATTCATTGGAGGGCAGAAAATCTTTTCCGTTCAACCCATTACTTATGAAATTACTTATTTAAATATTACTTCTTATATTTTCACCTACAAATACTGCACAAAACATGGACAGGTATGTGACGTATGTGGCAAGCAGTACAGGAACAGTGCAGACACTTCTGTAGCAGCTATAGCTTTGTCCTTGCGAACTTATAGATTCTGCAACGCATTTTTTGACAAAACTTATGAATTCTGTATCACATTCTGCACCACTGTCCTTAGACTGGTGGAGCCACTTCTGCTGTGTCATAATGACCTCTGAGCAACTCTAATATATATATATATATATATATATACATATTTTTTAAAAATATTTATTTATTTATTAATTTTTTTCCTTGGTAGATTTTGTAAGTGAAACTTGTTTATAGCATTATCAGTGACAAGTGTCCTCATTTGGAATAGATGAGGCAGGCAGAGGGTGCCGGTCTCCCTCTAATTGAAAGAGAGTGGAGGTGCTGGACACAGGGAAAACATCCTTGCGTAGCTGTGTACAAATGGATAGTTAAGCAGGGCACAGCTGAATGTTTTTAGTCGATTTCCGTCACCTCGTTTGTCAGGAGGAACATTTGTCAACAGACGTATTGATTTAGCAATACGGCGGAGATTGGCTGGGAGTTAGGGGACTGTAAATCAGGTTACAAATCAAGAGAGCTGGGACACGGAGGAGTCTGCGCCGCTCAGAAAGCGCTCACCCAGACGAAGGTTAAATGCTTGCACATAATCTCGAGCGACTTTGACAATTTGGGCCTCGGAGTTCATTTTAAAAGCATTGGTGAGCACAAAACTGGTGGCCTTAAAAACAGATTTGTTGTTCAAGTTACTTCTGGCTGATTTGGCAAAAATGTATGATAAACAAAACAGCAATGTGATATTTAGCTTTTTGAAAGTTTGAAACAGAGAAAAAATACAATATCAGTACTAGTGAGCCATTTAGTGCTTTTAGGCAAGATTATATTACATTACCATTAAATTAGTAAAATATCTAAACTATTATGCTTCATGTTAATTTTCTCTGATATCAGAAATCTTGCACTTAATTCATTTTAAGTAAATTTGTGTCAGACAATAAATAATGATTTATTGCCAAGGAAACGGGAATGGGTGTCCTGTGTGAATTAGCAGCTTGGCTTTTTTTTTTTTGCAGTTTACTGAAGCCAGCAAGTGTTTAATGTAGCAGTGCTGCTTTTATATAGAGTGCTGCTGATTGACCTGTGACAGATAATTATAAAATTTACATAATTATTCATATAATTATTCATGTGTCATGGTGCTCAACAGCTAATAGCCTTTCTTTCTTATTTAATTTGTGATATTTAAATAAGCAAAAATGAGTTTTTATCTGATTTCAGATATCTGTCTGGATCACTAATGAGCAATTAATGCTTTTTATATTTTGAGGAAAGACAAATACTATAAATGTGTTTCATTCATGAGCATTTATTAGATCCCATTTAATGTAAATATTCTGCACATGCAAGAACATTGTTTGATAAGAGTTAAAAAGATCTTAACAAGTTGACACAAATTGCGAATTTTTGTCTATAACTGTGTGCATGTTTGCACTGAGGGCGAAAGCCCAATTATATTTGGTGTTAGACTGACAGAATTCACCTGAAAGCGGAAAAGCACACCTACACTCCATCTGAGACTTTGAGCCACATGATCAGCTTCCTCCAGCACAGACACATGTACACACTTCACAGAAGCTGCTTTTAGCACACAGACATCACAGGAGTCCCTTATAACACATTCACACACATACACATGGATTACAGGAGCACCTTGAATCAGATATTTCATTGGCGATTCTAACACTATCAGCATGAGGGGACACTCTCAAGCCTTTCTATCTCACTTTCACATCTCTTTCGGAGTCAGAGACCACTATGGCGCTGCTGTTGGGCAACCCTCACTCACAAATCACACAGTTCTGGGCAAAAACTGCATGCTAGTACCAGAAAGTTTACTTAAAAAACACTTTTTTTTTTCTTTTTTTTTTTTTACTCACACTATGCAGGTTGAATGAACACATAAAACAGACTTTCCATGAGCCAAATAAGAAAAACAAAGAAAAAAAACCTCAAACAAACAAAAAAAAACAAAAAAACATTAGTAGCCCTGTAGTGAGGCAAACTAGTATGAAATGTTTTAACTATACAAATCAGTTTAAAGCAAACTGCTACAGTGATTCAAAGATTAAGCAGCTATTCAAACAAAGCACTAATTATCTGAATGTCTTTACCTTGATTACATTTGTGTTTACATTTCATTTTCATAAAACTGCATATAAACAATATGGATTGGCTAAAATTAAAATGAGAAACGGGCAATTCTGATGCTTGTTTAAGGCAAAAATGGTCAGATTTAGATTTTTTTATCAATGACTCTAGCTATTAACCCAAATGTAGTTGATCAAGACATGTTTGGTGCCTTCGTTTGTTTAATTGCAAACTGGAGCTATGAGGCCAACACAGATAAATAAAGGGAATAAAAAGGAAGCACAAAAGAATGAAAAACGACAAGCCTTCAGCTGCTTCAGTTTGGCATGTATTTGTTTATTTTTAAGGTGCCATTTAATGTCAGAAAAAAGTATGTCTATTTTAGGTTGTTTAACAACTCGCCCCAGTTTAAGGAAAGTGTGGGCTGATTCAGGCAGGTTCTGTGTATTTGCACCATTATAACTGGTGATTCAACATGTAAGATAAATTACACTCACAGCTCTGATGTAAAACTCAGTTCCAGACAGCAAATGTATGTCAACTGGTACACTAGATCTGGAAAAGGTAAAAATGACTGCTCGCGCATATTTAAAACAACTCCATAAAGGCATAATTGTAGAAGCTCTAGCACTGTTCTTTGTCCAATGTATGGTAAAGAAACTGAGCTAAAGCACCTTGGCGGCAGAGCTTGGCATTAGTATGCCAGTTTGAAGCCTGCTGCAATTTGAGCCACTAGTTCCATGTGACTGAACAAAATGAAAGCCCTGTTGGCACCATGTTGGCCCAGATAACATGTAAAAGCACAGTTCAGATCCCAACAACCACTGAAAAAAATAGCAGAAAATTAATGATGGTCTCATTTTTGAAGCTGCAGCCAGAAACTGTGGTGGCCTACCAGCAAGTGCTTTTAATTAGCACAACATCCCTACAAACACATGAAATACACGCTACCAGCTACTCAGCTACTCAGCTCTCAGTCGATGTAATGTTATATGTATATTTTCTGATATCTGTACTTTATTTGACTTTCTACTTTTATTACCTTCATTTCAACAAATATCTGTACTTTATTCTCCTTACATTTTCAGAACAGACTTGTATAGCTTGAATTTATTTGAGAGCAATTATCCATCATTTTTATTTAAAATGCCAGCCAGCCATTTTCTGCCGCTTCTCCCAAGCAGGGTTGCAGGGGAGTGCTGGAGTCCATCCCAGCTCACACAGGACAAAGGACGGGGGACACACCCTGGACAGGTCGCCAGCCCTTCGCAGGGAGGAGCATGATGGGGACGGCACCTTGCTCAAGGGTTTGAACCCCCCGATCATGTGGCCAATGCCCTAAGCACTAGGCCACCGCTGCCCCTTTATTTAAAATGAAATTCTTTTATTTATCATTGCACGCCTATGCTATGCCAAGACTGACTTCAGGCAAAATGAACAATGCTGGACAGAAGGATCATCCTTTGGTGAGTTCCTCGTTGAAGATTGCAAGAGGGAAATGAAATGAGACAAAAAAGAGAAGCAGTTTTCAACATTTACATTTATAGCATTTAGCAGATGCTCTTATCCAGAGTGACTTACATTTCCTAACTACAGAGATAGTAGTTAGCAACTGGGGGTTAAGGGTTTTGCTCAGGAACCCAATGGAGGTGGGTTTCAAACCTGTGACCTCTTGGTCCAAAGGTGAGTATCCTACCACTAGATGACCAAAATTCCTATGTAGCTGGTTTTGCACAAAGGCCAGAAAATTTACCATCTGGACTAAAAAGGCCCTCAACCTGATTGTAAAATTGTGTTTCTAGTTATTTAACAACTTTTCCGCTACTCTTCTGCTAAGTCAGTGAATCAATGCTTGTGTTTGTTTCCACTGTGATTAAGCTGTTGGTTGCAGTGAATGACAGCCAACCTTATTGATGAATCTGACATCTTAATTTTTCATTTTGACAATCATGCAAAGATGGATGCTCCATGTAATGGCATCCTTATGTAACACCAGACCTGTTAGACTGAACAAGAATCAGCTCATTTGCACTTTCAGTGCTGGACACAATGGTGAGAAAGCAAAGAAATGTTGCTCTTATCTTTCCTGGCTGCATTATGCACTACTGGCAGACCTCTCAGGATAATGTTTCTTTAGAACCAGTGAATCGGGAAGAATCTTTATGCGCGTGTGTTCTAAAGTACTTAACCCGTTTGAGCATGTGCAATTATGCAATTCTCTCTTGCCGTTCAAGGTTAAAAGTAGAGAAAAAATGTCAGCTCAGATGAAAAGTGTCCTTTGTTTACTTTTGAGAGTTATTCAGACGGTGAATATTTGGGGAAACAGCTAGTTTCTCTCGTCTATGGAATGCAAATGGGTCAGTGGCATTCCTTGGAGCCAGTATGATGTAAGATAAAAGACAAATTGAAATCCCCACAGCTGTCGCCTAGAAGATTTAAAAAAAAAAAAAAAAAACAGAGAGAAAGACTCAGTTTAGTCCTTATAAACTGTTTTCCAGTTCTATCCAACATGTTTGCATCTCTGGATCTGGATCTGAATAAAACTTTTGTTAGTAATGAAGTAAGGCTGCACAATATTCCATTTAATCTTCACAGTGATCTTGGCCTATCAGCCTTGTTTGTAGCTACAATGACAGAGACTGGTTTTTGTGTGCTGTGTGCATCTGGAGCAGAAACAGATGTTCTGTGGTTGGTGGAATTAATTTAGGCAAATGCCTAAAAAAAAACCATTATTATGACTAAAGTTAATGTTTGTTATGCCAGTCAAATGAGTGGCATAACAAACATTATTAACTTTAGTCATAATAATGTTTTTTTCAAGAAGGTTCTGTGATTTCCTGTCATTTCCCAGTCAAAACAACCTGGGTCCTTTCTGTGTCTGTGTAGATTTCCTTCAGGAGCGCTGGATTCCTTCCACAGTCCAAAGACATACATGTCAGATGGAATAACGATGCCAAATTGCCACTAGGTGTATCTGAGTTTCAGTGTGTCTGTCTGTAGGTTTACCTGTGCTGCCAGGACCCCAAAAACACTCTTATGATACAGTCCTGTGTGACTTCTTTTTATTTTTTACTCCACTGACCAGCAGTCACCCCTGCAATTTCTTTGCATCCAGTAGTATGAAGAAAGAAATTATATTTTTATAGTTACATTTCACTTTGATAGCAGCTCTTTGGTACCATTTTTACATGCAAAGTATCTCAGGAGCCTTTCATATAAATCAGAAATGTTTATCAGACTGGGGATTGTCTACAAGTGGATGCCATTAGCAGTAAAATTGCCTTTGGTGTGTCATGAAAAATTGTGCCGTGCATCAGTGACACTGCAAGATCTTTTTTAATTGAAAGTAACATTTATTTTTTATTTTTATGATCAATATGTGATTGATTTGTTTACATGTATTGATAAAATTGAATATGATAAGTGATTGAATACCCACTTTTATCTATTTGGATAAACATTCATGGGTTACAGTTCTGAAAAAATGATTTCAGTATCACTGCTATCAATGTTGTATTGCCTGTATCATAAAGCCCTACCATCAAGCTTTTTTCTTTTTTTTTACCTCTAACCCATTATTTACAACATATTGCAGGTTTGTACTAAAGTTTCTGAAGTTTAGTGCCTCTGACTGCAGTGTAGGTGGTGAAAGTGAAAAGTGAAAGTGACAACCCTTGTCATTGCGAGGTCACAGCACAGCAAGCGTGAACCACAACAAAATTGGACCTCTGCTTTTAACCCATGCACACAAACACCGTGCAGCAGCTATTGAAAGCGCCCGGGGAGCAGTGACGGGGATGGTACTTTGCTCAGGGGTACATGAGGGCAACCTGCTTGTGAGGGAATCAAACCTACAATCTTCTGATGCGGGGCAAACTCCCTAACCACTAGGCCACCACTGCTGTGTATTGTTTTCCCATTAAACAAAGCAGAGTTGATGTGAAAGCTGCATAGGTCAAAAAGGAAGAAAAGCTCCATTCTCAAAGTCCAAATCCTCTAATACACTAATTTAGCCATGTTTACCCACAAAAGGCCTGTGCACACACATCTCTCTCGTCCATTAAGGCCTTGTTTTATTGATCCAAGATAAAGGATGATAAATTTAGATTGGGATCAGCTGTGATTCACTGACATGTAGCGTTCACAGCTTGATCTTCTGACCTTTGAGAACACACGCACATACACATTGAAGACTTGCAGGGGCAGGTGCTCCTGGGCCTCCTGTTCCCATGGGAAAGCAGTGATTATCTTTAAGACTCTTAGTGTCACTGACCACTGCTTTTCAGATGCACTAACATACTCCTCTCAGTCTGCACATGAAGACAGATGAGCCTGTTAAAACACACTCTTGTGGCACCTCTGGGGAAACACAGTGATCCAGACACAGCTTAACTGGCTCAAGACTTGACCTTGGTCATTATAAAGTGACAACCAGTCTTGCATCAGAGGTGCCTCCACAGAGACAGGTTTAGTATACACAATACTACATTTGTTAATAATCATCAGCCCATGTTGTTTACATATTGGCCTTAGCATTATTGATCACACATATTTACAAAATGCAAATAAACCCATTAAGCTCTTTGCTCTTTTAGCCTTTTGCCATTGATGATTACCATGAATGCTTGCGGCTGTTTAGATAAATCAAGACATTCAAGAAATCTATTAAAAGTCGACAGCTGTCAAAATAATGCAGACAAATCTTAAATGATGTCAAGAGAAGTTCATCTAACTCTCTTAACCTCGACATATTGTGGGTAAAATTCTCAGTGCTGCTTTGCTTTATGTACTAAATCAACTGTTGAGGTTTTTCCTATTATCATTGGTTGTAATATATACCCAAGTTGGTTATGTACTGTTAACAAACTCATCTTCTTACCTTTAACCAGTGTTAAGCCATAGCCACTGAACAGTATTTCATTATATTGCATTGTTATTTGTTAAATAGTAGAGCTTTCAAAATTATAAGTTGATAATTCAGTTCACTGATCAGGTCACTGATCAAAGTAATTTGGGGTAAATTAGGGGTGGTGGTGGTCTAGTGGTAGGGTACTTGCATAGGTACCTATAGCTCAAGAGGTCCCAGGTTTGAATCCCACCTCTGGCAATAGGTCCCTGAGCAAGACCCTTAACCCTGTGTCGCTCTGGACAAGAGTGTCTGCTAAATGCCGTAAATGTAATTTAGTGCATGATTTTAAAGTGGCCATTTTAACATCATTAACATTTTTTAAAGGTGTTTTTAGCAGACTGAACATTGTCCCTACTGTTAATTTAAAATGTTCAAAAGACTGTTCAGATATGCTGTTTGTCAGACATGTAGCAATCTATAACTCGTTATTTCTGAGTTTGAGGACCATCATTGAATTTATAGGGGGATTTTATAGTCTTTATGAATGAGATAAACAAGTTAGCTAAGCTTACCAACCTAGAAGTTAATTTGAACATCAGAGTCCATCCATCCATTTTCTGCCGCTTGTCCCAAACGGGGTCGCGGGGGGGTGCTGGCGTCCAACCCAGTGCACACAGGGCGAGGACGGGGGACGCACCCTGGACAGGTCGCCAGCCCATCGCAGGGAGGAGCAAGACGGGGACGGTACCTTGCTCAAGGGTACCTCAGGGCAACCCACTGGGAAGGGGTTCGAACCCCCGATTCTCCAATCACGAGGTCAACGCCCTAACCACTAGGCCACCGCTGCCAACATCAGAGTCTCCGTTTGTTATTTCTATGAATTTGTACTTTTTTTCCTATTTCATTGGTTGTAATATATACCCAAGTTGGTTATGTACTGTTAACAAACTCATCTTCTTACCTTTAACCAGTGTTAAGCCATAGCCACTGAACAGTATTTCATTATATCGCTGCCAACATCAGAGTCTCCGTTTGTTATTTCTATGAATTTGTACTTTTTTTCCTATTATCATTGGTTGTAATATATACCCAAGTTGGTTATGTACTTTTTTAATCATTTGCAACATAAAATAAGAATGCCTGAACATGAAATCAATCATGATATGAACTATTTATGATAAAATGTTTTGTTTGCAGGGTGGTGGGGGTAGTGGAGCGTTTCCCAGCAGTGAAACCAGACGGACACCATGGACAGGTTACGAGTCACACACACAGACACACACTGATTCGCACACTGTGTCGCATATGACACACCTATGGAGCAATTTCGCATCTCTGGTTCACTTGAAATGTATGGACTGTGGAGGAAACCAGAGATCCTGCACTGGTAGAACATGAAAACTTCATACCGAGAGGACAAAGGCTGAGCTGACTGGGAACTGAACTGAGGACCTATTTCCTGTGAGGCAGCAGTAGCCATGTGTAAATCAGTTCTTCATAAAAAGATGTGCAATCACCATTGATTATGTTGAAGTAATAAAACAATTATTCTGATAATTCACTGGGTAATCAATTAATTTTAGACCCAACAAAACTTAATCATCAGAATAACCAATAGGTCACTAGATAACCGATGTAACTGATAGTGACAGCCCTACTAGAAGCTAATTTAAAAAGCATAAACTCATGCTTTCTCATTTCACTGGGTCACTCAACACTCTACATTTTATCAGGTTCACCAGAATTCACAGCTACTGCTTTATTTTAATCTTCATTTTCTTCACACATCTTTTCCTTCGCTAGAACTTGATAATTAGATCCATTAATCAGTGTTTAAAGCAAAACTTTAAAACTTCAAAGGTACATCCATGTTAAGAAGTAATGAATCCCAAATCTAAAAAAGTAAATTCAGTTTTCTTTACAAACATAAAACTCTGAGCCACTGAGTCATTTAGGTTATTTTAGACTTAATTATACCAAAATAAACAACCCCCAGTCGTGCAGTTCATGAATGAAAACTTATGCTGACACATGACATTGCGTTCCTTGCACAAATTCAAAAGCTATTTCAGTGGTTTTAGTATTTCTGGACTATGGATAATTTGTTGTGGATCATCTCCATCAAATGCAGCTCTTAGGAAGCTCCAGGCTGTTAGCTGTCATTGGAATGACTGCAGTCACACTGCTGGACGTGTCATCGTCCCCTTTGGACAGCTAGTCCAACCAAATTGGTAAAGAATTTAGTTAGAGCGAGGAGCATCTCTCCAGCTACACACAAACACAATTTCTAAAGACTTGAACATGAGCGTCCCATTCCACTCCATTTGCAAAAATGCAGAAATAACTTTATAAAAAACAGCATGACTTTGTTGTTGTTAAGGTGAATAAGGTCATGGGATTATGGGTGCAGCCAGTTCTTCTGAACAATGAATAACCTTCATAGAGCCTAATTACAGACAAGATTAAACAACAACAACAACAAAGAAAACTGTATATCATAACTTCTTACCCTCTGTGGTCTAACTCATTATTTTTTTAGAATTACGCTATTACGTGGGTTGCTGACCAATAGTGCAGATCTATAAACAGTATGCTGGAGGTAGATTTATGTTTTTCTATTGGGCAGTGCTTTTGAGACCTGCAGTGCTGCCCAATTAGAAAAAAATTATGTATCAAGGCATTATGAGATTAATAGCAGAGGCTAACAGAGATAAAAAAAGAACACTGATCACAATCAAGACATTTAATTTGGGGTTCATCGTTATGCACTCATTTTACAAAGACTGGTTTACAAAGCTTCTCATTAGACTGACTAGCTTCCGAGCGACAGAAAATATGAGTTTAGCAGGCAGCATTGCAGAAATATTTAGCTTGTCGTATGAATATCCTGTCATGTTCTATAAGACATTTTTAATTTGGAAAGGTTAAACTACATAGCAATCTCAGCAATCTCAGGAGGGGATTGGATCATGATTAACAACTGTTTGATTTGAGGACTTTTTCCTTCTTAGATGAAGCTTTGCAACATTTATAAAACTGCTAGAATAGTTATAACTAAGTAGTTATAACAATAATAATAACTTAGATTTTTATTATTTATATATTTTTAATATTTCTATATTTTACATTAGACTGTTAAATAGTTTATTTATGACATTAAGGCAAATACTATCAGTACAGTACTCACTACAAGATGGTACCAGCTGATTTAACTTTATTAGAATTAACTTTATTTAATTTAGATCCGAATTTAGAACTGTTCAAAATGTGTTACATACTAAATTACACTGGCACAAGGCAATCATGGTGTTAAAACAAAAATACGGAAGAAGCGAGAGGGACAAAAGCAATAATTTAATTACTACTAATTAAATTAATGTTATTTAATTACTGCTAATTTAATCATTGGTAGTAGATTTTTTAACTGTGATTGCTTCCACAATGTACACAGAAATATAATGTAGATTATACTGTATTATGTTATATTGTGTTATATTATATAAAATATCAATTTGCTATGACTGAAAACTTTTAAATGATGATGCTAGAGGTTTCATTTAATTTTACTGAAGCTTAAATATGGCTGATTCAACTTACTAACTAATTAATCTCTTTAATGTTTAAATCAATACGCTTCTTTTAACTGCTAGTGTAGAGATGATGCTAGCTTGCATTAAAAAGGGGTTAAAAAGTGCATTCTTGTAGGACAGGTAAAGCTCATTCATATATGACAAAGGTAACAAAAGAAACCGTTCTGGTATGTCTATAGGATGTACAGATCCACACAATGCATGAAAAGGCATATTTGTATTGTTGTGCCAATGGGATCCATTCTAAAGTCTTCTGAAGACCATGTCCCATGGAAATGTAGTAAAAGCTCTTCATTTCTATGTGGGCCTCTGCAGCATGTTGCTTCGTCAGGAATTTTCACAATGGGAGTCACATAGTCTTTGGTTCTGTTCCAGGTATAAATGCAAGGGTTAAACCAGGCAGGATGTCAGTTCACCAGCTGGAATCAGCTCTGAGCCAAACCAACCAACCATCCACCCAACCAACCAGCCAACCAACCAGCCAAAATGATGGGCAAGGTAAGCACCAGCTTGATAAATTTAATCGTATTTTATCTTTTACACTAATAGCCATGGGAAAGTTAACACTAATTCTAATCCACTAATCCACTAATACTTCCTAAACAGGTCATCTTCTACGAGGACAGGAACTTTATGGGGCGCTCTTATGAGTGCAGCAGTGACAGTTCTGACATGTCCTCCTACATGAGCCGCTGCCACTCCTGCAGAGTTGAGAGTGGCTGCTGGATGGTATACGACCGCCCCAACTTCATGGGAAACCAGTACTTCATGAGGAGAGGCGAGTACGCTGACTACATGAGCATGTGGGGATTTAACAACTGCATCAGGTCCTGCCGTATGATCCCCATGGTACGCTTTCTGATCTACTGTCTCATTTCACAAGTTGTCAGTCTGGCATTTATTTGTCTAAGTAGGATCCGGCCCCAGTAGTAACTCTCTTTTTGTTCTCTTCCCCAACAGCACAGAGGATCCTACAGGATGAGGATCTACGAGAAGGAGAACTTCATGGGCCAGATGATGGAGGTGATGGATGACTGCGATTCCTTCATGGACCGTTACCACTGGTCCAACGGCTGCATGTCCTGCAATGTGATGGACGGCCACTGGCTCATGTATGAGCATCCTCACTTCAGAGGCAGGATGTGGTACTTCAGGCCTGGAGAGTACAGGAGCTTCAGGGACTTCGGCGGCATGAAGTTCATGAGCATGAGGCGCATCATGGACTCCTGGTATTAAAGAGTACCTGAGCCAAAGTAGAAAATAAATACAGAAAATTCTAGAAAAAAGTGTGTACAATTTTTTTTCTACAACAACACAAAGAGGATTTTAAAATCATTAAACTGTGGCCAAGTTTACAGTTGAACGAGGGGAGGGTTATCTGACATGTCAATTAAAATAATTTATAAAAAAATAATTTATATAAAATGAATAAGTAAGTATTTTCAAAATACAGTGATGCATCTTTATGCACAACTCAAATAAATGAATATATTCAAATATAAAAACATTCAACTACATTTTCGCCTTACCATAAACATTACCCTTTCCCTTACCCTAAACCTAAATCTATTTAAAATATGATCCTGGATGAAAATCTAACAACAATTCTAAAATTGCTGATAACTCACTAAATTTGACCAGGTAGTTTAACAGCCAGAAAATCATTCTAGTCTTGACTATAAAGTAAAACACTGTAAAATAAATTCAGATGTATTTACCTTGATTTCCAAATGATTTAAATGTTTCATTCTGAACAATTATAAACCCAAATGTGATTTTAATGCAACTGGGGTAACAAAAAGCAGACTAACTTCATCAATCCACATGAAATGAAATATTCGAGAGTACTAGAACTGTGAGTATAAATCTACCAGTAATCAAGATGAGAAATTTGTTTAAGTTAAAGATTAAAGTTTGGATGTCTTTTATCACAGTGGAACTGTACTACTGTCCTGTAGGACTGGTGTCCAGCACTGTCGAAACCTGGCTAACAATGGAGCTGAACGAGGTGTGTTTGAGCAGAGAAATCACCTAATGGCGGCCCTCCAGGACTCCATGGATTATTACAATTATTTTATCTGTTTTCATGGTGGGGGATGTTTTAGAATTTTTTTATTAACCCAGCATCAAGACAAAATCAAGGAGCAAACTCAGAAGCCTGTTTTTTTTTTTTTAGGTACAAGCTACCACTAAATAGCACCCAGAGGAAACCCATGCAAATACAGGGAGAACATGCAAACATACTTCGAAAGAAATGTCAAGTTCCTAATGTCACTATCTGAGTTGCTGCCAGAAAACCTTTAACAATAAAAAAGGACAACTGGGGGAACATAATTTCTTCAACATGATCATTTCCTTAGCATTGTTTAAAATTGTGCAAACAGCAAGCAGTCCCAAAAGCAAACATTTAGCCTCCTCAATTTCCAGATTTTCTCCCATTGGGCTTTCCTTTAAAGTCTGATAAAGCTAAGGAAAGAGGATAATATAAATGAAGAGGAATCCCTCATTGTTTTTGTCGACCTCTTTCAGCTCATGTTTAAAATTAGTCACTCACCCACTGGACGAAGTTATTTCTTAAAAATAGATATTTGCTTTGAAGTTTCATAATGAACTTTCAGTATCAAACAGTATATAGTATGCATTACAAGAAACTGGCAGCAGGAAGTCATAGCAATTATTATCAAACAGAAACTTCATAGATTCTGACAGCAAGTCTGAAGCTTCATGAGTGAAGCATAACAAAGCAGAAAAAATCTGGTGACTGAGAACATCTGAGAAACGTGGATTGTTTTTTTGTTTTTTTTAACAATTTTCTGACTTAAATGCTGGAGTTTTGTTTATTAAAATAATTAACTGCTTATATCCATTTAGGTTCTGAGTTTGCTACTTGACTGGCTAACCAGACGTAATTCTGAGTAACAATTGTTTTTGTAACATTATTAAATTGAAGGTGGCTGCTAACAAGGTAGCTGATAATATTGTATGATTTTACTTGAGCAAAAGACAATCTATTGAAATGATTAACCAACATTTTATGATAAAGACAGTTTCATTAAAGAAATATATTTTGCTCAATATATAGAATAGGTCTTCTTGTTGGAGTAGGTGAGGTTCCTTAAAAAGATGAATAGTTTCTAAATCTTCAAGCACACATTTAAGGCCTTTTTTTTGGTTTGGTTTTGGATCATCCTGCGATGGGCTGGCGACCTGTCCAGGGTGCGTCCCCCGTCCTCGCCCTGTGTGCGCTGGGTTGGACTCCAGCACTCCCCCGCGACCCCGTTTGGGACAAGCGGCAGATAATGGATGGTTTTGGATCATGGATTTTTTTAATTTTTATATTTATTTTAACTCTTTCAATATCTAGATGCTGAAGTATGAGTATGAAATAAAATTATAAGTCTTAATGCCCTGCTACTATAGCACATAGACAGTTAAACTGAAATAAATGAGGTGCCTTTTACTATTTAATATATAATTTAAAGCAATATTTTCTAATGTTTTTGGAAAGTATAGTTTTGTAGTTTACTTTCCCTGGAATAATTTAAGTAAATATTTTTCTGATTAATTTGGAAAACATTTCTGTTTGGCTGAGACTGTGGGTTAATACATTTCTTTAATAAAATAAAATTGATTTTTTTTTTTATTCTGTGATGATGATAAATAAATTGTCACTCAGTTTCAGGAATTTCTTTAAACTGCATTTATTTTCTACTTTGGCTCAGGTACTCTTTAATACCAGGAGTCCATGATGCGCCTCATGCTCATGAACTTCATGCCGCCGAAGTCCCTGAAGCTCCTGTACTCTCCAGGCCTGAAGTACCACATCCTGCCTCTGAAGTGAGGATGCTCATACATGAGCCAGTGGCCGTCCATCACATTGCAGGACATGCAGCCGTTGGACCAGTGGTAACGGTCCATGAAGGAATCGCAGTCATCCATCACCTCCATCATCTGGCCCATGAAGTTCTCCTTCTCGTAGATCCTCATCCTGTAGGATCCTCTGTGCTGTTGGGGAAGAGAACAAAAAGAGAGTTACTACTGGGGCCGGATCCTACTTAGACAAATAATTGCCAGACTGACAACTTGTGAAATGAGACAGTAGATCAGAAAGCGTACCATGGGGATCATACGGCAGGATCTGATGCAGTTGTTAAATCCCCACATGCTCATGTAGTCAGCGTACTCGCCTCTCCTCATGAAATACTGGTTTCCCATGAAGTTGGGGCGGTCGTATACCATCCAGCAGCCACTCTCAACTCTGCAGGAGTGGCAGCGGCTCATGTAGGAGGACATGTCAGAACAGTCCCCGGTGCACTCATAAGAGCGCCCCATGAAGTTCCTGTCCTCGTAGAAGATGACCTGTTTAGGAAGTTAGTGGCCCAATCATTAGAGCAAATGTGAACAAGGAAAAGTGTTAACTATCCCATGGCTATTAGTGTAAAAGATGTCAAATGTATGTCGAATTTAATGTATTAATCAAGTGCTTACCTTGCCCATCATTTTGGCTGCCTGTTTGGATGGTTGGTTTGGTTCAGAGCTGATTCCAACTGGTGAACTGACATCCTGCCTGGTTTAACCCTTGCATTTATACCTGGAACAGGACCCAAAGAACATGGGCCTGGTATTGTGTAAATTCCTGACGAAGCACATACGTCATAGGGGCCCATAGAGTGTGAAGTGCTGTTGCTACATTTCTATGTGACTCAGACTCCAGAAGACTTTAGAATGGATCCCACTGGCATGACAATACAACTGTCCCTTTTCTAAAATGTATTGTGCTAAGCATTATGTCCTATAGACAACCCAGAGTCAATTCTGGTTTTGTTACCTTTGTAATATGTGAATTATCACTGTATGTCCTCCAAGAATGCATTTTTTCAAGCAAGTTAGCAAAATTTGTTACTGCCAGAAAAGTCACTGAAATGTACTAGCTGATTTTTATTCATTTGTTATTTCATTATATATTATATAGATATATATTTTATAGAGTTAATTCATTCAAATGAGATAAAGAAAAACTAAAACTACAATTAATTTAATTACAATTTCTGACTGTTTAAGCAAGTACAAGCAAGGACTGTTTTGAGGCAAATAAAAAAGGCTGAAAGGTGAAGTTTGTACCATTCATTGGGAGCATTTATATACAGGTTCAAATCAACCACATCTTGATTGCAACAGGAAATAAAAGGAAAGGTAAACTCTAAAAACCTCATTGTTTCATGATTAATAAATTAAAGGTTTATATCTGGTGTAGTGGACTATGGCAGGAAAAAGAACTTCAATAAAACATTTATGCACTATATGGTGCTAACCAGTATTGCAATTAGAGCATTACATACTTGAAATGATGAGCTGAGGGAGCTGCCCATGTTCATTTTCTAAGATTTTAACCCAAAGGTTTAGCACATATCCAAACAGAAAAGGCAGCGAAATGATGCAGAAGGAAAGGCAGGTTAATCATTTATAATCACGTGCTGAGTCCTGGTTAATTTTCTTCCATGAGAAATATGCCAAGTTTAATCTAAATATACATCACCCATCGATTGAATTCCTGTAAAAAACAATTACAGCTCTCAACATCAAAATGTCCACCAATCTAAACTATAAAAGCATAAATAATAATTGGGAGAGTACTCAAGGGAATTATTGATTATTTAATTAAGTTCATGTAATGAACATGGATGTTAGAAACTGCAGGCATGTAACATACTATGCTAATCCTGTGTCCTGGAGGGCAGCAGCCTAATTATTATGGGTGGAAGGCTTTTTGTGGCTGCCACCTCAAGCCAAATTCAGAGGAATTATAATAATTAAAGGGTGAAAGGAAATTGTTGAATTTTATCTTTTTTTTGCATACATTACAAATGTTTCCAGAAAAGTAATTCAAAGTCATTATGTCTGATGGAGAATGTTCAATATTGTAAACATACTACATTGTCATTATTTTACTATATATATTGCAATTACAATATACCTTTGAACACAGTCAGCCATTTTCTGGGCCACTTGATTAAGGTCCTCAACAGGGTCACGGGGCAGATGACGACTCCATCCCAGCTCACACAGGGACACACCATGGACAGGTCGCCAGCCCATCGCAGGGAGGAGTGAACCGACAGGGACAGCACCTTGCTCAAGGGTACCCCAGGGAAACCCACCGGTAAGGGGTTTGAACCCACAATCCTCTGATCTGGTGCCAACTTCCTAACCACTAGGCCACTGCTGCCCCCCCCTTTGAATGCATTTGGTTTTTTTTTTGTTTTTTTATTTGTTTTTTTGTTTCTGCTATGCACCAAAGACCAAAAAGATGACTTAAATCAGATTTTCAGCTTTAAATTTCTGGTATTTACATATACAGTACTGTGCAAAAGTTTTAGGCAGGTGTGGAAAAAATGCTTTAAACAAAGAATGCTTTCAGAAATATAAATAATGATTTATTTTTTATTTTTGTCAATTAACAAAATGCAAATTGAGCGAACAAAAGAAAAATCTAAATCAAATCAATATTTGGTGTTACTTCCTTTTGCCTTCAAACCAGCATCAATTCTTATGGCCCCACACTGATCTCAACATCATCGAGTGTGTCTGGGATCACATGAAGAGACAGAAGGATGGGAGGAAGCCTAAATCCACAGAAGATCTGTGATTAGTTCTCCAAGATGTTTGGAACAACCTACCAGCCGAGTTCCATCAAAAACTGTGTGCAAGTGTACCTAGAAGAATTGATGCTGTTTTGAAGGCAAATAGTGGTCACACAATCAAATATTGATTTGATTTAGATTTTTCTTTTGTTCATTCAAATCAATTTTGTTGACTGATGAAAATAAATGATTAACACTTCAATTTTTGAAAGCATTCTTTGTTTACAGCATTTTTTCCACACCTGTCTAAAACTTTTGCACAGTACTGTAGGTATGCTAAATTCCATAGAACAGAGTAATTTGTGTATCTGACTATCTGACATTAGAAACTGAATATATTTGGAATCCTCTGAAAAAGAAGGAAACAATTGGTAACCGATTTTGAACTGGTCAGACAAGAAAAACTGTAATAGCTAATGTGAAAAAAAGTGTTGAGCAAAACCCTAAATAACAGACAGTGACATCATGAACTTCCACCACAGGGCACATGTGGAATTATCACAACCTTGTTTTCAAAGAAGACTTCCAGAAATAAAGATGATGCCACCAGATGCAAACCCTTCATCATCAGTTATAACCGATAGCACGCTGTTCCAGTACTTTTGGAAGGTACTGTTTATTAAAATAATCTGTAACCCTTGATATGATTTATAATCTGTACCAAAATGAATTACAATGAAAAATAGTTTTCCAGTATACCAGTATATTTGCTATTTTGTTATTCCGGTCAAAAAATGAGCCTTTCATTTAAATAACAAATGTGAATATGACTATACATTAATATGTGGAAAAGGCTAAATTTACAGGTAAAATGAACAGACAAACAACAGCACTATTAGGCATCAGCTTGAAACAATCAACAATCAAAATAAACAATCAATCTCTGCCCTGTCTCAGTTATTACACGGTATTGTTATTCGATCCAAGGTGTTTTTCAACCAAGCAGAACGGTACGGCAGAGTAAACACTACTATACCACTCAGCACATTATTATTGTCTCTGTTCATTCTGATATTGTCTCCTTTCTTATGTGCTTTTGCGTGAGGTCCACACATATCACTTGTACTTTCAATATTTGCAAACAGCCACAAACAGCATAAGAAATTCTATTGTCAGTATTTTTACATACACAGACATTACTTCTTTACTGAATCAACTTTTTTAATAGACCCGTAACTGATGCAAAGAATAAAAGATTTCATTAATTCAATCACATTTAAGTGTTTTTCATGTATTTTTCATCTCCAATTATTTGTTTTTCTTTTTTCATACAGATAAGACAATAAAAGTAAACATATAAAATCCCTCTCTCACACACACACACCTTAACACACACCATTCCTGGCCTTGCTTGCATGTGGTGTGACCAAATTTTGTCAAAAGGCACAAGTGGCAAGGTTATCTATAAAGAAACGGATGCCCTTCTTTGTTTAAGATGTCATTGGGCAATCCGTCTCAATGTCGGGCTCCATAATGAACGTTCAATAGCTCGCTCTGTATGGCCTCTGTCTCAGACACACTCTGCCTGTCACTGACATTAAGGAGTGTATGAAGAAAAATGACCTGGGACAGCGCCTTTATTTTGAGGGAGGAGAAGGAAGCGCAAGAAAGTGGAACTTGGCTTCTAAATGGTTTGATTTGGTTGCAAGGTGAAAGTTTTCCTTTTTACAGTACATGATGCTTCAACAGTAACAAACAGATGATCATCTTGAAAGTGAAAATTCTTCCTAAATTGGGCAATAAGATAATTGAAGAGTTTAACTCTAAATACTGTCGCAGTCATGTAGTCATGTGAGTACGGCACTGACCCCTGCAGTTTAAAGAGCTAAATCTTACTATATCAAAAGTTTTCTGATGTTTATCAAACCCATATTGAGGTAGCTACTTTCCACAAGTTAAACTGAAATCCAAATCTTTATTACATTTGCTCTAAAATGCCGAAATGCTCTGCAGCCACAGCAGGAGCGTTATATGCCAGAAATTTCTCTCAGTATCTCCTTATCCAAACTTCCTCCTAACAATGATGCAACATCACGAAACTCAGAGAAAGTGACACTGGCTGCTTATGGCAAGCACTTGCAGCCTCTGATTAACAGCAATATATCATTTGTAGGGTTAGTGGGTTATCCGATTTCCACACAGCTTACCATGCACATAGGACACTGCACTAATGACCGCTTCTAATTGCTCATCCACTGGAGTTGGCAGGCTGTTTTTACCAGCCGCTATTTTTATTGCTGCCTCCTGGACATTGTAAATATGCTATTCTGTGGGATCTTCACTGTTGCTGCAAATAAGCTATATTGTATCTGGTGGGAATACGTTGATCTTGTCTGGTAAACTGAAGAAATTTGGAAGAATGAAGAATTCTCAGACCTCAGACTAAGAGAATGATTCCAGAATTAATGCAACAAGGGTTTGTAGAAAAATCAATCATTTTAGGCTCCGTGCAAGTCAATCTAGATTGTAGTTATTAAATTTAGCTACTGGAGATTAGGTCTGACATTGGATCTAGAAAAAGCAACATTTTGCAAGCTGTACTAGCCTACTAAATCCCTGCGAGTTTGACCCTGATCCAAATATATTCTGTATCTTTTCTCCTCAAAATTGATCTGACCATTTCCACTGACTGGACTTAAGAATGAGCAGACTGAATTTTAAATCTGAATCTGACCCAAATTCTGTCCCCACCTGTCCCTAGCCTGACCGTTACCAGTACTCTTAAAAGTGAAGGCAGCAAAGGTTCCTATAGACCCATGCCATCGCAGAACCACGCTAAAGAACCTTTGAACGGATTTCTTGTTCATGGGATGAGTGAGCGAAGAATTTAATTACAGTTTTAAAGTTCCTCCTATTGAAAAGGCTCTACACAAGCTACCACCATACCCAAGCCAAAATATTTCTCTTTAAAAGGTACTCTAGGGACTGAAAAAATGCTGCATTCTTAGTTTCCCTGGAGACAAATGAAAGTTACTAAGCAACAGTGAAAACAATCATCAGTTTACTGATAAAATATAAATAGCTCAATTTTAAGCTTTCTAAAATAATTTCTAATATTTCCAACATACATACATACATACATACATATATACACAGATAGACACACACATATATATACATACATACATACATATATAAATACATACATATACACACACACACACACACACACACACACACACACACACACACACACACACACACACACACACACACACACATATATATATATATATATATATATATATATATATATATATATAGTATATGTGTGTGTGTGTATATATATATGTATACACACACACAGGAATATGTTACATTATACTACTAGCTAAATAATTCACTTAAAGGTTATTTTAAACATGTTTGGCTTTAATAGTATTTGTTTGAACACTGAAATGATGTCTAACGCCTTTTACAGTCTATGTAAGGCAGTCTACCAATTCTTAAAGACATAGCACTTTTCAAACTGCATCTCACCATAAAACTTTCAAATGATGTCATTACAATGTAAAACTTTTAAGTAATCGCATAAAATGGTTTTGAACTACAGGTAGGAGATATGAGATATGAAAATAGAGTTTTAGACCAATTACACAATGCCTGTAAGCAATACCTCACTATTCATAGTTCTGGTGTCTAATCTAAACAGCAGAGTGGGTTAAAGGATAAAGCTTAATTGAAAGTTCATGTTGTAAATGAACATTTATGAGCTTTACAATCATGTTTAGGGCAGCGGTGGCCTAGTGGTTAGGGAGTCAGCCACATGATCGGAGGATCGGGGGTTCGAACCCCTTCCCAGTAGGTTGCCCTGAAGTACCCTTGAGCAAGGTGCCGTCCCCATCACTGTTCCCTGGGCGCTTTCAATAGCAGCCCACTGCTGCACATGTGTGTATGGGTGAAATGCAGAGAGCGAATTTCCCATTTGTGGGATTATAAATTAAGGATTATTATTATGTTCTGGTATCAGCCTGCATTTATTTAAACACCAGATATTGCAGTCCTGACTATTAGTGTGTTGATGGTAAAATTCCAGCTTTAGTGCTGGTGCATTGTGGCTGAGCAAACTTGCTAGGAAACTAAATTTATTATTTTCCCAACAAATAGACTTGCTGAAAAAGGCAGCTGCAATAAATTTTCTTCTCTGCCTCAGATCTGAAGCTTTACTGCAGGGTTGAGTGTGTAAGTTGGATGCAGTCGTATACCTAGAAACTCCAAGCATAAAAAGGAGCCATGACTAACCATAACCTCAAAAAAAGCCTAAAATCCTTTTGTTTATACAAGTTATAGGGAATGTTACTGTCAAATATTTTGTGGTTTTAAATACTAAAAAGTCACTTGTTATTCATTGTTATTGATCGTTTTATCATGTTTTAATTTGCATTGTTTGTATCTACCCAAGTGCCACCCATCTCCTCCTGCGATGTTTTGTTGTAGCTGCAGCCCTTTTTTCATTTACATATGCACCTTTGCATTGTGTTGATGACAACAAGATGAAACTTAATTGGAACGTAATTATTGGCTCATCCCAACACATCTACTTGCATCATCTAGCAGTCAGGTAAAAATAACTTTAACAATATTATAATACACCCCCACTCCCCCACCAACCTCCCATATCATGTTTCACACCAAGAAGGATAATGTGTTATTATTTTTTGTTAAGGCAAAAAGGTCATGGTCAGTTCCAGGGAAGGCTACAAGTGAGCAAAGAAGATATAAGAGGTTGATAAGGATCAAACTCAAGGTTCAGCTCTGAGCTATGTTGAGAAAAACATGATTTGACAGTTGAGTAAACGTGTTAATGTAGTCTTCTCAGCGATTAACTGGTGTCAGCGCCCGACTTCTAAAGGGGAATAGTCAAGCGTATGTGTGAGCAAGATAAAGAGTGTGTATGTGTAGCTGTTGTAAAAGGTGTCAGGTGGGTGGGTGGTGGGAGTGCCTTCACAGTTCCACCACTTTTCAAACTGAGTGAAAATCACCTACTGTATATGCAGGTCTTACACACACACACACACACACACACACACGCACACAGAGGCTTCCTCTCAGGATGTCATTGGTTTAGCTTCTTTTTTTCTTTTCCCTCCAATAACACTGGAGGAAACTGAGGCAACACTTCAAAAACAATTCAGCTTCATTGCATGCCTTTTTATATGAAATATAGATATACAATATGTCATATGTCTGGCTTATTTTTTCACCAGATACATAACACGGCAGCCCCCCGTCTACCACTGAGACTGATCAGTGTGATCAAGAACCATGGTGTCTAAATATACACATCCCAGTCACTTCACAGCTTCCCATGCATGTTCAGATGCCATGTGTGGAATAAATTTACATTTGTCTGCTATTTGAAAGTGATGTCAAGCTGGCACTTTCTATCACATACAAGAAGAAAAAATCTGACATACTGTGTTCACAAGGACAGCTATTCACGATATATAGATCTGATGGGTGTCATGATGTGTTCACACTGTAAAAATATTTTATTTTTAAAAAGTGCATAACGTAAAGTAACCATGCATTAAGTACAATCTAAGGCTGATTGAAAAATAAAATTAAAAGTGCAGCAAAGTTCCATTAAGGCCACAACCTAAAAAATAAATAAATAAATAAATCAACTTCATATCCATGATGAGCACAGAAACTACAGCAAGCAACACAGGAAAACGTATTATACTATGTGGCCAATTCTGCCTTCATCATGTCTCTGCAGACTAGGTTGCACTCTCTTCAGCTGTGTTTTTCAAGTTTCACAGACAAATTGAGAGGCAAAACAATTCTCTCAAAGACTTTCCTTGTTGAATGATTGCTAGTTGAAGATCTTTCGCTATCTTAAGAGATAAAAAAAAGTCATATGGGGTGTTCAGGCTTTAGCTAACCAGGATTCAAGATTCATGCCTTTAAAGTTAATGCCATTTCCCCTGCTTTCATGATAAATATGCTTTATT
Organism: Hepsetus odoe; assembly: GCA_017165825.1. NCBI lineage: Eukaryota > Metazoa > Chordata > Actinopteri > Characiformes > Hepsetidae > Hepsetus > Hepsetus odoe. The sequence continues at coordinate 22,560,876 of CM029379.1, read as the reverse complement.
TAAATCAGTGATTAGCCATTATCTCTGAAAGTGACATCATTTAAGCTTGCTCAAATCCACTTGCACACTTCTGTTCACTTTTTTAACTATCCTTTCACCTGGATCTGTGGCTGATTTGAACAATTTTACAAAAAGATATATGCATTTCTTTGCAGCACCATCATATGTCTTGCAGACTTTTACATACTGGAGTTGTATGTACCATTATGGTGTGCTTACAACATGTTCTGCCAAATGGCATTTATGGTATTTATCCATGTATTCACCATGTATTCCTTCTGAGAAAGCACAGATGGTGAAGATTCATTTGCAGCACACACTAGGTTAATGATCCAACGTTATCTTTCCATGTGTGCCTATTACATGCATCCAGAGGCCAAGGCCTTGTCTGGAATAAACTCATTTCAATTCATTTCTCTATCTAATGTTTCAGTGCACCACATCAAATCAGTTTTAACTGGCTATTATGTTGATTTAGTTTATGTTCTTCCTTGCACGCCAATTAAGCAAATGCAGAGCGTCTGATTCGTTGGGAGTTAATAATCTTGTTCTGTGTCATTACTATGATAGCAGGGTTATAAAAATGATATAACACAGTTGGGAAGGAATCTAGTCCCCCTTTCAAAATGTTCACTACCCGCTGCATCATTAGAGCCAGAGAATGAATGATAAATGTAATCATGGTCAAACGCATGGTCAAATGCAAAAGCATTTTATTTATTTATATATTAATTTAATAGCATGGCAGCTGCTATTTACATTCCATGAAAATCTCTCTATGAATGGACCCACAGAAATGACCAAAATGACCTGAAAGAAAGTCCCAGTATTATAAACATTAATAGATTTAAGTTTAAGGAAGGAGATACAATCCTGTATCACTTTTAGATCATTTCTGTTGTTCTATACTTGGTCCATTACATTATGAGGTCTCCTTAAGACTTTATAAGCATGAGGTTATATATTTATATATGCGTGGCAGTGGTGGCCCTGGGACTAGGCCTCATGATCCCAAGCCAGTAGGTTACCAGAAATGGCCCCATTTTGCACAGAAATTTATGCTAGCATAGTTTCAAAGTTTCTACCCCTTTATGAAGAATTTTTCTAATCTGAACACCAAATGGGGTTTGTGGGTTAGAAAACAGTGTTTGACATGATAATTGTTCCTTATAAACAAGCAGAGTATTCTTAGTCATGGAGCTGTCCCATGGGTATGAGCTGGAAACCTAGCAGTGGGATTAGGGGAACACATTCTCCATCCATTTCCTCATTTCACTCCATTCATCCTTCTTTCTCCATCTATTCTTTTCCCTTTCTGCTTCATATGGCTTCTGGGCTCATCCGCTAATGTCCTTTCGCTGCCTTTCTGCAGTACCTTTAGCCTTCACTCTTACTCTTTTAATTCATCCCTCTTCTTCTTTCTCTCTCACACTCTGTCCTCCCTCTATTGTAAGCCTAAGATTAGAAGGACAGTGAGGTGTGGAGAGGCCAGAGTGGAATCGTATTTGGATTCATCTATGAATGAACGTGGAGTGATTGTTGGGAGATCCATCACTTTTTTTTTTCCTTTTCTCCCCTGATGATTCCTGTCCTCCTCTCTCTGTCACTGGCCTCTCGCCTTACGTCACGCGGATGGGCTTTGATGGGAGCCGGCGCAGGAGCTGCTTGTCATAGTGCTGGAGAAGAAGTGGCCTTACTGGGTGATCGTGAGAAGCTGAAGTGTCAGTCCAAAGTCTGCTCAGCTATTGCTCTGCATGTAGCATACGTTCAGGCATCCAGGGCTCACAAGATGAGTTGTGTTTATACAACTCATGTGTTTATAATTAAACTGCTTATAGACCACAACGTAAATTACCCATCTTTGAATATATTAGTATTATTTTTTAAGGCAGCAGCAATGCTCTACTGTTCACTCAGATCAACCATGCCATTAAAAACACCTGCTTAATAATGTGTAGCTCCTCCTTGAGTCAGCAAAACATTTGCTTATTAAGGCATGGACTTCACAAGACCTCTGAAGGTGCTGTGGTGTCTTGACCAAGGCATTAAAAGCAGTTGAGTTGAGTGGCAGGCCTCTGTGGATCGGATTTGTTTGTTTGTTTGCCCAGCACAGATTATGTTGAGATATATGGAATATGTGGGCCAAGTCTACCTTATATTTATGTCTAATTCAACTCCTGTCAAGTTCCTTAATTCTTTTTGCACTGTGGCAGGGCACCTACTCCTGCTGAAAAAGACCACTGCAATTAGGGCATATCGTTGTCAAGGTGCTTGGTCTGCAGCAATGTTTAGGTAGATGGTATGTATCAAAGTAACATCCACATGAATTCTACAACTCAAGGTTAGCCGGCAGTACATTGCCATAAAGCTTACTTGTGTTCTTCCCTGTGGCCAGAAAAGTAATGTGGAAACCTGGTTGTATTTCTGAAATGTTTTTGGTTATTCTTAGTTCAGTACTTACAGAGCAATTTTACCTTTAACTTTTCCCAGCCAAACCATTCTGCCCAGTTATGTAAATAGAGCTCTGTAAAAGTGGGACGGTGGACTAGTGGTAGGGTACTTACCTATGGATCAAGAAGTTGCAGGCCTCTAGCACTACCACCACTGGGTGCCTGAGCAAACCCTTAAGCCTGCTCTAGGGGGACTGTACCTGTAGTAAGGACATAGAAGTTGCTCTGGATAAGAGTGTCTGCTAAATTCCATAAATATATTTATGAATAAAACTTGAAGAAAAGTGAGTCTTGAAGCCTGTATCAAAAATAATAAACTATTTTCTTTTTTGAGCTCACAGAAGTGCACAGAAATAAGAAAAAAATATGTGAATCAGCTCAGCAAGACAAATCTATGTAAAAAAATCAAGTCAAAGTGGACTCTGTTTTCAAAGAGATGACAACTAAATCTCGGGTCTAACAATCACACAAAGAAACACACAAACACACACACACACACACACACACAAACACACACACACACACGCGCATGCACACACTCACACGCATGTAGATATACTAATCTCCAAAGCTAATGAATCAGTAGATAACAGGAATAGCTGTCAATCACTGAAGAATTTTCCTCCCTCACTTCGCAGAAGCAACACTACCTTTTATAATTCATCACATTCCCTCTGTAACTGCACATCTCTGTGATTTCGTTAAGACAAAACTTCTAACACCCCCAGCTCGCTTTCCCTTCACTGAAGGAAGAAATCCTGAAACTGGGTTACATCGCTGATTCCCTTTGAGATGTGTTTCCCTCTAATGTTCAAATTTTAATCTGTTTATATTTAGTTGTGTCTCTCACAGACTGAATAATGCATTTCCACCACATACAACAACTGAAAAAATAATAAGTAAAAAAAAAATCCTTGTGGGACGCCAACTGTGCCAGACATAGTTGCCATGTAATTCCATTTTGAGGTTTTAGCACTTAAACACAAACGGTTTGCCAATCAAGCTAACAAGCTTGACTAATTCCACTCTCTATGGTTTGGATGCAAACAAAAATCAGGGTAAAGAAATAAATAAATAAGGCAAAATAAAAACGACTGCAGTCTGTTCGAAGGCTGCTTAAGTGAATTTGTATAGATTCATGGATTAATAATTAACATGGAGACTTTGAGAAATCAATGTCTATGACGTTATCCATGCTGGCATAATCTGTTTACTCGCGCATTAAAAGAACATAAACTAAATCTCTGTTTTCTTGCTCCTTTCTGGGCTGCGTGTGTGAAGAGAAAGTTAAATTCACAGAGTTGGCTGTAGGCCGAATTCCTCCATAACTCCCAAACTTACAAAACACTTAAAACCACTGCAGACAATATATTCGGCTTGTGAGCTCATTAATGAAACCTTTAAAAAATACTTCATGAACTAGCTATTCTCCGAAATATGCACTAAAGCATTCAGACCCTATAACTAACTAAATGATTCATTTAAATATGTAAGCGATCAACCTCTTGCTTGGACTCCACTGTTAAGATTTGTGAAAGGCTTTGCTTTTAATGAATCCCCAAAGTCAGTTTCAACAGTTTCATTAAACACACTCTCAAAATAGTGTTATTGTTTTGGGGGTCACATGACCTGCTGTGTTATAAAATGAAGGAGTAGGAGTAAATACCATGGCTGGGATTACACAGTGCCTAATATTCTAATTATAATTGGCAGAGTGGGCAAAAGTACATACATTCTTTATTCAAGTAAATACTTGAGTAAACAACACCTGTAATTAGAGCAGAAGTCCTTAAAAAGTTGTTTTCTCAAATAAAAGTACTGCTTCTAAAATGTAAAAAAAAGCCCTTTGAAGGACATTTCTACTGGCTGTTTGTGTGAAATAAACTGCACATGCAATATTAACATCATCCAAAAATTATTAAACAATTTAAACACAATGAAATCAATTCAACATCTCTACTACTTCTCCTGTCATGAACATCACATACAATATACACATTTCTACATGGTCCAGTCTGTGGTCGAATTTATGAAACGAATGGATTGCTCTCCTCAAGCGCATAAAAATGTAAAATAAAGACACCGTTCTGAAAGTCTAAGGTGTGAAAAGTACTGGTACTGATAAAGGTGTTTCAAAAAGTTTCAGAAAAAGTCCCATCTATGATAATCAGTATCGGTAACATCAGTATCAGTAATCAATATAAAAGTAACAGAACAGAAAGACAATTTAAAAGACCAAAACTGAAGACAGCCCCGCTCAAAGGCCAAAAATATTCAGTGTGTGAAGTGTGCTCCTTTATTTTTGCATCAAAGCTTCAAAGATAATGAAGCTAATAAGAAATGGAAGTTAAGAGTCAACCAGTTAGCATGGCGCAAACTAAAAAGTTAAATCATCACACACTTGTTTGAGTATAGCTGCTCAGAAACCCCCAGCTGACCTGCATACACTGCCGTGTTATTAATTCCATGAGCTAAGGTGGGGATTTGTATCATTTTAAGCAAGTGTTAACTTTTTTAAACAAAAGTATTGTTTTTTGTTAGATAAGAAGCGTTTAAATTTCTCCACAATGTAAAAATGTTCATGCTTCCATCATCCACATGATACACCTTGTCCACAAGGAGCTAAAAATACATACACACACACACACACACACACACACACAAACACACACCGGGATTTCTCAAACAAGCAATCATGTGCAAGCACAGCGAAAGGCAAACATGAGAGGTGGATAAGAGCCAGTGAGTGTGAGAGAAAAGTCCTGTACATGCATGGGGCATGCTGCAGCTCTACTGTGCCACTGTGCCATCATGTGGCTCAGAAGGATCCTGAAAGAGCTGCTTTCGTTTGGGAGAAAAACATCCATTCTTTCTAGAATTCAGCAGGAAATCATGGCATACCTACAGCCTCTAACTACTCTATCACTCCATTTGATTATGATTCCTTTGGAAACAATTAAAACTTTATTAACTCTGACTCTTTAGAAAGTGGATCATTCAATTTGATTCCATTATTAATGTTCAGAAGCATGAAACCTCGGATTTGCCCATGATGTCATTAACCTAGATTTGTTTCAGTTATTATTCTTTACAAAATTAATGTTATCGTAATGGAATGTAATTGATTCTTCGTGTCCAAACTTAATGTATCTGAATCTCCACTTCATATTGATGCATCTTTACACCCCCAGCAGGAAGTGACACACAATCTGCGGCCGTTTCCAGCATGTGATAGGTCAGGGAGGCGTTCCAGGCAGCAGTGGAGAGGGAAAAGGCGGCGGCAGATTTTTAATGGAAGATGCTGAGAGTGATGAGATGTGTCACTTGCATGATTTGAGTCTAACTCAACTACCATTAATTCTGACCGCTCCCCAACAGGCTTCTAGAAGTTTTTTTGTTTGTTTTTTAGTCTTTTCCATCCCTATATCTCTTTCTCTCCAGTTTTCTTTTCTGCTCTCTCTGTTAGTTATTTCCTTTGCTTTTTTCTCTCTTTCTCTTCCCATCCCCTCTGTCACCATGTTCTCTGTCTGTAGTCTCTCTTCCTTTCTGTTTGTGTGTGCTCCATTTGCCAGTATTCTTTTCCTGTTTCCTGCCACCTACTCCATCTCTGTTCCCCCTCTCTCTCTCTCTCTCTCTCTCTCTCTCTCTCTCCCCTCGCTCTCTCTCTCATTCTCTGTTCCTGAATGTTCTTAATTACAGAAGGAGTTGACTTGCAAATCTGATGCACAAGCAGCTGTCTCCATTTCCATATCACAGCTATCTGCATTTCTCTCACCCTGACAATGTAGGAGAGAAAGAGAGAGAGAGAGAGAGAGAAAGGAGAAAGAGAAAGAGAAAAAGAAAGAGAAAGAGAGAGAGAGGGTGGATGAAAGTGAGTCTGAAAGTAAGAGAGGAAGCAGCAAAAAAAATAAAACAAGAGACAGACAGCAAGGGGGAAAAAAGATGGTGACACACGTGAGAAAACAAGGGAATGCCTGCCACTCCTTTTCAAATGCTTTCAATCTCCATCATCTTCTCCTTCACTGTATTTGCCTTTAGCTTTTTCTGTGCCCCTCCTTCTCTCTCTGTTTTCTCTATTTCTCTTTCTCAGTGTATATATTCTCAGCCCAGGCACTTAGGATGAACAAGCCAGTGTATTTCTTGGTGTCTCTCCAAAGTCCGGGTAAATGGGGAGGGTTTTGTCAGGAAGGGCATCTGGAATAAAATTTTTGACAAATAAATATGTGGACAATGAAAAAGACTTCCATACGGAAATGACCACCACCAGTACTGTTAGCCAACCGGGTGAGAAGAATTTGGCTACTGTTGGCCAAAAGAGAAGAAGAAGAAGAAGAGGAAGGCAGGAGGAAAGAAGGAAGTGGAGGAGAGTGGAAGTGATGGTAGGAACTTGATTTTTGGCAGCATGAATGGTAAAGGTAGAGAATTAGCTGATATGATGTCAGAGAAGGAAGGTTGATATTTTGTTTGTGCAAGAGATTAGATGGAAGTGTATGGATGGAAGGAGGTGTGGATGGTGTGGATGAAATGAGGAGTGGGGGAGGGGTTCTACCGAAGGAAGAGTATGTGAAGAGTGTTTTGGAGGTGAAGAGGGTGTCAGGTATGGTGATGAGTTTGAAGCTGGAAGTTGAAGGTGTGATGATGAATGTTGTTAGTGCTTATGCCCCACAAGTTGGTTGTGAGAGAGGAAAGAAGAATTCTGGAGTGAGTTAGATGAAGTGATACAGAGTGTACCCAGGGGAGAGAGAAGTGTTGACATTTATGGCCAGCTGGTGAAGGGAACAGGGGTGATGAGGAGATGATGGATAGGTATGGTGTCAAGGAGAGTAATGAAGAAGGTCATGATGAAGAAGAGGAATAATGAAGATGGTTGTAGATTTTGTTAAAAGGATGCAAATGGCTGTTTTGGATACTTATTTTAAGAAGAGGGAGCACAGTGTGACATGAGAGTGAATTAGTGGTGGATTACATCCTTTGTAGGAGCGTCAGTCTGAAGGAGATTGGAGGCTGCAAAGTACTGACAGCGGAGACCAGAACTAAACAGCATAGGACGGTGGTCTGTAGGATGACATTAGAGGTCAAGAAGAAGAAAATTAGGTCAGTGATCAATTTGCGGAAGTTGAAGAAAGAGGACTGCACCAAAAGAAGAATTCAGGTAGGAGTTAAGATGGGCACTTAGGGGTAGCGAAGAGTTACCAGCTGGGAAACCACTGCAGATATGGTAAGGGTGATAGCTAGAAAGGTGCTTGGTGTTACATCTGGACACAAAAGGAGGATAAAGAAACCTGGTGGTGGAATGTGGCAGATCAGATACAGAGGAAGAGATGGCAAAGAAGAAGTGGGATAGTCAGAGAGCTAAAAAGTAGACAAGAGCACAGGAGATATGCTCTTGTACTCCCACTAAAGAGGGAATAAAGGGCTTTCACGATTGGCTAGACAGAGAGAGACACAGCTGCGAAAGATGTGCACTACAGATGCATACAGATGCGTTTGCTCTGAGAGTGTTGCTGAAGAAGTATTGAGAAGGTCAGGAGGTGTCGCATTGTGTCTTGTAGACTTAGAGAAAGCATATGACAGGCTGTCTGGAGATGGGAGATGAGGAAGACCAAAGATGAAGTTTATGGATGTGGTGAGAGAGGACATGCAGGGGGTCAGTGTGAAAGAAGAAGACGCAGAGGACGGGAAGACATGGGAATAGATGATGATCCTCTACCTCCATGCATCTCTCTTTCTAACTCCTCTCTCTCTCCATTTTCACTCACTCAGCCTTTCTATATCTCCCATTTAGATTTTCTCTCTGTATTTTTTTCGCTTTTTCTCTTTCAGTCTGCATTTCATTTTCATTCTACATTCTTTCTTTCTCCATTTTCTGCTTTCTCTCTCTCTCTCTCTCTCTCTCTCTCTCTCTCTCTCGGTTTGGCTCAGTTATCCCTAAATGAAATATAAGCAACCACTCTCCAAATGCCAGAGTAGAAAAGCCCTAAGATTTAATATCCATTGGAGATTCTGCTCAATTAGAGCATGGCTATGAATAATGCCACAGTCATTAGAAATAAGCCTGACAACATTTACATGAAATACAGGCGGCCTCATGCTCTCATGGCATGAAACACCGTAACATAAAAAAGACATGAAACCAGGCAACTATGTGAACATATGTGACCTGTGGGTCACAATATGAGCAATATTCTGGTGAATTCAACATTATTTGTAAAACTTGTGCTTTTACAATGATATGTCATAATCAATCATATCAAAAAACACAAAACTAGAGATTATTGTAGGGATTAATCAACCAGTATTTCATTTTAATTTTAGCAAGTCACCAGACATTTAGCACAGGATTATATATAATAAAGAAACTCACGAATATTAATAAGGAGGAGCCAAAAATCTTTGGGCTGTGTGTTTAAGCAATAGATTTTCATAATTGAAGTCTAGCACTAAAAACAACTGGAGCTGAAGTTTTTCATGCAACATTTAGAAGCGAACGTCAATGAAACAGCACAAATCTTTTTGTAAAGTAACTCAAACTGTAGGTAACAGATATAAACAATGTACAATGATGTTTATGAATACATGTCTTAAAATTAAATTAAATAAGGCTTGAGTGATGCAGCTGTCAAAATGTCGACCCCATCTTCAGTTTTTGTTTCTATGTGGGTAAGATGGTCCTCTGTCTCAGACAGTGTTCATAGGGGATACATATGTAGGGCTACACTCCATTTGTTCAGTTTGCAGCAGGACAGGTTTGTTATATATTTTAAAGAACCAAATAGCTGTTTACATATAGGATTACTTTGTTCATTTATAATTTTGCATGAATTTTAATTATAAATGTAAAGAGGTCAGATCTACATTAGTTTGCATGTTTGTGATTGTGAATGCCTTGAAGACATGCTTGATTTTCACACAAATTACCTGCTTTATAAATCATTGTAGACGAGGCTCCTGATCCCTCCTGATCATCTAACAGGACCTTTGTTTGAGTACGGAGGGCTGCAGTTAAGAGCCAAGAAATGCTACCTATGTTTGACAAGTATAAATGAGCTTTACTGCCAACGGTGAACTGGAAGAGAACCTGAGTCGTTAATTATTGTACACGAGTGTGCGTGTGTGAGTGTGTGTGTATGTGAGTGTGTCCTGTCAGGGTACTGCATCCACTCTCTCTGCTGAGTCAGATATCCATATTAGCATACAGCTGCTGGTAGCCAAAATGCAGCTGCGCTCTCTCTCTCTCTCTCTCTCTCTCTCTCTCTCTCTCTCTCTCATCCAAATTCTATTTCTCCCTCTTTCTTTACTCTTCTTTTTTCCTCACACTCTACCCTTTTTCTCTTTTTCCACTTTCTTCTCTTCTTTTCACAATCATTTTTTCTCCCTTATTTGTTCCACTGTTTCCTTTCTCTCAACATCTCTCTTTCTCTTACTCCCTTATTCTTCCTCTATCTCATTCTCTTTTTTATTTCACTCTTCCCACACAATCTTTTTCACAGCCAACCTGTCTCTTCCTCTTCTACACTCACTGTCTATCCTTCTTCTTTCACTGGTCATCTTGTACCCATGGGGAGCAGAGTAGGCATATGTCTCATTATTGTTCTGAGCTCTGTCCTAATGACCACAGAGACCTAGGCCTGCCTTGTCTGTCCAAACACACTAACACATATATACACACTTACACATACACACACACACACACACATGCACACACACGTGCGCACACACACACAGGTTCCCATGGACATTCCCACAAGTCCCATTTGAGGTTTTCAGTACACCTGAATGGTGTGTCAGTGTATCCGGTTTCACAAATGTGACATCCAGTAGCTATTTCTGAGATGGGTTTGGGTGTTAGATTGAGATGCTGGGTTGGGATGCTGGGTTGGGATGCTGGGTGGTGTTGGGCTGGTGTTTGGAGTTGATTTGGGTGAAAAAAAAAAAAAATCTATCCCTGGCTGTAGTTCGTTGTTGCACTGACTGGCATCACAACACTCCTCACACAACAGGCTTTGGACTCACCAACAAGTCAAGATCTTGAGCCTGTCTATAGTATAGCATTTTTTTTGACAATTCACAAACATTGATCAAAAGCCAATTTGCGAGCCATAAATGAATGCTGATCTGTCTCTGATCCAAGGTTTTTGATTTTCAGAAAATGTTGATTAAGGGTAAATCAACCTTAAACCATATAGAGTAAATTCGGCTCTATGGCATTTAACCTACTTGGTGACAGTTCATAACCTTAACTCAGCCAATAGGGTTGCACAAGCCAGTGTATTCGTTCATGGCCCAAGCTGGGATAAATGGGGAGGGTTACATCAGGAAGGGCATCCGGTGTAAAACTTTTACCAAAATAAATATGCGGACAACAAAACAGATTTCCATACCAGGTCGAGTTGAGGACCGGGCTAACAACGAATGCAACTAGTACTTTTAGCCAAGGTGCTAGTGGAAATTGGGCTACCGTTGGCCAAAGGATAAGAAGAAGAAAGTAGGAAGGCATGTCCGGAGGGAGGAGGAGAGAAGGAAGTGGAGGAGAGTGGAAATGATGGAAGGAACTTTGAAAGTTGCCAGCATGGCAGCGGGTAAATTAGCTAGATATGATGGAGAGGAGAAAGGTTGATATTTTGTGTGTGCAAGAGACTAGATGGAAGGGTAGTAAGCGCAGGTGTATTGGAGGAGGGTTTAAATTGTTCTACCACGGTGTGGATGGAATGAGAAATGGAGTAGGTGTTATCCTGAAGGAAGAGAATGTAAAAAGAGTTTTGGAGGTGTCAGATAGGGTGATAAGTTTGAAGCTGGAAACTAAAGGTGTGATAATGAATATTGTTAATGCCCGAGAAGCTGGTGGTGAGATGGAGAAGAAAGAAGAATTCTGGAGTGAGTTAGATGAAGTGATAGAGAGTGTACCCAGGGGAGAGAGAGTGGTGATTGGTGCACACCTCAATGGACATGTTGGTAAAGGGAGCAGCATTGATGAGGAGGTAATGGGTAGGTAAGGTGTCAAGGAGAGGAATGCAGAAGGTCAGATGGTTGTAGATTTTGCTAAAAGAATGGAAATGGCTGTAGTTAATACTTATTTTAAGAAGAGGGAGGAGCAGATGGTGACGTGTAAGAGTGGAGGAAGATGCTCACAGGTAGATTATATCCTTGCAGGAGGGTCAGTCTGAAGGAGATTGGAGACTGTGAAGTAGAGACAGGGGAGAATTTAGCTAAACAGAAAAGGATGGTGGTATGTGGGATGACCTTGGAGGTCAAGAACTGGAGGAAAGTGAGGACAGAATCAAGGATCAAATGATGGAAGCTGAAGTTCAACACCCTATATCAAGCTGTGCATAATTATTAGGCAGCTTAATGGACGAATGGGCAAAAAAGGGATATAACTGACCCTGAAAAGTCAAAAATTATAAAAAGGTTTTTCAAAGGGATGCAGGAAATATTGGGACATGATCAGTTTGTTGCAAACAGTAAAACAGGGTTGCAAGAAACTTGTTGAGAAAAATAGATGCAAATGAGCTGCCAAAGATTTGAGAAAAATCAAACATGCAGCTACCAGGAACCCATGATCCTCCAGTGTTGTCTTTTTGCAGAACTGAACGTACCTGGAGTGTCCAGAAGTACCTGGAATACCAGATGCGGAACATGGCCAAGGTAAGGAAGGATGAAACCCGACCACCACTGAAGAAAACACATAAGCACCGACACTTGGTCAAGAGTAACTTGGTCTAGACATATTTTTCAAAGGTTTTATGGACTGATGAGGTGAGAGTGACTCTTGACGGACCAGATGGATGGACCCGTGGCTGGATCAGTAATGGGCACAGAGCTTTGTTAAGATCCAACTAGCTCACTGTTAATAATACCAGCCCATACCAGTACCCCACCTCCACCTTGCTGGGGTATGAGTTTGAACTCCCTAGCCTACTGCCAGTTTTTAGAAAATATTTGCAGTGGTTCAGGAAAAAGTGTGCATTTTCCAAGAACATCATAATTTTGAAGCAGGACAATGCATCATCACATGCATGGAAGTTCCCCACTGCTTGGCTCACCAGTAAAGGCCTTAAAGGATAATGACATGGCCCCCTTCCTCACTTAACCTAAGCCCCATTGAGAGCTTGTGGATCTCCTTAAACGAGAGATTTACAGGGAAGGAAAACAGTCCACCTCTCTGAACAGTGTCTGGGAGTCTGCACAAAAGTTTTATTTTGACAGAGATAGTAGAGAGCAGCTTGAGGAGGACCTGGAGGGGTGAAGATATGCTCTGGAGAGGAGATGAAATGAATGAAAGTTAGTAGGACAAAGATAGAATATATGAGTGTGAACGAAAGGGAGGAAAGTGGAGTGGTTAGGATGAAGGGAGTTGACAAAAGTGGAGGAGTTGAAGTTAAGTCAAGTAGTCAGGTAGGTTTTTTATTGTCATTTCAGCCATGTACACAGCACATAGTGAAATGAAATAAAGATTCTCCAGGACCCTGGTGCTAGATGGCATCAGATACAACATAAGACACAAGACAAGGCAAACAAGTGCAGAAAACAACAGACAGTACATTTAAATACTTAGGATCAACAGTTCAGAGTAACAACAGGTTGGAATGGGTGGAGAAGAGTGACAGGAGTGATCTGTGAAAGATGGGTACCAGCAAGAGTGAAAGGAAAGGTTAATACGGTGTTGTAATAAGGTGTTGTACGGATTGGAGACGGTGGCACTGACGAAAAGACAGGAGTTGGAGCTGGAGTCGGAGTTGCAAAGATTTTCGTTGGGTGTGACGAGGATGTACAGGATTAGAAGCAGTTATATTAGAGGCACAACTCAGTTTAGACGTTTTGGAGACAAGTTAGAGAAGCAAGGTTGTGTTGGTTTAGACATGTTCAGAGGAGGATTAAATTGGCAGGAAGGTGTTACATTTACAGCATTTAGCAGACGCTCTTATCCAGAACGACTTTCATGTCCTGATTACAGGGAGAGTCCCCCTGGAGCGACTCTGGGTTAAGTGTCTCGCTCAGGGACCCAGAGGTGAGATTTGAACCTGGGACCTTCTTGAGCCATAGGTCCATAGGCAAGTATCCTACCACTAGACCACCACCACCCCTATTGAAGTTGGAGCTGCCTGGAAGAAGGAAAAGATTAAGACCAAAGAGGAGGTTTATGGACATGGTGAGAGAGGACATGCAGGTGGTCCATTTGAATTAGGAAGATGCAGAGGACCAGAAGGAATGGAAACAGCTAATTCACTATGGAGATATCTAAATGGAAGCAGCTGAAAGAAGAAGGTGAGCCTTGTTGGCTAAGTGATGAAAAAGCCAAAGGAAATCTTTTACCTACTGTGAGATAAATCAGTAGATTTTTTGAGTCAGCTGAGAAGGGGGCTGCCTCATCACCAGCGCTAGCACATGAGCTTAACTGAACTGTAGTAACCATTGACAGAGTAGATGATAAGGGTGAGAGAGTCTTCTCTGGTCAGTGGATGGCATGCAAACAAGCCAATGTAGCTTAAAGATTTTTTTTCATTGCATTTTTTTTCTACTATAGTTATCTTCAGCACTCACATTTAACTCATGTAGAAAAACTTTTGCTTCAGGCACTTCATTCAAAAAATATCCATGATCCATTATGTTCTTTAAAATACAACCCTCACTCAAGTTGTAGCACTCCAATCTGTAAGCAGCATTTGTTTCTCATTTGTTTAGCAAAACCCAGTGAAAGCACTGCATATTATGCCATTATAACACTTTGAATGGATTACAGGTAGCATTATAGGTGTGAACATTAGGAAAAATATTACCAAAAATACTGCGATGGGCTGGCGACCTGTCCAGGGTGTGTCCCCCGTCCTTCGCCCTATGTGAGCTGGGTTGGACTCCAGCACTCCCCCGTGACCCCGCTTGGGACAAGCGGCAGAAAATGACATGACATTACCAAAAATCTTAGCAGATAATTAAAAAAAAATAAGAAAAAAGAATGATGAATGTTTTGGACCATCATTTGATTATGCATTGTACTTTGCCCGTCCAAAAAAAAAAGTCACACACTCAAATATTTTGTTGGACAGCCTTTAGCTTTGATTACGGCATGCATTCGCTGTTTCATTTCAATAAGCTTCTGCAATGTCACAACATTTATTTCTGTCCAGAGTTTTTTTTTTTTTCACCAAGATCTTGGAGAGCTGATGGGAGAATCAGACTGCAGTGCAAATTCTTCTCCAGCACATGGAGCTTCTTTGCTTCTTATGTTATTCAAGGTGATTATAATGTTGAAATCCTCAGGCTAATTTTTTCCTAACGCTTTTTAGTCAAATAACGACATGGGAAGCTTTGCAAATTGGCCTGTTTGTTTCTTGGAGTCAGCAACATAAGCCTGGATGTGTCACCAGTAAAACATAATTAGTCTTTTGGGGCAAAGTAATATATTTACAAATAAAGTGGAGATAAGCATTGATCACTGATGTGTAAAAGAATGAGTCAGAAGTGGAGGCACTGTTAAAAAGTTTTCTAACGTGGGTTTCTGTGAAATGTCTGTGAAATATTTCCCTCAAAGCATTCGCAGAATAACATTAACATTATGGAACGGCAATGACTGCCTGATAACAGCATAAATAAAGTGTGATAAACAAATCTGTGCAATAAGGTGTGTGTGTGTGTGGGTTGTACCTGGCGACAAAAACAGAACTTGTGAAAACAGTCCTTAGCTTCAGCTAACAATTCTGAAATGTTCAGTGCTTCATAAGTTTTATTTCCTTTTCAGGTCCCTCTACATGGTTTTTCTTGGAAGTAATGATCAAAGTAAATGTGTCTTTCACTTTCCATCTCAGTGTCCCCGTGTCACCTCAAACCTTCCATAAGCCCACCCTATACCAAGTTGCTTTAGAGACTATGGATGGCAGGCCTGGTTGCTGTGGCGAGATAGGGTTGCTGTGGTGAGGTACGGCTGTGTCATGTGGTATGACAGGCGGAGTGATGTGGATGCAGATGGCAACTTTACTTTCCAGGGGGAGAGAGAGATGAAGAGAGAAAGAGAAGACAGAAGGACAGTGGGAGAAGGAAACAAGAGAACATGGAAAAAAAGAGAGAAAGAGCTGTTCAAAAAGGGGACACTATAAAGTATTATATGCACTGATAGAAAGAGAGCAATTCGCTACCACAAATTTAACAAACTGTCCTCATTTACATTAACAGGTTGTGTCTGTCCCCAAGAGACTGAACTTATTGAGATCTAGACTGTTTAGCACCACTCTGCCACTCTTATACCCTTATTTTGTTGAACTTATTCCCAAACCTAGTTTTTGCACTGTAGAGTTTTAATGTAATTTACTGTTCTAAGCACTACATCTTCTGTAATGGCTCTGCCTGTAGCTAAAATTAACATGTTGTTTATGTAATTTTGAAATGCACACAAAACACACAAAACCATTAGAAATGTAACCTATTCCATATGCATGCAAGTGTTTTGCATCAATAAGCCGTTCCAGCTGAACACTTGTTGCAAGGACATTTACGAGAAATTCTATTCTGTTCCTCTAAATTGAATAATAACTCAGTGCCTCCACCTTTAAGTTGGAAATCACTACTAACTGCTGCAGACATCTTCCTCTCTCTTTCTCTCTCCCTCCCTCTCTCTCTAAGTGGATGTTTATAGCAGGACGCAATCACTGTGTAGAGTGCTGTTCCAGTGCATTAGTGTTTTATTACTCCATTAGTTACTCCTCACTTCCATTCGCAAGGGCCAGACACCTCCCGCAGAGGAGGGTTTATTTAGAATGTAAACATCTACATGGACACACACACACACACACACACACACACACACACACACACATACCAATTTAGATGATATAATACTCCTCAAGCTCCACAGAGCTATTGTGTTGTTACTCTCACTCGAATTTTTCTCCATTTTAGGAGGTTTAATTAGCATATAAATAACAGTATCTGTTGTTTAGTCGTAGAAACAGACCCATATTGAAGATTTGACTTTACAGAAATGGAGGATCACTCTGTTGATCAGTGAGCTCTTCACAGATGCTGTAGATGTTCCACTGGGATTTTTTTTAATCAATGGGAAATAAATGCCTCAGTTGCATGCAAGATACATACTATTTCCCTTTCAAAAGGGCAACATTGTGAGGTTCCAATAAGGGCTCCAGTGTGATCACATTTTTGATCCATTTCTCTGAGTTGGAATCATGTCGAGCAATTAGAGCCTGTGTTTCTGACTTCAATGAAGTAACATGAGATCTAGCTTGTTCTACTGTTTATGGATCTTTACAATTCAGTCAGTGGCCCAAATAATAGCCCTCAGTAATGAAATAATGTGCTCAGACCCCAGGGGGTTCATCATTTCAGATGTCAGTATCAAAATAAAGAAATTACATTTTGGATATTCATTATATTACATTACCAGGTTGGAATAAATAATTTTAGAATATTCAAGCACTATTGCCTAGGAAGATTCTGGGTACGATTCCCAGACAGTCCGGCCCAGGACCTTTCTGGGTTGAGTATGGATGTTCTCCCTGTATCTTTTTGAAGTCAGTTCAAAGACATGCATGCCAGGCAAATTGTAGATGCTAAATTATCCCCTCGGTGTGTGTGTGAGGGCGTGTTTGTCTATATGTCTGGCTTGAGATGGACTGGCGGCCTGTCCAGCATGTTTCTCTGCCTTTTGCGTAGTTTTGGGATTTGCTCCAGCAACCACCCTGACCCTGCTCAGAAGAGGCAGTTAAGATGCTAGAAGAGGCAGTTAAGAAAATTATGTTTAAGGTAGCCATGTTGTCAAGTATTTTCAGCTGTATATAGCATTAGATAGAGCTAAAGAGAATTCAGCTATATTTCTCTGCTCTTAATATGACCAAAATAATTTGAGATGTTGGTGAAACAGAGGACAAAATCTGTACTGGAAATTTTAGTACTACTTTTACTATTTACATGATCACTTGAATAATCAGAAATTCCAAATTCCAGTATGATCAAACTACTCATTATACAAAATCTTTACAGTGGCCAATAGATTTTTTAAATTTAGACCTTTAAGAGCTTTTTAATATATGCCTCTGTTTACACGTTACTCATTTTTCAAGCCTGCTAGAGGCATTGCATTAGTTTACTGATGGTTTATTCTGTTTTTGTGTGAAATATTCAATGCATTAATATATGTATTATTTGTATTTTTAAAGTGTGTTTTATCATTTCTTATGTGCATTTAACTTAACAGCCTTTCAGTAGCTCTGATGGATGTTCCAGTATCAGCATAAGTCAGAATGCATATATCCCTAACGTGGCTCCAGGAAAATCTTAAAAAGTGAAATTCAATACAATGATATCTTTAGGGTTATGGTTTTGACCTTTGAAAAACTGCCTAGATAATCCATCCTTTGTTCCCTTTCTGAATCCAAGGCTGTACATTTTCAAAGCTCAGCGTGAGGTGAGGAAGAAGAAGAAATAGGGAGGAAGCGAGAGTTGAGGTGAGATTCAAAAGTTGTTGTAGAAAAAAAAAAGACAGCACAGAAAGGAATTTACAGATAAAAAAAAAAATGTAAAAAAACAATATTTCATTTTTCCAACTTTCATTCTTTCTTTTCTGGGGTTCCTGATATCAATTTCTGATTTCCTTCAATCAAAATCAACATTTTTTTGTTGTTGTTGCATTGTAATGTTTTGTTTTCAATAAAAACACAAACAAATTCTCATAATTTGAGATGGATGGACGGATGGATGGATGGGTAAATAGAACATGTGCAAACATGTACAGCATTCAGATATAAGATACATTTATACTGTTCTTCAATGTGTGTTCAAACTCTGCGTTTTGATATTTCTCCCTTAATCTGTATCCATGATCTGTATCCAGTATTGCTTACTAGTATGCCAACAGTCTTACTTTGACAGCGTTTATAGGAAAGCAAAGAGGCTGAGAAAATGCAATCAGTGAACCATGATCATGTTGTTGCCGCCACTTATACAGACTAGGCAGACAGGAAACACACGATTTAGAATTTTCTCAGTTCAGTTATCAAAGTAAATACAGTACAAAAGAATCTCTGCAGAAGCAAAGCCAGCTTTCCAAATCACAACAATATAGGCCTCAAAGACATAAGACAACACCAGACATAAAACAACACTTACAAGAAAAATTTGGGTTGAACAATCCAGGCATATGCTAATGAATCACGTGTTGGCTAAACTAAGCTTAATGGTTTGTGAGTTGTATTGGAGAAGAAATCTGGACTGAACTGGACAGAGAACCACTGCAGTAAATATGTGCAGTGTGTAAATGATTTTTTAAGCGTAACAAGGAAACTGTGCTGTATTTTTCATATTCATTTGCAAACCACCTCAGGAGGCAAAAGAAACCATGGTGGAAGCACTCTTTTTAAACAATATCCTTTAAAAAAGTCTAATAAAAATAGACTGTGGCAAATTAACAAAAGTAATTGGGAATGCAGCAAGTTAATCAGCAGGTTGACCAAGTTTTACTCAACAATTTTTAATGCACTAAAAATCCAAAAGGTCCAAAATTATGCACATTAACACAAGGAAGTCATTATACTATGGTTTTTAAGTGGCAGCTTGACATATTCTATGCCTGTATTAGCTACTGAAAAACAAAAATTAGGGACAAGACTCAACAAAGACATGGGTGGCCTAAAACCTGAACCAGGATCCCATCAGACATAACATGAACTTATATACTGGATGTTTAACATGATAATTTTTAACTTTATTTACTGCATGAGATATTTCTCATTTGAGATCCATTTTGTATTTGTTTATTGTTCCTAAAACCCAATCACTTTCCACCTCCATTCCAAGGTCATTTAATTTTCTGTGTACTACAGTAGCTGTCATACTTTACACCAATAAACAGACTTTGGTTTAAACATGGAATTTGAGCATCTCCGTTTGAACAGTCATGATTAAACATGGACCCAAACATTCTTCTTTTTGCAAGGTATTTAAATGAGCCCTAAATGTGTCCAGTCAGATTCTGTGCGTGTGAGTGTACAAAGTTTCTAGCTGCCCATCAACATCTTGTCAGACACATGATGCAATCAATGATGTATTTAGATGTGAGACATGAAAGACATAAATGGGACATTGGTTTAGCAGGTTGTTCGCTTACCTTCAGATTTTTCTACTGCTTGATTTCAGCTTGTGTTGTCTTGATAGCAGTTGATTTACAAAACACATCCACATGCCTTGATGTTCTCAAGCTATTCTAGTGTAGTACAGTATATACAGTTAATATATAGCAATATATAAGTGTATAAATAGCAAACAAATGTTAATTACTAAAAAGTTACATATATGGATATATATGTATATATATATATGCACATAATTGACCTTTTATCCACAGTGTTTATATATTGTAGATATGATAATAGATATGAATTATTTCACAATAGAGTTTTCTAAGGAGTGAAAACCACTCAAACAAGTCACTTAAGGAGTAGCACAGGATCATACGAGACAACTGAGAATTGATGATTCTGACTATTAATAAAGCATTCTTAGCTTTGGGCCTAAAAATAAAAAAGCTTGGCATGACATTATCATTCTTTTCAAAGACTTTGAAACAATTATTAAAACAAACGGTCTCAGCTACTAAAAGAGTAGAAGGGTAAATAAAAAATATATAAACATCTATTATCATCACGCTGCCAAGTAATCACTAATGATTCAAAGAGGGTATTTTATTCATTTTTTATTTATTTATGTTTTAGTCGTTCTAATAATCAAACTTAATCCATTGGTCTTGACGGCCTTTGAAGATTCTTGCCAATTAAAACTAAATTCTTGGCACATCTATATGACTTTCTTGTGGAAAAACACTATCATTATGTCATAAAAAAGTGTGAAATATCCATATCGCACTAGACTATATCCATATTGCACTAGACTATTACTAATAAACAAGGCAATCAACTAAATTAAACTAAAAGAATAAAATTACAAATGGTCATCTAAACAGGTCATATTATCTGCTGACTTTTACGTTAATCTAAGGAAAATATATTAACTACACACTTAAAAAGTATAAGAAGTTAACTGTTCATTTACGATTTAACACTTCCGATGCCAAGAGAGTATAAGACAATACTGCCTAAAATAAAAGTAGGCCAAGTTAATTTGCAGGTATTGTTTTAGTAAAGGAAAAAACATTAAACTGAAATAGATTAATCGGGTAATTTAATTTCTAATTTTAATTTTACTGCTGATTTTGCAAGGTTGAAATATCTATTTAATATCATGTTCTGCTTTTCAGCTCCAACATAGTTGGTATGAGGCCACTCAGTGGAGTTAATTTATAGCTGAGCATCATGATGTGCAGATACTCTTTCTTCAGCTCAAATAAACACATACAAAAACTCAAACTAAAACAGAGAAGGGAAGAGTTTCACGTTAATGACGCCCTGTGTGACTTTGGAAGCAGGAACTGTTCGGCTCTGTAATTTAGCCCACATGGAATAACAAACTGCTCTTACTGTTTCAGTAGACATTTTTGGCAGAAACTCTTTGCATGAATTCCTCCGTGCAACATCCCAGCAAAATATAAAAAGTGAATCATGGGTAATAGGTGCAATTTTGCATTAAAAAGATGCTTTGGTCAAATAAGTTTGCTGTTCATTTTGCTGACCAGCTAGAACCTTGATGAGTTTGACTGCAATTAAAACTTTTTGGATGTATAGGAAGAAGTGTTTGATCAAGCATATGTGTGTGTGTGTTTGCATGTGTGTGTATTTAGTCGCTTTTTTAGTGATATAACTTCCTATTTTTTATCGGCACAAGCTGTAAAATATTTCAAAGTGAGCTGTAGTCATCATAATTTACAATATATATCCCAACTTGTACAAAATAGAAACAACTCCCCCCTTGTCCCCATGTTGACAAAACAGAAAAGCTCTTTATCACAGAATTTTAAACGTATCTGCCAACAGATGCCATACTTAGTAAAGAGATTGGATGTTACAAGAAAACAATCATTGAAAAAAAAGGACTAATAAATTCTGTGAGTAACTTAAAAAAAAAAGATTTTGGATTGAGTGTCTACCATCAGATTTTTAGCTACAAATCTGTGGGTGTGTTTTAAAACACACTAAGTATGCAAGATAATAAATTAATAAATTAGAAATAAATTAATAACAAGAAGAAAAACAGTGTAATCTGAAAACTGCTGATTTAACCTGTGCTGGGTTCAAGTTATGACTGAAAGTTTTGCACACACATACACATTCTATGTTTGTTTTTGTTTTTTTACACAGTTCTTACATTAAGCAAACAAACAAGTGTCCATCAAAATTTGCTGAAATAACTCAATCATAAGTTTTTTCAACTCATTTTTTTTATGTAGAAAAAAAGGGGTTGTGGACTGCAACTGTATGTGTTTGTCTTTTTTAGAAGTGCAAAGATGACTATTTATTTGGAAAAAGACAGACAAGATATTATTTTACACTCACTCACTCTCTCTCTCTCTCTCTCTCTCACACACACAAGCACACACAAACACAATGCCACACAAACACACACACACACACAATGTCAAAGTTGTTTTAAAGTCAAATGGATTGTAATAGGATTCAGAGATGCACCCTGAGGAATAGGTAATGTGTAGAACAAAAAGACTCATGAATATTATATGAGGAAGTGCATGCATTGCGGTCATTGGCTTACAAGTGTAAGCTTCCAAATCAGTGTGTTCAAAAAACCCTCACACATGGTCTGCACTGCAGCTGAGTGTACAAACACACCCACACACTCTTCACTAGAGGAATACACACTACATATACTGTAACTGAGAAATCCACAACTCTCTCCCACATGCACACACACACACACACACACACACACATGCACACACACACCCTCATGCTCATTTACTTAATTACCCATTCAAGTGTTCATTCAAACGAGAACCCAACTGTCTCCTCTGCTTTTCATATGAAAGTATAAGAAAAAAACTACTGGCTATGCAACTAAACAGCCCTTTGCCTTTTTTTGCAACCAATTTTCAGCAGTTTTATTCAAAACATTTCACATCTTCAGCAGAAAAGAAAAATGCCACAGCGCAACAAACATATATTTAGTTTGTTTAGCCAATTCACCCTCACTAACAGCATTAACAGTAATCACTAGCTCCACCAACAGTTTTTCAAACCTTTCTATTCCCCAAAGGTTTTTCCTTACATTCAAAACCTAGTCTCTGTATTACATGCATTCATCATATTGTATATGTTCAACCCTGACCACATTCATAAAATAATTTTTATAATGAATTATAAAAGATAAAAATGACATAGAACATCCTTTATCTACCGCCCACATTTTAAGTGAGCAGTAGTATTTAGTGAATTATACATAATTGATTGAATCTTCCTTTGCTTACAACAACTGAACCAAGCCTGTGAAGCTTGTGACCCACTGTGTGACCTACTGTGTGTTCTGGCGGTTTCTCTCTTTTGTCTCCTCACCAGGTGACGCATGTCAAACAGTGATGGACTCTATAATGTTACTGGTTGTTGTTTTTTTTTTCACAGTTTCTTCTTCCTCAGCTGTTTTTGTTTACCTTAACTGACCGGTTGGATTTCTGTCGTCCACTCCACCAGTGGTTTCCTTCTTATCCAGGAAATTCCAAATACTTGGCATGCTCTTTCCCCTTATACAGTTCTCTTATACAGTTCCCCCCCCACCGCCCCCAACAAACAACTGACAGACAACTGACATTGTGATAAATGTCTTGAAAACAAAAGCTAAGCAAAATAAAAACTAAAAGGTAAAAAAAAGTGTATGTTTGTGGGCATTGGTAGCCTAGTGGTTATGGAGTTGACCCTGGATCGGAAAATTGTGTGTTCGATTCCCTCACAAGTAGGCTGCCCTGAGGTACCCTTGAGCAAGGTACCATCCCTGCCACTGCTCCCCGGGCGCTTTCAATAGATGCCCCCTGCTGCACGTGTGTGTATGGGTGAAACGCAGAGATTGAATTTCGTTGTGTTGTGCTGTGCTGCGTTTCACAATAACAAGGGTAGTCACTTTTTCACTTGTTACAGTCATGGCTAGCAAATATAAAATCTAAAATGTAAAACTTTCTGTATCCAAAAAAAAAAAGGTGTAAATAGGAAACAAAAATCTCATGCCATATTCATCTTCTGATCTAAGACCCAAATGTCTTTAGGGGATTGAGGAACAAAGGAATTAATCTTGCTGTTCCAATACTTTTGGAGGACCCTGTACATACACACTCACACACACACACACACACACACACGATTGTGAAAGACCTATAATACCAGTTCTAAAGCAGGTATCTGGGCTTGGCAGAAAATGTCCACGTCTAATGCCTTCTGTCTCTAATTGCTCTTCATCGTAATAGTCCCGTAGAGACCAGCAGTGTGTGTGTGTGTGTGTGTGTCTGTGCATGCATGTGTGTCTGTGTGCTTGTTTCAGCTTCTGGGCTCTTATTCAAAAGCATCACAATGATGTGCATGCTCAGTAAATTACACTAGGGATGGCCTGAGCTGGAAGTATGTGCATATATTATTCTTGCATACCTGTGTGTATAATAAATCTCTGTGCCTAAAAATGTGAGCGAAAGTTTGTGTGTTCAATGAATGTTCTGTCTGTTAAGTGTGTGACTCATTTTGTTAAAAATAATGCTGAGTCTACAGAACAGTGAGCTGCACCACCATGTGCACATAAAAAAACATGAAAATGAAAAGAGTGTTTTGATGTACAGTGCTAATATGAGCCTAAAAACTATCAATGTGAATACAATATAGGTGTTTTCTTAATGCTGCACCATGAAGGATGTTTATAGGGTTGCACAATTCTAATATGAAACTGAAAGCTGCCAATTTTAAAACAATACAGGTCAGGTGATTTTCTAAATAAGCCCATTTCTGAGACAATTTTTATGAACTCCATTATCCATTATCCATTATCTGCCGCTTGTCCCAAACAGGGTCACGGGGGAGTGCTGGTGTCCAACCCAGCGCACACAGGGCGAGGACGGGGGACGCACTCTGGACAGATCGCAGGGAGGAGCGTGGCGGGGACGGCACCTTGCTCAAGGGTACCTCAGGGCAACCTATTGGGAAGGGGTTCGAACACCCGATCCTCCGATCACGTGGCCAACGCCCTAACCACTAGGCCACCGCTGCCCCCCAAACACACATACAAACCCACACAAAATAAAATTATATATATATATATATATATATATATATATATATACACACACACACATTACCCTATGTATACACCCTGATGAAAAAAAGTGAAAGTGACGACCCTTGTCATTGCGAGGTCATGGCACAGCACACATGAACCACAACGAAATTGGACCTCTGCATTTAACCCATGCACACTCAAACCCGTGCAGCAGTGGGCAGCTATTGAAAGCGCCTGGGGAGCAGTGATGGGGACAGTACCTTGCTCAAGGGTACCTCAGGGCAACCTATTGGGAAGGGGTTCGAACCCCCGAACCTCCGATCATGCGGTTAACGCCCTAACCGCTAGGCCACCGTTGCCCAAGTGGGATGCAAGTGGATTCATAAAATATTCAATATTTTTCTGTGTAATGACACTGCTACATACATTTGATGGCACATAAGCATGTGCACACTTTTTTATGTCCTCTCTTTTTTCTCCTTAGGTTGTTGTACTCATAATTAGGATTTTTTTTAAAATAGAATTGTAGATCATGTGAGGTCGTCTTATTTTGTGTTTATGTGCGTGAGTATGTGCCCTGTCAGTGAGACCTACTTTAGTAGGTAGTGCAGTATCGAAGGCCTCTCTCTATCTTTCTATTGGGGTTATTCTATAAAAAGGTGCTGCATAGCCGTGGTCCCTTTGGTGCCCATTACAGCCTGGCTACCATTCATCACCAGCAAGTAAGCATTTCAGCTCAACATGTACCAAGAGAACTCAAGACCCATTCATTAACACACACACACACACACACACACACTCTCTCTTTCTCTCTCTCTTTCCTCACTCCTCTGTTTCTCTCTGCTGTTCTTTTCTTAGCATCTGCTCCACTGTTCCCTCTCTCTTTCTACCTGCACTCCACGGAGCTGCGCTCTTTCTGCTGACAAACTACTTTTATCCTCTCTCTTTTTGCCTTTTTTTCCCCCCACACAGTCACAATCTCCTAGTATTTCCCTTTTTTGTTTTGCCTTTTCCTTTCTTTCTGTCTTTGCCATTGTCATTATCTCTGCTCCCCCCATCATTTTAAATGCCCATACAGCAATTTCGACACCACATCAATAATAAATCCTATTACAACAACGAACAGGTAACAACTGGAGACAGTGATTGGATGGTTCCTTCTCCTCTTGCAGAGCAGAAGTGCAGATACGCTGACCACAGACAAAAATAGCATCACGGCTCACTGGTAAATGTGCAACTGACACATTCTGGATAACAGCCAAGAGATGTAAGTGGCTGGTTACTTTCCTTTCCTACTTAGAACACATAAACCGCCAGCATCACTTTCCAAACCCACTGAATCCTTACCTCAGAGCCTTCAGAGACTGGATGCTAGATATGCTCGGACTTTCAATCGTAACATGGAGCAGGTTAACAGCACAGTTTTCCACTTGCTAAGGCTGCAACTATTCTTTTTTGCTTTTTTTTTTAGTGTTAGTGCCACATACAGAGAATCTATAGAAGCTAAAACTGTGAATAATATAGTGTGTTAGGCCTTGCAATTTGAAATATTTTATCAGAACAACAGTAATAACTCTCTTTAATGTAAACTTCAGCTGAAAGATTTCAGAATCCTGACAATTAGTCTCTAGCACCACACAGTCCATGTGCCCAAAGACGTTTGCAGATGCACTTCCTCCACACAATTCATCATTTTCACTCAACCCAGCTTTATGACACATGAGCACCAAGGTGGGATTGAACTCAAAACGATGAAAATGAGTGATGATGATGATGATGGTGATGGGGGACACAGTCACCTTCAGCTTGATTGTGGAAGCCCTTTGTTGCTCTCAGGTTAGCTTCCTGTCCCTTCTACTCCCATAGTAGATAGTTTAACAGCTGAAAATATCCAAATTCAACCACCGTTTATTATATTCTGTCAAAATTTCCAAATGAATGAATGAGTAGAGCTGTTCCAAAATGAATTGCAAGCAAATCTCTTTACATTAATTTTACATTAACGTACATTTATCTAATCAATAGATCTTTAAATTAAATCAGGAGCTACTAATGGAGCTTAACAAATCTATACAACTGCTGGAGCACCTGAAAAGATCAGAAACCATCCCTGCAGTCTTCAGGGCTCCTTTACAAACATCTTGATAACTTCATAAAATGTCTGGTATTTAATGATATCTTGTATAAAAATATGTAGTGTTTCATCTATTCCATATTAATTTTAGTGTTATAAAGTGTTTTACTGGCAAAAACACATTCATTGCCCATGCTCATTATTTTAAACAATTTCTTATTTCCCCAAGACTTTCCCTCATTACTGTATGTTGAATTTGTTTGGGTAGCAAAGCCTCTAATCTGTCACATTAGCGTTCCAACATCACATTTCAGGGTAACTGTGTCCTTTAAGTGAACAGTTATCTGCAAGGTGAATGAAGGTATGTCACATTACAGTTTGTATACCTTACATGTCTGTGCACTACATTTGTTTTCAAACAAAATCAATTTTATGAAATTCAGCATTGAAATTCACCAGATATCGGCTTTCTGAAAAAAGCCTAATGCATGATGTTATGGATGCACTAAGCCAACAGGAATAACTCCAGTTTTTTACATATGGCCATAATATCAATATCCAAATTATAAATAAAACTAGTGTCACTTGGAATGCGCAAGTTGTCTTATTACTTCTTATTAATGAGGCTAAAATACAGAAAAAGGCAATGAAAGCTAAAAGCCCACCAGTAAGCATCAAGACAAATGGGGCAGTGGTGGCCCAGCAGTTAGGGAGTTGGCCCCCAGATCGGAAGACTGTGGGTTGGAATCCCTTCCCAGGCGCTTGCCCCGAGGTATCCTTCACTGCTCACTGGGTGCTTTCAATAGCTGCCCACTGCTGCATGTGTGCAAATGTATGGGCTAAACGCAGAGGTAGTGTTTCGCTGTGTCGTGTTTCACAACGACAAGAAGTTTCACTTTAAATGCATTTTATTTCACTCATGTTTTAAACTGTGTCAAGTAATCAAGCAATTTCAAAAAGTGACTCTGCATACTTCCATCACTTTCGTTACCACCCTTGTTCCAGTGCAGACTGTAGACTTTGGCTAATCTGCTCTGCTTGAGGTTAAAGAGGATTTTCACTTTTAAGCATAATCAGCTCAGCAATGAATATTGATCAAAAGCCTAATAGTAAAGTAATTCCGAACTAAGTTTGGGTCGTTATTCATCCCCAGCAAAAAGGTCACAGATCCCAAACTCTGCCCCAGCAGCACTACTGCTATAACAACAGTGCAGTCTACCTTTCTGTCGCAAGCTTTTCCTTATAAAAAGACTACTGTACATAATGAGCTGCAGTGAGAATGTATTGTTGCACTGTGCAGCTGGTCATACTTGATGCATGATTAAGAAATTGAAGATGAATATCACCTCAGACGCAATGAGAATAGGAAAATGGCACCATTATTCATTGTGAGTATGAAATTAATAGACCAGAGCTCTAACTCAATGTGTGTGTGTGTGTGTGTGTGCGTGTGTGTGTGTGTGTCTGCCCATTGTTGCAAGACTCTTGTTTCTCTTTCTCAGAACAGGAGTTAGTAGCACTTGTCGGTTCTTCTCCAAACATCAAATGCCTCCACATCATTCTGTCTAAATCAGGAGTCATCAATACTAAACTGGAGTAATGAGGACAACAAGGGGGACAGATAGAGGGAGACACAGAGGAGGAGAGGGTAAGAGAAAAAGAAAAAGAAAGTGAAAATGAAAATGAAGAGAAGAGAAGAAAATGAGAAGAGAAGAGAAGAGAAGAGAAGAGAAGAGAAGAGAAGGAAACTCCTGAAATGTGAAAAGTATGCTTGGCACTCAGCAGGATGTCCAAAGAGACCTCACATTACTCCAGTTATAGAATCTATTTCTGCTACCTTTAAATTTACACCAGCTGTCTAATTAAGAGCTTCCAGTTTGAATATTCACATTTCCCTCCTGGTTTCACTCACTCACACTCACTTATAGACTTCCTTCATCTGCTAGACAATCGTTACTCAAGACTTTGGCCTTCCAGAGCACTGCAATTTAACCAAAAGTAAAATATAAGGGAAGCAAGAAAAAGAGAAAAGAAAAAGGTAGGAAGAAACAAAGCTTTTAAGCTCTGATAGAATGAAATGAAGAAAGAATAAATGGAAAAGGAGAACAGAAGCGAGGAAGAGGAATACTGAACACTAAAAGAAAGAAAATATGAATGGTGCTGGTCATGTACACGAGCCATGCATTTATCATACAATGATCACACACTTACTGTAGGACCTAAAGGCCGTGAAAGGATGAAGATAAACCTGCTTTCATTCTTTGCAGTTTAAATAGGAAAGGCTTTAGGGCGTCAGCTGCTGACTGTTGACCAACACACACACACACACACACACACACACACACACACACTCACATTTCACGCTTGCACTCACTTCACAAAGATTTTAATGCTATTACTGCTCCAAATATATGACACCATGTTCAGCCTCAGCTCTAGGACCAACCACTACCTAATACTAGAAAATCACATTAGATACACTCTCCCCTACCTAAAGAGAGAGAGAGAGAGAGAGAGAGAGAGAGAGAGAGAGAGAGAGAGAGAGACAGATTTTAATTATTATATAATTTCAATATTGAAAGCCACAGATTTCTTCCGTGGTTTTGGACACCACCAGTCTCACCATAAAAATGGTGGGACTCCAGAGATGTAAAATGTAAACTTTGCTGCTCTAATTTTCAGAGTTTCTGGTGTCTGTACTTTGTGTTAGGGTGGCGGTGGTCTAGTGGTAGGGTACTTGCCTACGGACCTCTGGATCAAGAGGTCCCTGGTTCGAATCCCTCCTCTGGCACTACCACCACTGGGTCCCTGAGTAAGACTCTTATCCCTGAGTTGCTCCAGGGGGACTGTCCCTGTAATTGGACATGTAAGTCGCTCTGGATAAGAGCGTCTGCTAAATGACGTAAATGTAAAATGTAAATGTGTTTATTTATTGTTCTAACCTTGTTCTTTTACTCCCTACAGAAGAGATTATCCTTTGGTGTGTCCATCAATGCAGACAGTGCACTGCAGACATAAGATGTGAATAAAATATGCAACGGAGAAGAAAGGGAGAGTGGACGATGGAGAAATGGTGTGTATTTAGTTTGTGTGAAAGTGACCGAGCGCATGGTGAACAACAAATAAATGCATCCAATCCATACACACAACCACAGCAATGGGCAGCCATATCCAGCAATTTGTAAGAAAATCAGTACTGTACCTACATCTTCATGTCACTGTAGGGAATACCTCTTCAATAAGTGTCTCTGAAAAAGTTCTGGCACTTCAGATTGCAATGAATCATCACCGTGTCAACTGTCTCACTTTTATCTGAGACGCTCGAGTTATAAAGGGGTGAAAGAGGGAAAAAAAAATCTTGTTCTAGCTTTGAGACTCTTTCGTTAAGGGCAAAGTCAGCCTAGCGGTGAAAAAAGAATGAAGGTCATGAAGTTTGGGTATATAAATATTGTAATTATAATAATTATACTCACACACACACACACACACACACACACACACACACACACACACACACACACACACACACACACACACACAAACACAGTGTTTGCTTGGGATCCCAGCCATGGATAGTTCAAACATGGAATCTTTTGATGACTGAGCCAACGCAGTTGCAACACATGGGACCCCAGAGTCGCGTTATTACTAATTGACGTTGGCCTTTGTCATGCTGATATAAAATTATTTATTGCATTTTTTTAGCATCTTACAGTTTCCAACTGTGTTTATACCTAAAAACATGTTTGGAGCCTGCAGAAATCTGACCGCTTGCTTGATTACAGAGAGATGGTTTCAGGTTTGTCAAAGCTGCTTTCTTGCCTTTCCTGGAATTCAAGATAAGTTGGTTAAAGCTGTTTCTTGACTTTAGCTTGAGCTGGTGCCTTTATTGGGATACACTTGCACTCATAGAACGGTCTTCAGTCAATCACAGTGCAGGTCAGAATTTAGTGGTTAGTTGTTAGGATTGAGCAAGTGTGGCTAAAGAAGCTAATGTTATGGTGTAAAATCAATGTATGTAATTAATTTGATACATCACGTTCCAGCTCAGGAGCACATCGCTGAAACCCTCTGGAGTAAAAGCAGATTATTTATAATTATAATTTAGACAGTTATTTAGTGAGCAGCGATGGCCTAGTGATTAGGGACTTGGCCCCAGGATCAGAAGACCAGTAGGTTGCCCTGAGGTACCTTTGAGCAAGGTACCATCCCCGTCACCGTGCCCCGGGCGCTTTCAATAGCTGCCCCCTGCTGTTTGTGTTTGTGTGTAGGTAAAATGCAGAGGTGTAATTTTGTTGGGGTTCACTTTGTGCTGTGCCGTGTTTCACAATGAAAAGAATGATCACTTTCACTTTTTCACTTTCACTGTTAGTACAAACAGCAAACAGGCAGTCAGTACACAGCATCTCATCCCATGGCATCATGGGATTATTACTGGCTAATAAGAACAATAACTGTTTCCAACATGGAGAAATAAATTAACAATCCCAGAAGACATTCAGTGTTGGGTTTGTTTTACAAACTCTCCAAAAAGACAGTTCACAGCTGGATTACAAAGAGTGGCTGTGTGTGTGTGTGTGTGTGTGTGTACATGTGTGTATGTGTGTATTTGTGTGTGTGATAGGAGGATTATTCTGGAACATTAATGTCATGTAGCATCATGTGAACACATTAAACTCCTAAACTCAAAAAGAACTTCCAACTAATGCAGCTCTTCTGTAGGAGTGTGGTCAGTGTGTGGTCAGTGTTTGGTCAGTGAGCAGTAAGCCGTGGGTTCACACTCCGTATGGGCTGCAGCAGCTATAGTGTACTGAAGTAACTTTGCTTTCCATCAGAGTGGAGAATTAGATGCAGAGATATTTTAACACGTTTGAGTTGCTGACAGTGCGTCAGATTTTGAGAGAAGAATGTTCTGTCAGTCTGTGAAAAAGGCTGCTTATTTATTTATTTGCTTTAAAGTAAGCACACAATCTGTGGCACATTTCGGCAGTCTCCATCTGGACGTTTAAAATCTGCTCACTTTAGTTAGCCATGACATTTCATAGGCTTTTGAAATGTTTCCTAACTTGTGAACATAAAGATTGCTTTTTTTGTTGGTCACTTTGGATTTTCATTTCCATATGTGGATCAGGAATTAAAGACATAAAACATACACATTTATACTGTAAGGCATACAAAATCGAATTTAATGAACATCTGTGCTGTTTCTATTTAGGGTTGACGACACATTACAGCACATTTCTTATTAATATGGAAATCCAAACCTCTACATATTGCAGTCTATTAATAACTGGACGGTGACGATATCTGTTTTTGTCCTTGCACTCTGGAAAATTTGGAGAATTAAGCAATGACTATGAGATTATAATTGTGAGCACCAGGTGTGCGTAGGAGCACAGTGGCAACACCAAATGTGCTCTGATGTCACAGCAATATGTGTACCTTCAAATCACAATTCAATGCACAGCCTGCAACTAACTGTAATGGAAAACCCTTCAAAATGTGAGTCACAGGATTTAAAATCCACAGCGAATTAAAAGAGCTTGGGACCAAGGACAAAAAGAAAGAAGAAAACAATACAGACTGACACTGATAAACAATAGCAACAATAAAAATAATCTAGCACTACATCATCACTATTGAACAGATTAACAAATATAACACAGTTTGCAAAAGCTTCCTGAGAAATCTAGGAAATTTCAACTTCAAATCTTTTTTGACTGTTGATGTTTTTTGCTTGTTTGCTAGTTCTCAGGAAAAAAATCACTATTATTATGGGGTGGAAAAATATGGGGTGTTTGTGGTCTAGAGGTAGGATGCTCGCCTATGGACCAAAATGTCTCAGGTTTGAATCCCACCTCCAGCACTACCACCACTGGGTTCCCAGTGTTAAAACCCTTAACCCCAAGTTGCTCTAGGGGGACTGTCCCTTTAATCAGGAACTGTAAGTCGCTCTGGATAAGAGCATCAGCTAAATGCCATAAATGTAGTTGTTCAAAGATGCCACACAAGAATCTCATAGACCCCTACAAGACATCAAGCAGGTTAAATATCAGAACCTGTCAGTGAGTTCAAACCCTTTAGCATGACAAGTACTGAGACCTGTTTGTGACAGTGCAGTAGCTCGGATCACTCACCTCTTGCTGACATCCATTTCTGAAAGAAGATAAATCCCTGTCTCACGCACTGTAATGTATTTTCTAAATGTAATGTAATGAAACAATAAGCAACTCCAGACCAGTTCAAAGAACATCAGATTAGTCCAGCTGCAGTGCTTAGAGAAGGCAGTGCTACTCACTGTGCTTGACTGTTAGATGGAGGAAACCAGAACACACACAATAACAACTGGAAAAAGCAAAAAACAAACAAACAAAAAAACCCACAGTTTGAACTATTAAAGTAAAACCCATTAATGGCCTCTAATTCTCATGCTTTAGCTTGTCTCTGAGCATTCAATTCAACCCAACACACACAAACACACACAATTTACACACACATCCTTCTTTTAACCACCACTCAGAGATGAGCCCATTTCAGAAAGCTGGGACAGTATTAAAAAAAATCCCTCATTGATTCCTAAATTTCCACTTTAATATCATTACTGACAGTCTGAACCCAAGTTCATGTTCTGTCTGATTAACTTCATTTCATTTGTTGATACACATCCAGTTTTGCTTTTCGGGCCTGCAACACATTTCACAGTTGGGATGGTAAAGTAATTACCACTTTGTGCTGTTGCCTTTCCCTACCTTTCCTGTTCCTTGTATAAGCTAGCTCCCATCATCATCTTTAGATCATGTGGATCGGAAATGGCTGTCATGTGCAACTAGATGCCAGACTCTGTTGCTAAGGTAAAATAGGAATTATATGGGGGATTAATAATTATAACAATAATTAACAGCGGAGGTATATATTTATGTTTTGCAGAGTATGTAGGCCACATAAATGGATGTTATCAGTGATGTGCAATGCAGAGCATAAAGTTCCTCTCTCTGCTGAGTGTAGTTACAATCCAGCCTGCTTTTGTTGAACAGAATGAAAGTCTCTTACAAGAGGAGAGTCCCCCGAGACAGCAAACAATGTCACAAGCCACTGGGCCGAAACCACTAATTATCAGCCACAGCAGACTACACTGCATTTCCCAATACTGCTGTTTTTATGTTCCCATCATATCTCTCTCTCCTTCACTTATTCTCTCATGCCCACACAAACACACACACATGAACCCACACACACACATACACACGCTTGCCATAACAGGTTCACTTGTGTCAACAGTCCATTCTAAATATCACACCATAAGAAAAGATCCAAGATATTTTAGGATGCCTAAAGCATCACATGCACAGCACAAGTTACCTTGTATCCAGCATATGCTGAAAAGGTAAAAATTTCTGGTTTCAAGTGTACATTCTTTCCACATGATAACAGCATTATATCTACATTAATATACATGTTCATTGATGTATGTACACATTTTTGTCTGCATCATCCTTTCACTATTATATTTTGACACTGTAGCATACAAATGTGAATGTAAAGTCCCTTAAACATGAACACATGCCTTCATAAAAGAAGTCTTTCACTTCAGAACACTTCAGATGCTCCTTCAACTTTATAACTGACCGCTTGCAGCTATGAGCTGATGAACACATTTTAATAAAACCCAATCACACACAGCGAATGAAGCTCCACTGCTTCCATTTCCTCGCCAAGGGATTTACCAAAATGTTGCCTCTAAATTAATCTGCGGTGACTCTTTTTCTGTGAAACAAAGGCACTGCCTGTAAATAAACCATTGGATTAAGTTTTCACTCAGACAAGCTAAACAACTGGCACACACCAACCAAGTCCTTGGTGTCATTCTTGGCTGTTCACTCTTAAAACCCTTAGAGTGAAGGCATGGGTGCTCCAGCCCCTATAAACTTATGTATGAAAACTAAGTCTAGTGCTGTTCAAAACATCTAAGCGTATACCAAGTAGTAGCAGTATAAATAACACACCTTTTCCGTGATCACAGTCAAAATGCTGTCCTCGAGGTGCACCTTCTTCAAATCAGTAAGGGGTTAGTAATTAACAGATTAGATGAATTAGGTGTGTTGTCAGGGAGAAAAGTATAATAGTGTGCTGGATAGGTACTCCGGTGCTAGAACTGAGAAGCACTGGTGTGACCTTATATTGAGACGTTTATCCATTTGATGCAATATTCTAAATCACTAATAAACTTTACTGCAGATGCTAATGGTGTGCCCCAGGACTTCATCAGGCCTATGTTGTTTAACTTGTGTAACAGAACAGACCGCCATCGGTATGTGTTCAACTGCTTTAGCAGAGCTTTGGATGAGATTATTCATATCATTAAATTTGAGGTACACAAGAGGGTTGGCTTTAGCCTCGCTCCTGCATGTTGTAAGCCCAGTCTCCCAAACGAATGTCATTATCTGTACTTTTCAAACCATCAACTTAGCTGCTGAATCTTGCTCCAGCCCACACAAGAGTAAAGGCAAACTGACATCAAATATTTGAAATAGTCTGAATGCATATTCAGATTTTTTAAATCTTTGGAAATAGGCTATCCCTGAATCTGTTCATACTTAATTTGATAGCTCTGTACCATCTGCCAGAGGCCAGCAGATCAGAAAAGGTGAAAACCAGGGTGTGAGAGGTCACTTTAAATGTTTTTGGCCCTGCTGTGGCAGCGGGGTGGGCTGGATTAAGATTTGATTGACATTGCCAGAATTTGTTCACCCCCCTGATTAAGTTGTTTGTGAACAAGGGAGTGTGTTTTGGATCATTGTCTAACTGCATGATAAAGTTCCCCTCTTGTGATAAATTTCTGTGTAATTTCTTTCTGTAGACTTCAGAATTCATGCTGCTGCTACCATCATGAGACACACACGCCACAAAGATTATTGAGCCTGTTGGAGAAGCACCCATGCAATGTCTTGTTTTTTTTAATCTATGGGTTTGGTGTCTGTTGTCTGTATGGGTTTGGTGTCTGTTTTTTTTCTTTGTCAGAACGTTCAAAATAGTTTTACTGGTTATTCCACAAAGTTTGTGGAATACTTCTAATGGATTTTTCCTCTTTTCTCAAAATGGCATGCATTTCTCCCATTGACAGCTCTCTGACAAACCTCTGGCATTTTTTCTTTCTAACAACCAATGTAATTTTCAGAGGCTGTCATGGTGGCGGGGTGCGGGAAGGACATCAGTGCTGAGCCAGAGATTCCTGACATACTTTTAACATAAACATGAATCCAGACACAAACATGAATCCTGACCTCACACTTGGCAACATGGGTTACTCCTCTCTTCTGAGCAGGAGGGCGTTTGACTAATTCCTCAGCCTCTGATATCTGTGGGTCCTCAACTGGCACATCAGATTGGGCTGTTGGATTGTCATCACTGTTAGCTTCGACAAAGATTCTGGAGCACTCCTCTTCTGGATCACTCTCTGAAAGGCTAAGGTCAAGGGAATTGAGTACCTCTGAGGAACGAGACTCAATTTCTGTTACTTTACTTACTGGATCCACTAAAACAAGGGAAGACATCTGTGAAGGGCAGTCTATTCCAGAGGTGATGCCTGAGGAAATAGATGGAAGTGGCTTATGATGAACCTGACTGGGAGTCAAATTCCTTGATGCAGTTGCCTGGTTATGCAACTTTATTGACTGTGCAGAAGGAACACATACGGTGTCAGTTCCAGCAATATGTACAGACATGTTCTAAACAGGTTCACTGAGAAGTTTTCGTCTAGTTGGCCAATATGTTTCAGCAGAGGTCAGGGGGTTCTGAATAGTCCTAGCCTCCTTCCTTGATACTGGGAATGTGGAGGGGAAATAATCCCAAAACTTAATTTCTTGGTCCTCTCTGTTACGATACAAATTTATATTCTCACCTGAAATATCTGTGGACAGGATCTCCACCAGAGGCTTTCTCTGCCCGTGTTCTGAATCAGTAACCAATGCAAGTGATTTCAGAAGAGACCTAATCGTTATGGGTACCTCTGCCAACCAATTGGTTGCACGGAACTTCCTTGTTGTTCTCCCCAACTCGCCACTGGGGTCCCATGAGGAATGGTCCGACTCACTGGAAAGCCTTGGCCTGAAAGAGTCTGAAAGAGCTAAACATAGAAGAATCTTTCTTGGCCCTGTGACACTCTGCTCTATGTACCTGCAGGGAATCTCATGGAGTCCAGGTTCTCATAAACACAGCGAATTATTAGTTTTTTGTCGATAATCAAACATACAAAACTGTGCATTACCTGCCCCCCTTGACCATACTCTCTCTGGGTGGGTCTGCTGTAATCTTGTGTAGTGTTTATCTAGTATTAGTGTTGCCCGTTAATTTTCCAAATTGCACATCACTACCTGCTATCCTGATGCTATCCTGATGAATTGTTTGATCTGACTGTTCATGCCGCTGATCTGTTCATCTCGTTGGTGAATGTCTGTGAGAAGTGCACTGTGCTTCCTATAGGCCTGTCTGAGTCTTTCTGACTCAGCCCTTAAGTTCTCCTGGGTACTGTTCAAGCTTTCGGTTAACCAAACTATCTGTTCACTGAGGCCCTTACAGACTTTCTCATGCTCTAGGTACCCAGCTTGCCTTTCCTCAAGTTCCCCCATTTACTTTAAGTAGTTCCTTCTGAAGGGAATGTTAACCTGGTTGCTCACCTGTAGCTGGTGATTCATGGCCTGAAGAGAGGTGTTTTCATCCTCCAATCTCTTACACTTTGCGTTCAAGACCTCGAGATTCTGGTTACGTGTACAAATTTCCTGATCCTTTGCAGTGAGTTCAACCTCCATTTCCTGGAGCTGATCGACAAAGGCCAGTTTGGTCTGTCTTTCTACGCCCAGAATAGACAGCCACACCTTCTCAGATTCCTGTAGCTCCTGTTCCAATTCCTGAATTCTTGAAGTTATTTCACTAACCTGGAACAGCTCCTCTTTTGCCCTCTGCCTGGCAGACGGGTTAGTGGAGCTGGGTTTGGGGGTTGACTCCCCTCGAGGCACGGCGCAGGGTGCTTGTTTCCTGCTTTTCGTGTTACGGGCGGTTTTTTTTTGTCATTTTCTAGTTTTTCCAGTCGTCGTGAGACCTTAGTGGCGGTTACACTCTGTACTCCTCCGCTCCGCTCGCGACGCTCCGGCAAACCCGCAGCCTGCCACAATGGCAGCGCTGCTCTGAGGTCCTCAATCATGGCTCCAAGTGCTCGCTCGTGCTCCTCACACCACTCTTCAAGGCTCACGACATCCCGAGTTTGGCGGCTCATTACTGTCATGGTGGCGGGGTGCGGGAAGGATGTCAGTGCTGAGCCTGAGATTCCTGACATATTTTTATTTAACATAAACATGAATCCAGACACGAAACTGGAACAAATCAGAACCAAACAAACCACCCATAACCTAAGGCTTCACCTATTGAATGAACCGCGCTCTGTTCTGACTCACTGAGCCTTTTAGAAGGAAAGTATAATGCATGTCCTAATGCAATCTGAACTTTTCATTTGTCTTTCTGTCTCTACCTTTAGCTGCTAGCTGTATACTATAGCTCTTGATTTCCAGAATCAGCAAGAGGAAGTATAGCACTGGGAGACTTAAAAATGATCAGAGGACAGGGAATGTTGTTCTCTGGCAGGTCTAATAAACAAATTTGTCAATAAATCCGTAATATGTACATGTGTAAAATAGTCCCTCAAGAATTCATTAACGAAGAAAAGCTATAAAGTCTTTCACAATACCTCAGTTAGCATGTAAGAAAGTTTGGTTTATGTTTTAAATGTAGGAGTACCAGTCCGGTCAGGTCTAAAAGACACAGATTCTACTACAGGTTCTATTTCACCATCAATTTGACCTCTAGTTCAAGGGGGTAAAACGCTAAATCAATCAAAAGAACATGAATGTATCATTTCATATGGTCTGCTTATAAACCTTTCATTGTCAAAGCATGTTCTCACTGGGTTAACAGAATTGTTTTTAAATAAAAATGCCCATACCAAGCTGCTACAAGCTTCTCCTGCACTAGCACAGGGGACTCTGGAGTGTGGGTATGTATTCAGTGCCTGCAGGGGTTTGTGTCCCAGTTGGGAAAGACTGGCAACACCTGTGCTCTCCTTAGTGGGTCAGAGCATCTGCTGTTATCAAAACTTATATCATTCACACCACTGGTGCTTACAAGTATGTTGGCAGCTCCATTCTAACCAAGCCTGACACTATGACGTCATCCATAATTTAGGGCTCAGAAGTGAAATACAAACAGCATCACTTACAGATCACTGGAATTCTCATTAAATGTTAATGTGTGGTAGGAGCCTGAGTCACTCTTGCTAGGCTATATGTTAAGATGGTGGATAACATATAGCACTTGGCATTAGCAGACTGCAAGTGTGGGCGGGGGTTATGTAATATCCATGTCGAGGGAGAAACGCACACACACACACACACACACACACACACACACACACACACACACGCACACACAATCCCTCTGTGCATTCACTCTCAGGGCTGCTTATTAGGAGAGTTTGCTCACCCTGAAAGAAGCAGCTTGGTACTAGCAATCATTTACACATGGTTGTTGGATCTGCTGGTAGCAGGTAAACACACATACACACAAGCACATGCACGCACACACACAAACACACACACACACACACACACACACACACACACACACACACACACACCTACATTTGAATATTATCAGGACACACACTCCATATAGTTATCTACTTTCTCAAAGAAAGGCCTGCACACAAATGCCACTACTGTGCATTGCGGGTAAAATCTCATGTTATTGCACTCCGTAATTTACATGTGCAGGTTTTCCTGCAAGTCTTCATCCTACATTTCTTTTATTTCTTTTATTATTTTTACAAACGCCTTCAGCTATCAGAGCTATAAGATCAGAGCAGATCTAAAAGTGAGGGAATTCATAAAAGTGACTGAAAATTATCACAATATTTTCTGTTTAGGGAATCTGACTGACCTTTCTGATGAAGTTTAAAATTTGCCTGTGAAATTATTTGAATGTGCATATTTCTGATGACTACTCTTGTGAAACAGCCTTTAGATAGTGCTGTGAACATGAGGGGAAAAGATAGACTAGAATGATTAAAAGAGTTCATGGGTGACAGTCATTTATTCAGAAATTATTTTCCATATGTTCATCTCCAGACTTGTTTTATTTAGCCAAGGCAACCAGCAGCTATAACATTTCTTGGTTAAAGAGCGTCTATGTCTTATATGCAGTCAAAGAGCCAGTTATGTCTTGTTCTGTTGGGAGATTCACATCATATGGGAGTTTTCTCATTGGACAAACTATTCTGCAGGCAGTTCACCAGCTCCAGTTTGGATTTGCCCAATTAAAACTTTAGTTGTTAATGAGGCCTGTGAATAAATGTATGAATTTATTTAGCACTAATGAACATATACAGTACTGTGCAAATGTTTAGGAAGATGTGAAAAAATGCTGTAAACAAATTATGCTTTCAAAAATGGAAGTGTTAATCATTTATTTTCATCAATCAACAAAATGAAGTGAATGAACAAAAGAGAAATCTAAATCAAATCAATATTTGGTGTGACCACCCTTTGCCTTCAAAACACCATCAATTCTTCTAGGTACACTTGCACACAGTTTTTGAAGGCCTCAGCCTGAACTCAGCTGGTAGGTTGTTCCAAACATGACTGTGTTTCAACCTAAGCGTGACATTGATGATCATTAGCACCTGGTAAAATTTGGAAACAATTTGGTAAAATTGGTTGATCATACACCTGACTATAATCCTACAGTTCTTCCCAGTTTCTGAAGGGAGGGGATCTTGCTCTGCTTCAGTCTGTCGCAGTACATGCTGGCATTCATGGTTCCCTCAATGACCTGTAGCTCCCCAGTGCCGGCAGCACTCATGCAGCCCAAAAACAATGACACTCCCAACACCATACTTGACTGTAGGCAAGACGCACTTGTCTTTCTACTCCTCACCTGGTTGCTGCCACACACGCTTGACACCATCTGAACCAAATAAGTTTATCTTGGTCTCAACAGACCACAGGACATGGTTCCAGTAATCCATGTACTTAGTCTGCTTTTCTTCAGCAAACTGTTTGCGGGCTTTCATCTTTCTTGTCATCTTTAGAAAAGGCTTTCTTCTGGGACGACAGCCATGCAGACCACTTTGATGCAGTGTGCGGCATCTGGTCTGAGCACTGACAGGCTGACCCGCTATCCCTTCAACCTCTGCAGCAATGCTGGCAGCACTCATACATCCATTTTCAAAAGACAACCTCTGGATATGACGCTGAGCACATGCACTCAACTTCTTTGGTCGACCGTGGCAAGGCCTATTCTGAGTAGAACCTGTCCTGTTATATCTGCTGTATGGTCTTGGCCACCGTGCTGCAGCTCAGTTTCAGGGTGTTGGCAATCTTCTTATAGCCTAGGCCATCTTTATGTACAGCAACAAATCTTTTTTTCCGATCCTCAGACAGTTCTCTGCCATGAGGTGCCATGTTGAACTTCCAGTGACCAGTATGAGAGAGTGTGAGAGTGATAACACCAAATTTAACACACCTGCTCCCCAATCACACCTGATACCTTATAACACTAACAGGTAACATGACACCGGGGAGGGAAAATGGCTAACTGGGCACAATGTGGACATTTTTCACTTAGGGGTGTACTCACTTTTGTTGCCAGTGGTTTAGACATTAATGTCTATGTGTTGAGTTATTTTGAGGGGACAGCAAATTGACACTGTTACACAAGCTGTACACTGACTACTTTACATTGTATCAAAGTCTCATATCTTCAGTGTTGTTCCATGAATCCATGAAAAGATATAATAAAATATTTACAAAAATGTGAGGGGTGTACTCACTTTTGTGAGATACTGTATATACCAGTTATATAAGTTGTGATTTTGAAATGCTTAAATTCTTCCCCCAAATAAAGAATGAAAAGTAAGGATTGGTCATCAAGACAGTTATAAAAGCTAATAGTGAAAAAAAACTACTAATTTAGTCAGTCAGTCAGTCATTTTCTGGGCCGCTTGTCCTAATTAGGGTTGCACGGGGGTGCTGGAGTCCATCCCAGCTCACACAGGGCGAAGGACGGGGACACACCCTGGACAGGTCACATTTAATTTATAAAGATCTTATTTGTGTCAGCTGTCATATGTTAAAGTGAAATGACATAGCCTAAGTTTAGCCTCAGTAGCTACCATTGTTTGTCAGAATAAGCTTTTTTTTAAAGCTTTTTTACTTAGTTATGTCACGTGTGGGGTGTTTTTGGGGCACACTAGAGGGCGCTCTGCTCTGACTGAGCACGCCGGAGCCTCAGCAGGCACAGGTGTGCATCATTGGGGCTGACGATTTAAGCCTCGATGAGTCAGAGCAGAGCACGGCTCATTGAATAGGCTAGGCCTACGTGTAAGGGTGGTTTAGGTTTAGGTTTAGGTTTAGGTTTTTGGGATTTGTGTAACTTGGTTTAGGCTGCAGTTCTCCTGTGCTCAGGTTCTGCTTTGAACTGCAGCCCTTGTGTCGTGCTTTGTAACCTGTGTACAATAAAACAAGTGCTCCGAACTCCTAGCTCCACTCTGGCGTCCTTCGGGTACCCCGCCACCGTTACAGAAATGAGCCGCCAAAACCGGGACGTCAGGAGCCTCGAGAGTTGGTGTGAGGTGCACGAGCGGGCCCTCACGGGCGAGGACCTCCGAGCGGCGCTGCCATTGCGGCAGCTGGGGTGTGGCGAGCAGAGCGGTGGAGTCACCGCCACTGAGCTCTCGCGACGCCTGAACCTGCTGAGTCGCTCAATCCAGCTCGCTCCCTCTCTGGAGGCCAAAGAACGGCTGGAGGAGTACGGCCGAACCGAGAAAGCCGTGCTAGCCGTTATGGCGGTAATGTTATTGGGGAAATCCCTCGAGGAAGAGGCTTCGTTTTCGCTCCTTTCTTTACCCCTTTCTCAACCGACCCCCGCTCTCCACCAACCGCAACACTGGATCCTTCACCAATCACAGCGGTCCGTCCGCGGAGACCCCGCCCTGTATGAAACCCGGTCATCAGAGGGGAAAAACCCCGCGAAAACAAAGAAAAAAGGGACTCGAAATAAGCCTCGAGGCTTCGTTCGCGCCTCTTTCTTTTCCGGCCCCTGCTCCCGACTAACCACAACGCTGGAAATCGGTGGAACCCGCTGCATTGACCAATCACAGCGTCCCATTCGCGATGACAGCTGCATTCACCAATCACAGCGCCACATTCGCGATGACAGCACCTGGCACCAATCACAACGCTCCATCAGCGAAGGCGGTGCCAAGGAATGCTCTCTGCACGGTTAATAGAGACGTTAGGATAAAGAATTCTCCCGGCTCAGAGGAACCATTTCAGGCAGGAGAATTAACTGCAAGAATCCAGGATTTAGAACACGATCTACAGGAATCTCAGAAGGTCTGGCTGTCTGTTCTGGGCGCAGAGAGACAGAACAAAAACATGGTAGTCGAGCAGCTCCAGGAAAGGGAGGCGGAGCTCCTCACCAAGAAGCAAGAATTCAGCACACGAAGTCTGAATCTGGCCGCCTTGCAAACGAAGTGTGAAAAATTAGAGGAGGACAACACATCTCTTCAGGCTGTGACACACCAGCTGCAGGGGAGTCACCAATCTCAAATTTGTTCCCTTCAGGAGGAGCTAGCTTCAGTAAAGGGGGAACTTCAGGAGAAGCAGGCTAGGCACCCTGAACTTGAGAACACAACCAGAGTGAGTAGCAGCAACCAAGTAGAAACAAACACTTCCGGCAGCCGGCAACCGGGGAGGTCGACCAAGAGGGCCCTTCGCAGCAGCGAGAGGGGCAACATGGAGTCGACCCCCAAGCCCAGCACCGCGAACCAGTCTGCTGCACCGAAGAAGAGGAAAGTTCGGGCACAGAGGAAAATCGAACATGAGGCTGCAGTAACCCTTCAGGCGCAGGTAAGGAAACACATAAACAGAAAGTACTACCTGAGGCTACGATGGGCAGCCAAGACTGTTCAGCGATATTATAGAGCTAGCAAGAGTATGAGGCAAGAAATGAAGTCTTTGAAGGAGAAAAAAGGGGCTGCTGTTGTTCTACAAGCTGCATTCCGAGGGATGAGGACCAGACAGACTCTGAAACTGAAGCACCAGGCTGCCACTGTTATACAAAGTGCTTACAGGGCGCACTGTGCTCGGGCACGATACTTATACATCAAACAGACTGTCATTGCAACTCAGCTGAGGTATCGTTCCACACGTGAAGCCAGAAAACAGAGAGAGGAATTTTTGAAATTGCGCTCCGCTGCAATGTTCCTGCAAGCCTGCTTCAGAGGACAGAGGGTAAGAAAGGCAGTGATCCTGCACCATCAGGCTGCTTCCCTGATTCAGGCTGCGTTCAGAAGACACAGGGAGGTAATAAAGTACCAAGCCATAAGGAGGTCAGCCATCCTCATTCAAGGATATTATAGGTCCTACATCAGGGGCAAAAGTGAACATGAAAGATTCCAGGTGTTGAGAAAGTCAGCGATATGCATCCAGGCAGCTTTTAGAGGTTATTTAGTGCGAAAAAATATTAATGCTATGAACAAAGCTGCTGTCATTATTCAGGCTGCTGGGAGAGTGCACCAGCGGGGATCTGTCTTCAAGAGACCGCGCTGGGCAACAGGTGGTCGTCAGAGGAGGTACGGAAGGTGGAGACCGGGACTTCAACAAGGACAGAGGTGTCAGAGGTGTGAACATGCTGCGATGTGCTTGCAGAAGTCAGTCAGAGAGGAGCCGGTGAGGGATCGGGCCGTGTGGCGCAGAGAGGCGAGGACAATCCAGTCCCACCTCGGAGGTGAGCAGATCAGCTGCAGAAATGTTCGGTTTGCAGAACAGGAGGAGTTGCTGACAGGACTCTACCAGCAGCTGACCGAAAGAGCCTCCATGCCACCGGTGAACGCCGTGGTCTCGAAGGACAGGAAGAAGGAAAAAGAGGAGACTTTGGCTCAAGAAAAAGGTGAGCGTCATGGAAGGAGCAGCCAATTCAGAGAGGACAGGGAGGTCCCTAGATTAGAGATACACACTGTGATGGTTTTCCAAAGAGAGGGGCTGAGGAGAACACAGGAACAGAGAAACCAGATCGTAGGCCAGATAACATGGAGAGTTGAGACTCCAACCACTCGGAAGAAACTGGAGGCTAAAATAG
Organism: Hepsetus odoe; assembly: GCA_017165825.1. Classification (NCBI taxonomy): domain Eukaryota; kingdom Metazoa; phylum Chordata; class Actinopteri; order Characiformes; family Hepsetidae; genus Hepsetus; species Hepsetus odoe. The sequence continues at coordinate 22,516,011 of CM029379.1, read as the reverse complement.
CCACAATGGAGGGGCAGTTGCATCAGTGCCGGACAGAGCTGAGACGGGTGCAGGACCACAACATCGCGTTGCAGGCTGACCTGAGAGAGACCCGTTATGAGGCCAGCAAGCTCACCAAGCTAGAAAAACAGGTCAGAGGTATGGAAGTGAAATTGGCCCTCATCGAATCTCAACTCACTTCTCCGACACCAGTGCCTGCTGGAACCCAGAGGGCAAAAGCCGAAACGGAGCATCCGGAGAACAGTCCAGCGGAGAAACGGGTAACGAATGCAGAGAGGGAGCAGCTGCCTTCAGACCCCCTGGCGTCGGCTCGCCCCCACAATTCAGCAAACCCAGAACAAGGTGACGTTTGGAGGAAGCCAAGGAGAACTCCTTAGAGTGGAACCAGAAGCTGGGACACTGCATCGCCGGGCCCCAAGCAACCAGGAAGTATGACCCAGACAAGGAAAAGGGCAAAAGACACCAGCACGAATCAGTTCAGGGAAACGGACAAGAACTTCGGCACCAGAGATTCGGGGAGAAGCAATGCACGGAACCCGGCTGACAGGGGTTGTAAGCAGAGTTTAGACTCATTGAAAGACTTCCTCTGTGAACCATGTAACGTCTCTGTTTAGCTCCCTTTCAGGTCCAGTCGAGTCCAGGCGTTCCGCGGAGTCAGACGAAGCCTCCAGGGACTTTAGAGCCGAGTTCAGGCACCGGCCAAAAAGGTGGACGGAACTGCTGGGATTCCCCTCACCACCACCAGCTGCCTGACATGACTGGTCGGAGGTCCTTTTGGTGTTTTAATTTTTTTTTGTTGTGGACCTGACCATGTGTCCCCACAAGGGACTTCTGTTTGTTATGTAGTTTTGTTGTTCTTTTTTTTGTTTTGTTTTGGCGCTTCGGGAGCCGCGCCTTTGGGGGGGGGTTCTGTCATTTGGGGTGTTTTTGGGGCACACTAGAGGGCGCTCTGCTCTGACTGAGCACGCCGGAGCCTAAGCAGGCACAGGTGTGCATCATTGGGGCTGACGATTTAAGCCCCGATGAGTCAGAGCAGAGCGCGGCTCATTGAATAGGCTAGGCCTACGTGTAAGGGTGGTTCTGACTTAGGTTTAGGTTTTTGGGATTTGTGTAACTTGGTTTAGGCTGCAGTTCTCCTGTGCTCAGGTTCTGCTTTGAACTGCAGCCCTTGTGTCGTGCTTTGTAACCTGTGTACAATAAAGCAAGTGCTCTGAACTCCTGGCTCCACTCTGGCGTCCTTCGGGTACCCCGTGACCGTTACAAGTTAGGACATTCCCAGTTTAGTTTATATTTTAGATCTGACAACATGAAACATTTATCTTATTCATTTTACGGCATAAAACATTTTTTTTAATCCTTTCAGAACAAGCTGAAAGGATTTTAGTTATCAGGTATCCTGTTCTACATGCACAATACGTTCCCTGAAATATATCAGCCAATCTCTCAAATAATAAGGTTTTTCTTCCCCTATGCTGCTGTCAAACTCCGTGATGAAGTAAAAACCTTGTTTAAAAAAATTTTTTTAAAAATTCAAAGATTCAATTTTTCAGGTTTCGGTTGAACAGGGAGAGACTTTCAGACTTGACCCAGATTCTGGGAAAGGTTTCCTTCAGGGATGCGACCTAGAAGTGTCATCCTCCAAAAAACACAGCAATGGCTTCCGCTGCACGCATATAAACAGGAGTTAGCAATTAGATTTGTTTAGGAAGAAACATATTCTGCCCCTCTGTAGACTCACGAGCTGAAAAAAATGATTCATTATTGAGGAATTCTTGCATCAAATTGGAAATCTTACCAACAAAAGTCTGGTGAGATAAACAGGCCAAGGAGCGGGCTTCTTATGCAATGACAGATTTAAATTTCATAAGGATAAAAATGAGTTCATGGAGATGGGGAGGAGAAAGAAAGGAAAAAAATACAGTAACTTCAGCAGTGACTTCGACTCTTATCAGCCTGATATCAGCACCCCTAAAATGTGTCATCGCTCAGACGGTGATCTGTTTATAATGAGCCAATTCAGAAACTCATGCAGCCTTGATAAAGTCATGCAATGTTAATATAAGGTTCATGCAAAAGAAAATTTTAGGGTTTCTACTTAAGCCATCTCCATTTTAACCCCGTTTCAAGGGCTCCCTCAATCACAAAGAGCTAAACACACTTTGAGGAGCCAATTCTCTTACTTCATCTAGCAGAGCCCTATCGTGGCTAGCATTGGGCTGAAATGGACGGGAAGGGAGAGAGTGAGACATCTTATCTGATGCCGATTATTCTCTCTTGGTCTCCTGACACCGGAGGGAGGGATTATGGACTCTGGTGCAAAGGAAAACAGCTAAGCTCTACTGGTGCAGATTCATCAGTTTCATAATATTAAACTACAAGGTGAAATTTAAGTTTAAAACAATAAACAAAGTTAACAAACACATGCCTCCTCAGTGATGCTATGCTGCTCCCCAAAAAGTCTTACAAATGTGACAGTTTGCCCCAGTTGGACTGTTTTGTTCATGTTCGGCTTAACTTTAAATCCAAAAAAAGGGAGCCAAATACTTATTTTTCAAAAAAGTGCCCAAAACAGAAAATAAACTGCTTGAAAATAGTGAGTCCACTTTTAAATGGATTTATATAATCAATCAATATTGTTTTTTGACACCAGGTATAGAGTATGATGAAAATAACCTACTACATATTGCTTCTCAGCTGGTAGATGTCCACATGGTTCAGAGTAAACTGGATTGGATTGTGGAACTTTCTGTTTGCTGCTGTGTTGCTCCCTCACTTCATAACAGTTATGAACTATGAAATCATGAATGTAATCACATTAATAAAGCAAATTAATAAATAGAAGACAGTAAAGTAAAAGAATGAAAGAAAATGAAAGAACAGCTAAATAGACATTTTTGGCCTTCGTGTGTTTAAAGCTGCCGAAAGCCATAAAAAAGTACAAGCCATCCCAGGTATATATTTGAACTGAATCTGATTTCTTTCTCTTAAGAAGCATCTCCAGTGCCTTATAGGTGCTTAAAACTTTAGCTGCTATAAAGACAGGCAATTTGCCCACTGTTCGCTTTAATAATTAGATTGGGATAATGAGTCCTCTACTTTAGCCTTAAATCAGAAGGGAAAGGATGTTATGTACTTCTAAGTGTTCTTTCATCAGTAATTTCAGAATCACAGGCTCACAAACATTCACATCTACGCAAACAGCACTGAGGAGATGAAAATGATTTACTGGGTCAGGCTTACAGAGCTGGAGTGATTATATTATTACTCACTGAAATAAGGAAAAGTTTGCCTTATGCATGAACAACATCACTGTGGTGTTTTAAAAAAGCTTTAATGCACTTTAATGCACGTGAATGCTATTCAGTTCTACTAACCACTCTTTTTGCTCTTAATTTTTAAAAAACTCTCATTTTGGAAACACAGTGTTATTTCTATGAAATTTCTTCCAGCTGCCACTTTTTTCACAGGTTTCTGCCACTTGCTGTTAAACAGTTCCATTAGTAAGGAGTGGCAAAATAGTTTGCCTATTGTTTTTGTTATTTAACGTGCATAGGATCGTCTATTTTGACAGGAAGTGGTCATTTAACTGACATGAGAGATGACCAACTATGTTTTATACTAAAGGCACAATAAAAAAAAGAAATACTCCTGCAGGAAACAAACTAGTATGCAATGGCCAACAAGGAAGGTCATCTCAAACAGGTGCAAATAAATGCTTGGAAAAAACTTTAAAAAATGTGATACTGTGAACATTTTCTATTATTATCTATATAGCGACTGTGTCTGCCTCTTAAAGGCTTGGTAGTATTACAGAGCACAGAGCAAGCAAATACTTGCAATAGTGCATTTCCCACTGGATTGCTCATATCTGATGCCTATTTAGGTTTTTTAATGGCCAATTACAATGAAAATGGCAAAATACAGTTCATATTCATTAGACTCTCCATGTAAGTGTGGACAATATATATATATATAAAGGAAAAATATATGAGACTCAGAGTAGGAGGTTAAAAAAAACTGTAAGTCATCTGAAATGGCGCTTTGTTTGTGAATCCTCTGTTTCAGGTGTGAACAGGTGACCTGTTATATTTAAGAAATAGTGGAGTCTGATCTTCACAATACTTCTGTGGAAGTATATCATGTCGCAAACAGTTTTTTTTTTAAGATTTCTTAGAACCTCAGAAAAAGAGTTATAGGTGCTCAACAGGCTGGAAAATGTCACTAAAGCATATTTAAAGACTGTGAATCCCCCAATTCACAGTCAGACAAACTGTGTACAAAATATAATTCAAGGCTATGGTTACCCTCCCAGGAAGTGGTCCACCAACAGAGATCACTCCAAGAGTCTCTGTGGTCTTGATCAACAGTTTGTCAGTTATTGCTGCTTTTCCATTGTATCACACCAGATACTGAAAGCAAAGATTCACATACTTTTGCCACACACAGATGCCACACACAGTTGCCACACACAGATGTTAAAAGATAGCTCTCAACTAATCAAAGAGCAAGTGAAATATGGTTTAATTGGGTTCATTTTTATTATTTTTGGGACATAAAAATCTCTCCCATATCAAGTTCTTATCCTGAGTAGGTTTGCTGGAGTCTGTCCCACTGCACAGAGAGCTAAAGTGTCACATGTGGGGTGTTTTGGGCACGCTAGAGGACGCTCTCTGTCACATGTGTTGTGTTTTGGGCACGCTAGAGGGTGCTCTCTATCACGTATAAGGTGTTTGTCACAGGAGGTGTTTTGGGTACGCTAGAGGGCGCTCTGTTCTGACTGAGCACACCTGAGCCCCTGCAGGCAGGTGTGCATCATTGGGGCTGACTATTTAAGCCCCGATGAGTCAGAACAGAGCGCGGCTCATTAGGTAGGTCAAGCCTATGCGTAGCGGTGGTTTTGTCCGTTGTTACTAGGGGTCCTGATTGTGGACTGCGGTTCCTTTGCACTCGGATCTGGATTTGAACTGCAGTCCTGGTTTCTTGTTTGTTTGTTTTGTCACTGTGAATAATAAACTTCTGTTCTGAACTCCTGGCTCTGAACTGGCGTCCCTCCGGTACCCCGCCACCGTTACAGAAATGAGCCGCCAGTACCTGGACATCGCGAGCCATGAGGGCGAGCAGGAGCGCGTGTTGTGGGCGGCAGCAAATGCTGTCGAGCGGACGCTGCAGCTGATGAGGACCTGGGGGACAGAGGCGACTTCTCTGGACCTCCGCGAGCATCTGGACGGTGAGGAGTGGGTGCGACGGACGGCGACAGCCACGGCAAGGGAGCTTGAGCGCCGTCTGAAGAATACGATGTTGCTGCTCCCACTCGATATCATCCCAGATCCCGAGCTTCGCATGGATCGGTTCGCGCTTTGTCTCCGGATGCTGATCTCCATGGCTACAAGGGCGCAGCGGAGATTCAGCGCTGAGAGCGCCGCGCGCCAGTAACCGCGATCCGCCAGCGGAGAAAGGTGATAGCGGGAACACGGCCAGCACGAATCACAACAAGAGGTTGGTAGCAAACGCGCTTTGCCTTGTTCAACGCGAAAGCACAGCACCCACCGCGCCGCAACGCGACTGCACGGCGCCCACCGTGCCGCAACGCGAAAGCACGGCGCCCACCGCGCCGCAACGCGACTGCACGGCGCCCACCGCGCCGCAACGCGAAAGCACAGCGCCCACCGCGCCGCAACGCGACTGCACGGCGCCCACCGCGCCGCAACACGAAAGCATGGCGCCCACCGCGCCGCAACGCGAATGCACGGCGCCCACCGCGCCGCAACGCGAATGCACGGCGCCCACCGCGCCGCAACACGACTGCACGGCGCCCACCAAGCCGCAGCGCGAAAGCACGGCACCCACCAAGAGGAATGCAAAGAAGACCGCCCGCAACAAGAGAAGCGAGGCAGTGGCAAAGAAGGCAGTTCCTGACATAGAGAGCAGGAGGATGGTGGAGACCACTTCCTGCATGATGCAATTGGGTAGGTCGACCAAGAAAGCCCTTCGCAGCAAGGAAAGCGGCATCAAGAAGTCAACCCCCAAACCCAGCACCACTAAGCCATCTGCTACACAGAAAGCAGAGAAGGAGCAGCTCCAGGTTAGTGGGAAGTTTAGAATGAAAGTTTGGGTGCAGATGCAAATTGAACAGGAGGCTGCAATAACCATTCAGGCGCAGGTGAGGAAGCATTTAAGCAAAAAGTACTACCTGAAGCTACTGTGGGCAGCCAGGACTGTTCAGCGATATTATCGAGCTAATAAGAGGATGAAGGAAGAAATGAAGTCTTTGAAGGAGAAAAATATGGCTGCCGTTGTTCTGCAAGCCGCATTCCGAGGGATAAAGACCAGACAGACTCTGAAACAGAAGCACCAGGCTGCAACTGTGACACAAGGTGCTTACAGGGCTCACTGTGCTCGGACGCGATATTTACGCATCAAGCATGCTGCTATTGCCATCCAGCTTAGGTATCGCTCCACACTTGATGCCGGAAAGCAGAGGAAGGAATGCTGCAATGTTCCTGCAAGCCTGCTTCAGAGGTCAGAGGGTCAGAAGGGAGGTGATCCTGCAACATCAGGCAGCTTCCCTGATACAGGCTGCGTTCAGAGGACACCGAGTGGAAGTTAAGTACCAGGCCATAAGGGTGTCAGCCTTCATCATTCAAAGACATTATAGGTCCTACGTTGAGGGTAAATTTGAACGTGAGAAATTCCAGGTGTTAAAAAGGTCTGCGATATGCATCCAGGCAGCTTTTAAGGGTTATTCTGTTCGAAAGAATGTTGCTGCAATGCACAAAGCTGCCACCATGATTCAGGCTGTAGTAAGAATGCACCAGCAAAAATTGGTTTTTAAGAAGCAGGGCTGGGCAGCAAGTGTTCTCCAGAGGAGGTTCAGAAGGTGGAGGCTTGGGCATCAACAAAAGCAGAGGTATCAGCTGTTCGGACATGCTGCACTTTGCTTGCAAAAGTCATTCAGAGGAAAGCAGGCAAGGGGTCTGGCCAAACGGATCAGAGCTGCAAAGACAATCCAATCTCACCTCAGAGATGAACAAGTCAGCTACATGAATGTTCAGATCACTGAACAGGAGGAGTTGGTAACAGAGCTCTACCAGCAGCTGATGGCGAAAGCAGCCTCAATGCTACAGGTGAATGCCTGTCACGAATGAAGGGTTGAAACGCAAGGAAAGGATCACCTATCCGCTGTCTCAGCTGGAGAGGACCAAAGGACTCTTGTCCAGTTGCCAAAGGGAGATCAAAGCCATGGAAACAGAAAGAAAAGCTCTGGCTCAAGACAGAGGTGAGCTCCAAGGAAATTCAGAGGAGAGAGAGAGGTCTCTAGAATAAAGCTGCAAGCTGTGACGGCTGTCCAAAGAGAAAGTTGTATGCCAGGCAACTAAGAAGGTTGAGACTCCAACCATTCAGGAGAAGCTGGAAGCTAAAATAACCACTATGGAAGAACAACTGAACCAGACCAGAGCAGAGCTGAGACGGGTGCGGGACCACAGCGTCGCTCTGCAAGCTGAACTGAGAGAAGCCCAAAGGGAGGCTAGCAAGCTCAGCGAGCTGGAGAAACAGGTCAAAGGCATGGAAGCAAGATTGGCGATCTTCGAATCTCGAATCACTCCACAGACACCAGTGTACGCTGGGACCCTGGTGATTAAAGCCAGAGCGGAGCAGCTGAAGAACAGTCTGATGGAGAAGCCGGGAAAGATTCCAGAGGTTGAACGGCTGCATGATGACTCCCTAACTTTGGTTCACCCTCAGAGTTCAGCAGACTCGGAACAAGGTGGTTCGTGGAGGAGTCCAAGTGGAACTTCTCGTAGTGGAACCAGGAGCTGGGATGCTGCCTCACTGAGCTCCAAGCAGCAGGGAAGTATGACCGAGAAGAGGAAGGAGCCGACAGACATCAGCAATGACCTGTCTCAGTTTAAGGAAGTGAACGACAGCTTCTGTACTGTGGATTCTGTGATAAGAGACGTGAAGAACAAAGAAGGCAAGGGTTGGAAACAGGGTTCGGACTATGTGAAAAAGACTTCCTCTTTGATCCCTTTAAGATCTGTGTTTAGCTCTCTTTCAGGTTCCGCCAAGGCGAGGCGTTCCACTGAATCAGGCGATTCCTCCAGTGACTCTAGGGTCGGGTTCAGGCACCAGTTGAAAGGATGGACTGAACTGCTGGGATTCCCCTCACCACCACCAGCTGCCTGACATGGCTGGTCGGGGGCCCTTTTTATGTTTTTTGTGGACCTGACCGTATGTCCCGACAAGGGACTTTTGTTTTGTTGTTTTGGCCTCCCCCCAGAGGTACGGCTATGTTCTGGCGCGTCGGGAGCCGCGCATTTGGGGGGGGGTTCTGTCACATGTGGGGTGTTTTGGGCACGCTAGAGGGCGCTCTCTATCACGTATAAGGTGTTTGTCACAGGAGGTGTTTTGGGCACGCTAGAGGGCGCTCTGTTCTGACTGAGCACACCTGAGCCCCTGCAGGCAGGTGTGCATCATTGGGGCTGACTATTTAAGCCCCGATGAGTCAGAACAGAGCGCGGCTCTTTAGGTAGGTCAAGCCTATGCGTAGCGGTGGTTTTGTCCGTTGTTACTAGGGGTCCTGATTGTGGACTGCGGTTCCTTTGCACTCGGATCTGGATTTGAACTGCAGTCCTGGTTTCTTGTTTGTTTGTTTTGTCACTGTGAATAATAAACTTCTGTTTATGGATAGTTGTGAAATGGATAGTTTCACTCTTTAAACAAGACTAAAGCACAAAAATATTTAATGTGCTCAAGCAGAGAGTAACTCCAAGCAGTGTGTTAGTGTGATTTTACTCCAAGGACTGTTGAAAAATCAAATGAGGCACGGCCTCAAATTCAACAATATCAGAGCACAACATGGATTATAACACCTGGTGAATATTATCTCAGTTATAGCCCTCAAAATATCACTTCAATTCCGGCTGGATAAAAGATTTCCAAAATATAAAAACTAAAAAAGACTAAAAACTGTTAGACTAAAAAAAGTTAAAAACTAAGAAGTGGTCAGTGATTACTGCAAATTACAGTGCAATACTGCAAAAGGAGTTGTTTGGTTCTATATCAACTTACTAAAGTCTCTCCAAATGGTAAACTCTTTGCCTTCCATACTAAATAACTACAGTGAGACTAGAAAGAGTGTGCAAGATTATGCAAACAGTTGCTGTCCAAGGAAAAACATGTAATTTCTATTTTTTTTCCAATTTTTTCTTCACTTTTGAATGCATCAGCTTCTCTTTACACTTCATAAAACGAACTGAATGAATTAACAAATAGAAATTATCCAAAATTATTTAGAATGCAATACTCTGACTTACAAGTAAATCTCAGTTTTATTTTCTCCTTTAAGATGACCATTTTAGACATGGCTTCTTTTTGACAGTGGCAAAAAAAAAACCCACCAACCATAATATATAATATGTAATTTGAAAAATCTTGTTGCATTGATTACACTGACTGATCATTGCAGCCCTTAACTATTTTTACAGCTCCCTCTTTGTTTCTCTATGAGAACGCCATCATTCATCACCAGCATCATCAAAGCTGGGCTGAAATCCAGGCCTAAGCAGGATTCAGTTGTCAAACTGAAATAAGTGGAGAACCACATTCATTTTACATCGCGACGTTTATGTAAATCACATCCCTACAAAATTTTTTAAATGGTGAATAAAAATAATTAGAAGCGTGGGACAGGTGTGAAACAACATGATATTGAGAAACTGTGTGGCCATGACGTTCAGCCTGGTGTGACTCACTCCTCATCCTGTTATGCTGGAATCTGATGGGTTTTTAAATTGGGTCATGTGCTCACTGTCTCTCTCTCCCACTCTCTTTCGCTCTCTCACTGTCTCTCTCTCTCTCTGCACACGCATGGTGCTTTTTGCACTCTGTTTTTTTTTTACCTTTCTTTTGCAAGCCAGTATGCTTCACGACTGCCCTCTTTCTTTCATCTGATTCGTTTACAGATAATTAGACCCAGGGGAGAAGGGGATAAATGTCGAGAGTTAGATAGAGAGAGAGAGAGAGAATGAGAAAGAGAGAAAGCAGAAACAGGCTGAGAGAGAGAGTGTGAGTGGCAAAGTGTGAGATGAAGAGTAAAAGAGAATGAGAGAATAAAGAAATGAGAGAAGAGAGGAAAGAAACACGAAGAAGAGCGTGTGTATTTGAGAATGAGTGAGAGACAGAGAGACAGAGAGAGCGAGAGAGAGAGAGAGAGAAGGAGGAAGAAGAATTGGAAAAAAAGAAAGCAACAGCAAAAAAAAATTTAAAAAATGCATAAAGAATGAAGGAAGAGAAAAGATACTGATACAAGTATTGTAGATTTGAAATAAATAAGGCAGAAAAATAAACAGCATTGTTCTCAAAAGCAGTAAAACAATGTTAACACCACACACGTTCTACTGCTCTACACATTCTACGTCACTGAGGCGCATATTTAGTGCCACAAGCTGCTGTTTTCAAAATCACACTGCACTTTTGTTCATGCATGTAGTTCTTTCTCTGCAGAAGCTTCAGCAGGCAGGGTGTGTACTGTGAGCCTGCAGTATGAGTTTTTGGCTTTTATAAGGCTGGGTACATTTGTTCTGGTAAGCATAACCTAATTTTATATATATGTACTGCAAGCGAATTGTGACCGCTTTATCATTGTCTCATTATTTCGGCTTTTAAGACTCATCTGACAGTGATTAATTCCTAACAACTAATAAACAAAGCCTGGCGGTCCGACTGTTCTAGAAAAAGAGGGCGCCTCTGCATTTTCTGCTGCTGACAAGTTTTCTCACTCGCTCCAGGGGGCTGCAGAAACCCTAATTAAGTCATGGTAAGAATTATGTGACATTTTGATGGTGCTCGAGTTAAGAGTGGCAACTAGTTCAGAGGAAAGTAATCAATTATGATTTTTAAAAATCATAAAAGACCAAATTTGTACATGCATTAGTGTACAATTGTGTGAACACATAAGCATGTGCTTTCTTGCCCCTTCTTCTGCCCTCCAGCACAAAAAAGACAACAAAAAAATGTTACCTACACAACTTCAAATGTGGATGAACAAACAAAATATGAGGCATGAGTGATCTCAGATTGAAAACCAGCATTTGATTGCTGTGAGAGGCTCCAGCAGCCCCTGCGATCCAACATAGGAAGAGTGGCTTTGATAATATATGGATCGCAGGGGGTGATGGAGCCCAGCAATCACAGGGGGAAAGGCAGTGAAACGTCATGGACAGGTCACCAGTCCATCATAGAATACAAACAAAGAAAATACACTCCCACACATACACCATCACACCCAGGTGGCTATTTAGCTTCTCCAGTCCACCTGACTATGGGAGAAAATAAGAGCTTTTGAAGGAAAGCCATGTCAAAACGCTGCAATTTCCACTCTGGTAAGACTGGCCTGGGAATCAAACCCAGACCCTTCTCACAATGAAGTGCACAATACTGAAGCCTGTAGGCTAATATGCCTAATATTTTTACATGACTAAAGTTGATTTATAGACTTTAACATACCATAAACCGAAAATAAGAATGAGTAAATCAAACAGAGTTAGCCTGCATTTTTTGCATACTTTATTTGGAGGTTTTGATCAGTTCAGTGGGAGAGGTTCAGCAATTCTCTAAACCTCATTGGTGCTTAACATTAAATTTTATCCATATTCTGCGCTCCTTTTGTTCATTTTTGCACATGTTTTCCGAAGGTTTGTGAATATTGTTAGTATGTGAGGAGGTACATGATTAAGACCGCCACTGTTCTAATGTTTGTCTGAGACTCTACACGCTAGTGGGTATACTGCATAAAATCCACGTCAGCGTAAAAGAAGAAGTATGTAGGCAGTAACGGTTACACCTCTAAATCTATATTCAGGTCAGATTAGGACATTTCTATCAGTGTCCATTTTAAAAAACTGATTATTAAAATGGGTACAAAGGAGTGTTAAACAAATGAATCACTTAGAAGTTGAAAAGACAACTGCCTTCCAAATGCACTAAAACCACATGATAAGACAAAACAAAAAGGAAGCATTTATAAACTATTTATATGGCTTAAAAGTCACAAATTGGCTTTGTTTAAATTTGTTTAAGGTTTGGGATTTTAGCAGCCAGCGATCTGAATTGGTTTAGTTAGTAATGCGCCTTAGGTCTGTTTGACGTGCACAGAGAGAGAGAGAGAGAGAGAGAGAGAAAAGCACAGAGAAAGAACTATACTAAGTAGGCTGCCTCAAACACAAACACACACACACACACACACACACACACACACACACACACACACACACAAACAGGTGCTTTTGATCAATAGGAGCGGTTTGGTGAGTGTCAGCATGGAGGGGGTTATTTCCCACAAGAACAACGTGCACACTCCCTAAATGACACACTCCCAGAATGCCTCACACATGCTCTGTAGAATCCTTTACTAAAAATAACCTTCAAGTGATGTGATCACAGGTAGAGACCAGAATGAAAACTTGGTCGATGGCGATAACTGCTGGGTTTCCTCAAAAGTCCACGGTAGTGTCCACTGCAGAGGGAAGATACTGGACGTGCTTAATTAAATATGTGACAAAGTCCCTTTTACTTAATTCCACTGGCGACAAAAAGATAGCACTGCTGAAGCTTGATTCAAAAAGGGGTATTATTAGTCAGACAAGAGAAGAGAGACAGATAACTAGGACAGGGCGCCAAACCTCTGCGTCTTTTTGTTTCCCGCCAATGTTCAAGAGCTTGAAAAAAATCCAACACATCATTCAACACATCATTCCTAAACCTAAACTAAAACTTTAATAAAAATGGTTTATTCTAATTTTATTCGATCTACCCTCACATTCTCCTTGGTTAGCTGGTACGAGTGACAACAGAATTAAATTGGAGGGTGTGGTCTTGGTGTTGCAAAATGGTTTAATTCAAAGTGTAACTTTTAATTATTTGAAACCCCTGCACAGAAACTGGCCAGTCAGTCCTGGCAGATTCCAGACTTCCTTTTGTTCAAGGAGATCAAGTTGTTTCTGTCTGGTGGCAGAGACAATTTGCCAACATGCAGGACAAACCGATTTAAGAACTCATTTTGTCCTGGCCTCCACTGTCCTTTTAAATAATGTGATTTCTCAATGCTTTCTATGCTGTATTCATCATTGACTGGCTCTTTACGTTCACTCAGTGGGATCTTCATGTTGTATTCACCGTTCATTTATTCTTGCTCACCTGATGTTTGTGTGCTGCTGAGTGTAATCCCCTTTGAGATAATAAAGAATATATCCTATTCATAAGTCATTAGACATGCTTTTACACCATCTAGATTACTGGCTGGAGATCTAATTTGCATCCTTTAAGCATGCTAATAATGTCAGTAATTCTTAAATTGTTCTACAACCCTTTTCTATCACTGAATATAGTGAATATGGCCCTTTACGGCAAGATCAGATACTTCCCACTCTTCTGGGATAAAAAGTTATTCCACATTATATGCTTTAACAGAGTAATTGTCCTGGAATTGGTGCTGAGGTCATGATCTTGGGTCTGGCATTGAAAAAATGTGAATGATACCTGGCACAATTGCAGATATGCAGTGTTATTTCTCTTCATCTCTAGTGCACAGCGTTGCTCAGGAGTGACTCATCTGTTGTTTTAAATCTTTTGTTTTCTGTCACACAGGTTGCCAGCACCTTTCCTGCAACCTAACAAAACCTTCCATCATTGTCAAACATGAAAAAAGTGTGATTCCACCTGACAAAGGCTGACGTTCCTTTACATTTCTGCCCCCTTGCATTCGCTACCTTCTTTTTTCAATGGTTTCTGAACATTGTAGGAGCTGTTGAGTTATGAAAAATCATCTGTGTCCTTAAGAAGTTCACCCTAAAGGTCTCCATATCAAGTTAGACCAAATTTTCTTCCCAAACAAAAAGATTAGCAAATACTATTATGGCTTCAGCACACAATCTTAGTCCAATTAGGCAAACGTAGCTTCTTATTAAAAAAAAAAAGAAAGAAAGAAAGAAAAAAGAAAAAATAAGGAACATATAGCTATATATTCAGGCCATGTTAGTTTATTTAAATTGAAGCTATAATAAGTATTTCACCCTGGACTGCTTTTTGAATAAGGCACCAGGACAGCTGGCCACAACAAAGTTCATTCACATAGGAGTCTTAGAGGGTCGGTAATAAAAACACATTGTGACACTCAAAGGGAAAAACTAGGTAAAAAACAGAGCACAGTGAATTGGGTTATGGCGTCTTCTTCAGGGCAGCGATTGGACTAGTGTTTAGGGACTAGGCCCCAGGATCAGAAGGTTGTGGGTTTGAATGCTGGACCAGTAGGTTGGCTTGAGGTACCCTTGAGCAAGGTAACGTCCCCAGCACTGCTTCCTGGGTGCTTTTAATAGCTGCTCGCTGCTGCATGGTGTGTATGGGTGAAAAGCAGAGGAAGCAGAGATTGTATTTACAAAATACAATCACAAATTTTACTGAGGAAACCGTCTGAAAAGCTGGAGACGTCTAATCATCAGTGGGTGTGTCTAATCATCAGTGGGCATGTTTACTAAAAAATTTTTTCTTTTTTTTTTTCTTTTTTTTTTTTTTTTTTTTGTTGTTGTTATAAGGCCCTCCACATATGAAAGGCAGAATTATTTTAGTTAAGACTTATTTATGGCAGGGTAGCTTACATTTATTTGCATTCCCATACGAAGAAATGAAAACTATCTGAAATAAAATTTCTGCAAAACAGTGCATTTGCATTCAACTTTAATGGTTTAAAGAATGTCAGGCAGGGTATTTGGCCCTCAGGCATGTTCGGATGATCAAATCTGCCTCCCTTTGAAAAAAGTTTGGACACACTGATGTGCACCTCTCAAAGTAATGTATTCATTTTTTTTTTCTGGACAATGCTAAGTTTCTCTGATTGTGGCAAATAAAAAAAATTATTTGTTCACTTTTAGGATTGTTCACAGGGTTTAAAAAATACTGATCAGAGTTGTGATTCTGTATTTGCCCAGCAGGGGGCATGGTACTTTATATACAAAGTAATTTAATGGAACAGCACAGTTAAAGGCTTGTTATTTACTGTCCAAACCCACGAACCTACAAGCATCCCCTGAGTTTTTGTAATGTTTTTATGTTATAATGTCTTATAATTCCTAACGTGGACCATGAGCAAGTTCTTGGTTTTCCCTTACAGTGTGAAGGTTCTGGGTTCGATGTCCAGCTGGGGTGGGCTGGGTGCTTTCTGTGTGGAGTGTGCATGTGCTCAGTTTTCTCCCACTGGCCAAAGACATGTGAAAAAAAAAAGTGAAAAGTGAAAGTGACTATTCTTGTCATTGTGAGAACATGGCACAGCACACGGTGAACCACAACAAAATTGGTCCTCTGCATTTAACCCATGCACAAACACACGCTGTGCACCAGTGGGAAGCTATGAAAGTGCCTAGGGAGCAGTGACGGGGATGGTACCTTGCTCAAGGGTACCTCAGGGCAACCTACCAGTAAGGTGTTTGAACCCAACAATCTTCCGATTCTGTGGCCATCTCCCTAACCACTAGGCCACCACTAACAAAAAACCAAATACTAAAAATCCTAGACTCAACTTGCATAACCCTACTAGTAAAACCAGAGACACATGAGAAATTAGACTTCGGCCAGAGGTAAAGTTTACATTTTGTTTGATGAACGATACAAATAATGAGACGCTGTGAATAATCCTGACGGAATCTGATTGCCTGTGCTGTGGTTATGCCTTTGTTCTGAGTATCTTTGTTGTTCAGGCTGTATGAAGTTCTAACACAGTTCCTCAGAGCCATCATATTTGAAGTAGGTGTGATGAGAACCACATACTTTAATAAAACGGGAAAAAGCGTGTTTGAATTACGTTGATGTATTTGTGGGACTGCTGAAAAGAGCGAGGCAGTCGTGCCACACTCACGTTCAAAGAGAAGGGATGTGTCACTGCTCAGAGTCAGCTAGAATAAATCTGCATTAATAAGCCCCCCCCCCTTTTTTTTTCTTTGGAACGGAACTGAAATACAGCTTTTATCTCCAACTTACTTCCTACTTTGGCCAAAATTACCTATCATTTATAAAGCCAACATGCCAGCAATGATGTGAGACAGACGCGGCACTTATCGGCCAAAATTCATTGTGCCTTCGGACTCCAGGTAGATTAAGAATACAACTTGACTCAAAAGAGCAAACGCTCTTATCAGATTGTGGCAAGAAAGACAAATAGGCCCAACCACCATTCACCCCAGCTGCTGCCCTGCCTGCTCTCTTCTACCCTGTAGAGGAACGGGGTGAAGACTGGTAGGGGAGGAGAGATAAGTGTTGGGAAGAGGAACAACCTGTCATGAGGTAGACATGGAGGTAGACAAATGGTGAATGGAAGTCCTAAGCATTGCCAATCTTCTTTCCTTAAAGTGTGGAGTAATAAATGCAGGCAAGGTTAGGCTGGATCTGTCATCTGAGGCTTGGTAATGTGTTCAGTCACTTTTTGAGGGGGAGGGAAGTAAGGAGGCAAGGTCAAGGACGGAGAGGAAAGTAAGCTTCTGGGTTGCTGATGGAGATAGGGAGGCAGTTACCCTCTATGAAATAGCAGCAAATCAATGTAAAACGTCTACATGGCCCACCCACAAATGTGTTTTTTGGAGCAACTTTTCAGAGATTTAACATGTCCAAACTATGTCCATGCAGTGTTTTCACTTGTGAAAGTGACTTCATGTCATTGTGAGAACACACAGCACAGCACACAGTGAACCGCAATGAAACTGGACTTCTGCATTTAACCCATGCACAAACACACGCCGTGCACCAGTGGGAAGCTATGAAAGTGCCTAGGGAGCAGTGACGGGGACGGTACCTTGCTCAAGGGTACCTCAGGGCAACCTACTGGTAATTCTGATTCCGTGGCCAACTCCCTAACGACTAGGCCACTGCTGCTTGTAATTGCAATAACTGATCAAAACTACGTTTGAAAAGACACTGGTGATGCTACACTGTTATTTGGTAAATTCTCAGAAATTTCAGTACATTTTGGGCAGGGTGTGCGCAGGCCAACTGATCTTTATTCTTGAAAATGAATCCCTTCATTTTGGAGGAAATGACCGCTTATTGCAACCATTCTAAATAATGTTTTTCACCAGGAGGAATCTTCGACCAGTCTGTCTAATTTGCAGACAAGGTTTTGTCACAAGAACATGTTTTGACACAAAAATAAGTGAAACGTGAGAAGTTTCACTGGGAATTACACATTACACATGCACGAGACAGGGATTTATCTTCTTTCAGAAATGGATGTCAGCAAGAGGTGAGTGAGCCAAGCTGCTGCACTGTCACAAACAGGTCTCGGCACTTGTCACGCTACAGGGTTTGGACTCACTGACAGGTTCTGATATTTAACCTGCTTGATGTCTTGTAGGGGTCTATGAGATTCTTGTGTGGCATCTTTGAACAACTACATTAACGGCATAGCTGATGCTCTTATCCAGAGTAACTTCCAGTTCCTAACTACAGGACAGTCTGTTTAGGTGTTTAGGGTTTTTGCTCAGTAACACAATGGTGGTGGCAGTGCTGTACTTGGGATTCAAACCTGTGACCTCTTGGTCCATACGCGAGTATCCTACCACTAGACCACAACCACTCGAGTCACCTCTTCACATATAACAGTCCGATCGAGGGCTGGTTTGCCTCTGATCTCATGCTTTTGTCTGTAGACGAGTTCACCAAAAATCGTAGACGAATGAAAAGCCAGGGAAAAAAGTAAAGTGGGAACCCAGCTTTGGAGTCACAACTCTGTTTAAGATCAGCATAAACTCTGATGTTATAAATAACAAAACCTTAGCAAGTTTGAAGGATACTTAAAACTGATGGTTCTGTTGTCCTGTATGCATGACATGCATCAGGGATGGATTTTCAGTGCTGTGGTGGCACCTGCATCCATGACGGGTCAGAGTAAGCAAAAGTTTATATCCACTTGTTACAGTACTGTAGCAGTGCGGGGTATCCCAGAGTGTTGAGCTGAGTCTCATTGAAACCCGGCATTAAACAATATTTTTTACAAGACACTTTAAATACATGATTTACATAACTGTGTCATGGTTAGTATTACCTTTTTGCTGTTTTTATTTATGTATTTCTTTTTTAGAGATTCTTCCACCCAGAACTCAGAAGATGCAGTGCAAACACATGCTGTAGGGTCTAAGAGCAAGTGTGAGGATGACATAAGTGTTGATTAACATTTTCCCAAATTGTTGCAGCAGAGTTTGCAGACAGGGGTGAAGCTGTGTGGTGTGCCTTCGCACGTCTATAAATAAATGTGAGTGTGGCTTCACATTGGCTGGTGAGAACCATGAGATGTGTGTTAATGAGCAATAAGGAGACAGACTTTAACAGTATCCCTCTTTCTCTCTCTTTCTTCACTCCCCACCTTCGACAGTTTTTTTTTGCAAACTAGCTTGAATAAAAAAACAAATGCTCCCTAAAAGGCTCTTATGTCATCATCTACAGACTCAGAGTTTCTGAGGTTTTCCAAGGTAAGAATGCTAATAACACATCATGCAAATATATGTTCCAAAAGTTTCCCGAAGTCTGAAACTCTTCTGAGTTGAAGTCTGAGCCTCTAAATCTCAGGTGAACAGCCCAAACACGCTATTGCACCAATTGTAGCCAGGTTTGAGCAGCTTTATAGAATTTGATCAGATTCTTTACATAATGAACTTTAGATTTAGAGGGGACTTTCAAATGCATAATATAAATATCATTTGAATTTAATAGACCTTTTTAAATTGACATGCTTTGACAACTAGGTTACAGTTGATCGAGAGATTTGTCTGAGTTAAATTAACACTGAACAAACTAGTTACATTGGCTAAGAATTAACTCACGTACATGAGACATGATCGAGTGCACTACTTACTTCATAAACACATAATTTAAGTTTCATTTTGTTAACTTAACTATTAATAAGACTGACTGCATAGCATGCTTAATTGCTTTTTATAAACCCTGCTCTTCAAAACGTACCTGGATCAGATTCGGGACAAATGCCTTAACCAACCAATATTCTTTTTATATATGTACATGTTGTTCCTATCTTACTGGGGGCAAGTTACCTGCAGTTAGATGAATTCCCAGACCAGTAGGTTGCCCTTGAGCCAGGTACCATCTCCATCACTGTTACCTGGGAACAATAGCTGCCCCCTGCTGCACGTGTGTGTATGGGATAAATGCAGAGATTGTATTTCATTTTGGTTCACTGTGTTGTGCTGCTGTTCACAAAGGCACGTTGTCACTTTCACTTTCGCCAGTAGCTCAGGCACTTTTTGATAGGTATTATTTGAGAGAGCATGTTTTCAGACTATTTGAGGCCAATAAAGAGTGCCACAGTGGATGTGATTTCAGCAAATGCCAGGCCATGCCATAGTGTAGGCCCTTGCTTGCTGGCCATTTTTTAATTCAGACTCAGGTAAGGCCTTCTGATAAACTACATATTTTCCAGACAGTCCATCAAATCCCATCCATGCTGCTCTTTTTAATTAACACGTTAATAAATGCCGCTGTAGATTTAAGTGACCCTGACATTTTCTGCAGAAGGGATGGAATCAGATATGCCACAGTAAATTTGTTACTCGTTAGCGAGGGGGTAAAAAAAATATGTCATCAACGGTGGAGGCTGAGCTTTATTTACTCATTCTTGTCCCAGGAGAAAAATGGATAAGTGCAAGCAAGCGTTTGGAATGGGGGGGGGGCTGAAGATTTAGGCTTCCCCATTGCACATTATGCACAATTAATGATCTATTTACCTATCTGCTGTCCATTACCTCCACTTTGGCCAGCCACTAGGTCCGGGGCAGACAGATCCTGGCCACTCTGATAGATTTCCGGGCGGGATGAGCCATTCGTCAGTGTCGAGGCTTGATTAGTTGTTTGTGTACGCGGCGGGACTCTCCATCTCCCTGAGCGAAAGAAGTCTGATTGCTCCCTCTCTCCTCCACATCCATTGTGCCACAGTGACACCCTGTTATATGCCTCCTGCCGACAAGCGCAAAGCCAAATTTACACATTCGACCATAGCCCTCACTCTGTATTCGTCAGATCTGATTAGAAGACACACAGAGCTTTGCCCTCTGTTTTAAAGGAAAGGTTTGGTGAAAAATTTAGTGTTCACAAAGTATGTCATCTGAGGATTTCTTATTTAGATTTGCACTGGAGACGGGCACCAGCAAGAGGGAAAAAGAGGTTTAAAGGACAGAAGTGAGACCAGGTTTATTATCCTCGTAGGAGACAAGTGGTGTTGATGAAAAGACAAGCAGTGGAGCTGGAGGTGTCAGAGTTAAAGATGCTGAGATTTGCATTGGGGGTCATGAAGATGGACAAGATGGAAATGGTGGAAATGAATGATCTGCTGTGGCAATCCCACAGCATTGAATGAGTCATATGAATCCTATGCTATAAAACAAATGGTAGAATAATCCCAGGTTATATCAGTCATGTTCTAAAAATGAGTAACAGAAACAACCCCAGAAAATGTAATCCCATTTTTTTCTTGAGAAAGGCACAGAGAGAAAAGTTTGCTTGCATTACCTTTGCCCCAAATGATGCCAAGATGTACTGTCATACCTCTAGTATGTCAGTCAGATCATATGACTTATCCCATGACTTATGTCACATAAACTGTGATACTGTGTAATGTAATATGTTATAATAATTACATAAAGTATTAAATGTCAGTTTTAAGTTCTTTCAACATGATCACCGAAAACTGTTTATGAACAGTCATCCTATTATAAGTGTTCATGCGGGTGCCTTGTGGATGCTCTGTCTCCAGTGGCCTTGTCCTCATCCTATCAAGGACTGTTTGTTTGGGCTGCCATGGTGGCATCTTCCCTCTTATCTTTTCCTCTCTGCCCCCACACAGAGCAGAGCGAGAGCGTGTGGGAAATAGGAGCATTTCGGATTAGCTGTGCCCGCTTGTCTGCGTTTGCCTGGCTGACTGACTGAATGGCTGGCTGCCTGATCAGCTTCTCCACCTGTCTGCCTCCATTCAATGAGCTGTACAAGTGTATCAGATGGATTTATCAAACACTGGGGGGAGGTTTAAAAGAAGAAGAACACGCCAGATGTTCAAGCGAAGTAATAGCTTCTTCTTCATCGCCAGCATCAAAGACTGACATGATGTAATCTTACAGATGTACAACTCACTGCAATCTGTATCTGCTTTTTTAATATGATTGGTAATTACTTGCTTGGAAATTGCTTGGAAAAGAGCTTGTTCTTCATGCCGAACAAATAAGACACGGTGTAATGCTGGTTGTAAAGACTAGCATCATTGTGCGTGTCTGAATTCACCACACAAGCTCAAAATGCCTCAGGGCATCAGAATGTAGCGGCACAAATTGAACATGAGCCACAGACAGCTAACGAGACAGATCTCAAACTACCCTTATAACCTGCATTTATAGTGCATTTGCAGTGTTAGAGGAGCTGCCTAATAGGGGAATCTGCAGGCCTCTTGAAGCCTCCTGGGCAAGACTGATTACTCCAAAGTACAGGGCATGGAGGTGTTGCCCCCTGGCCTGAGAGGGGCTGTAGCTTATCATGACCTAGGCAGGGGGAATAAGAATAGAATTAACATGTATCATAATATTTTTAAATCACATGGCGTGTACCAAGAAGCAACCTTAAATGTCTATGTGTTTTAATTTCTAAACCAATGGAACAGCCTTTTTTAGCATATCATAGCATAACAAAATCCAACCCATAATATTATGCAAATAATAAAAAGAAAATGTAAAAACTGTAAGACTGTCATGGTTAGGATTCATTTATGTTACAGTAGACGGTACTCTTTAACTATTTAAGCCCCAGTGAGTCAGAACAGAGCACGGCTTATTCACGAAGGCTAAGCCTTACATTAATGGTGGTTTTTGTAGTTCCTAGTATCTTGTTTTGGTCACTATTGTAGCTCCTTGTATCTTGTTTCATTACCATGGATAATAAAGTTATGTTCCTGACTCCTGGCTCTGCGTTTGACGTCCAACCCGCACCCTGCCACCGTTACAAAGACGATTTGCTAATTTAATAATTCGATGAATAATTAGGCTAAAATACTCGAATGGGCAAGGGGTACATCTTTTACAAATATATAATTAAATACCATAAAGGCAAAATTAAAAGTATGATATACCATATTCACTTCTATATTCAAAAGAGTTTTTACATTTTTGATAATGTGTGCTTAAAACATAAAACACCTCACTACCCTATCCAGGTTTGAGGAGGTGGCTAATATGGTAATCGTAGGCTTCCTCAAGCCTCCTGGGCGAGATTGATTACCCTGGACTGCAGGCCATGGAGATGTTGCCCCCTGGCCTCAGAGGGGCTGTCCGTTACCTTGAGCTAGTAAGCTGAAATAAGTGTAGATCTTGCATGTACCACAGAGTGCAGTAATCACAATGTGCATTTTAAAAATCAGCATTAACCCTTTCAAAGGCCTAATGCTTTCTACACCAGCTTGGATGTTTCTTCCAACTACATGGAGGAGTTTTATATCTTTCCAGCATAAAGGGGCAAGCCACTGTATTCAGACATTATATTTCCAAAGCTCTTCAGCCAACTGCTCATCCAGCTCTTCTAATGAAATCAAGGGTACCAAGATGGAAAATT
This sequence comes from Hepsetus odoe, assembly GCA_017165825.1. Classification (NCBI taxonomy): domain Eukaryota; kingdom Metazoa; phylum Chordata; class Actinopteri; order Characiformes; family Hepsetidae; genus Hepsetus; species Hepsetus odoe. The sequence goes on along the minus strand of CM029379.1, from coordinate 22,493,373 downwards.
TGATCACTTTTTTCTCACTCTTCTTAGAAAGCTTTAAAATAAAAGTTAGAATATTGCTGTGATGATTTGATTGCATTAAACACCAATATTGTTGCTGAGGTCTGGTACTTATTTTGAGGGACTGGTTCTGGATCACAGACAACACTCCTGACCCAAACTGATCCTCAGGGAACCCTAGCAGGTCAATCCCAACTCCAACCGCTGCACATTAACCACCATTAGCACATTAAGTCCCCATGCACAATACCTCATATACCACAGACCTCATTCACCACCACTTGCTCCTGTGTCCCACTGAATTCAGCTGCAATAGGTTTACAGTTACATTTATTTCTGGAATTGTTGTCAACATCTAGTGTATTTCCAACATTTTAGCATTATACATGTAGAAATGCCTAACTTTGTTAGGCTTAACTGGCTGAACCTTATGAAAGGATTAGTCTCTGTGCTGTTAGTTCGAGTCACAGCTCAAGTTTCTGGGATGTCACTCTGACTTAGTCACAGTCACAGCACTGAAACAGCTTTGCTGAAGATGAAAAGTGAAAGCGAAAGTGACAACCCTTGTCATTGCAAGGTCACAGCACAGCAGACAGTGAGCCACAACAAAATTGGACCTCTGCATTTAACCCATGCACACTCAAACACCGTGCAGCAGTGGGCAGCTATTGAAAGCGCCCGGGGAGCAGTGACAGGGACGGCACCTTGCTCAAGGGTACCTCAGGGAAACCTATTGGGAAGGGGTTCGAACCCACAACCTTCCAATCACACAGCAAACACCCTAACCTATTGGGAAGGGGTTTGAACCCACAACCTTCCAATCACACAGCAAACACCCTAACCACTAGGCCACCACTGCCCCTGATAGTGAATGATTGCAGAATCAGTGCTGATGAGAACAGGGTTTCAGTCCTGATACTTTTGACTTAAGCTCTGTATTTGACATTGTAGAGCATCACAATCTTCTAAACTGCTTGGAATTTTGCATTGGCCTCTCCGGTGCTGTCTTAAAATGGTTTAAGACCATTAACTAGGTGCATTGTAGTTTCCTAACATTAAATAATAATGAAATGGTAGTAATGAAACAAAGAAAGGGTGGGGCTTCGGGTTTGGATTATGTGCCTGCCTTGGAGGGTGGGCCATCTGCACCCCCCAGAAGGCGGGGCTTTGGGACTAAGGCTGCTGTGCCCGCCTCGGAGGGCGGGGCTTCTGAGAAGCTGACTACTGCACCCGCAATGGTAGATGGGGCCTCCTGGACTTTGGTTGTTGTGCCCACCTTGAAGGGCGGGGTTTCTGGGACTATGGCTTCTGAGTCCGCGACGGAAGGCAGGACTTCCTGTACTGGGATATTGGGGTACCCCTCACCGCCAAGGACCTACCTTGGAATGGGCCTAATCATGAGCCCCGGTAAGGGGACCTTGGACTTTGTTTTGTTTGAATTGTTTTAATAATTGTTGTATTATATAAAAGTATGCATACATTTTTAAATGTGTTCTAAAAAATAATAGCTGTTATTTTATATTACTAAGGCAAGCCTCTAGTCTGAGTTTGATTTGAGCCTCTGAATCACATGTCCAAGTCATCGAGTCTCTGGAGTGTAATTCCAAGTTAGTCACTGGGGCATTAGTCTTGAGTTAAGTCTTGACTTTTTAGTGGTTTATTCTTATCAGCTGCAGGCTGCCATGATGTCTTTAAATAATAAGCTTTCAAGTTTCTGTCCAGAACTAATCAAACCATCACCCTTAGACTGTGTGACTCAGCTTATAGATTCCATTCAGTGATTTATTGCAACCCTAAGAACAACTTCATACACTCCGTTACAGAACAGTTTCTCCTGGTTAAATTCCTGTTTACTTTAATATCTTAGTTTAGCAATCCTGTCCAGCTAAAGAGAGTTTATATGAACATCTGCACACGGCAACAAGGGGTTTAAGATTAAGGTTGAATCTCCAGAAGCAGACTAACCCCATTATCTTCATATTAAGGAGGAATGTAAGCCATATTAAGCCATATTCTGGGATACCATATTTGCTTACATGCTCATGTTGTTTTAGCTAAGTAAAATTAGGTGAATGCTTTAAATGCGTGGTATACCCTTATAGCTAAGTTTGTGAATAGGCATCGGGCCCATTCAGGGGAAGTGCGTGGGAAATCTATTCAAAGAAACCTGCAAAGAACATCCAGATCCAGCAGTGTCTAGGACAAATCCTATTATTATCTCTCTGCACTTTCTGAAGGCATGTCAGCAAAAGAAAAGTTTCTCTCTGTATTGTCTATTGTCTCCAGAGACGCTGGGCTGCCCCATAGGTGATTTGTTTAATGTTGTTGGAAGCTTTATGGATATTTTGATAAATACGGTGCCTCATCAGCAACGTAAAATGCTTTAGTTGGGTGTTGCATTAATTTACTATAAGTGTGTGTATTCGTGCAGGAGGAGGGGAAAGAGCTCCTCAGAGCTGAGGGAGATCATTTTTACGGACAACTACAGTACTGTGCAAAAGTTTTAGGCAGGTGTGAAAAAATGCTGTTAACAAAGAATGATTTCAAAAATGGAAGTGTTAATCATTTATTTTCATCAATCAACAAAATGCAGTGAATGAACAAAAGAGAAATCTAAATCAAATCAACATTTGGTGTGACCACCCTTTGCCTTCAAAACAGCATCAACTCTTCTAGGTACACTTGCACACAGTTTTTGAAGGAACTTGGCTGGTAGGTTGTTCCAAACATGAGTGTGTTTCAACCTAGGTGTGACATTGATGATCATCAGCACCTGTCTGGTAAATTGGTTGTCATACAACCAATCATACACCGACTATAATCCTACAAAATCCCTGACTTTGTGCAAGTGTACCTAGAAGAATTGATGCTGGTTTGAAGGTAAAATGTAGTAACACCAAATATTGATTTGATTTAGATTTTTCTTTTGTTCGCTCACTTTGCATTTTGTAAAAATAAAAATTAAAATAAACAATCATTATTTATATTTCTGAAAGCATTCTTTGTTTGCCGCATTTTTTCACACCTGCCGAAAACTTTTGCACAGTACTGAATGTATTAAAGGCCTCATATTTCAGAAAAAAAAGATTTTCTGATATAAAAAAATATATATGAACACTGTAGTTTACATGACAGCCCATACAGTCCACATATTGAGACCTTTTACTGCATTAACATATGTTATAAGTGGACCTTAAAAAAAACATGAAAAATGAAGGATTTGTGCCCTTTAAATGGCACTCACTGAATAGGGACTGCTTAATATACTAATTCCTGAACTTAGCTCTTTGAAAAATAGATTTGTCTGATATTTTGAATTTATCTAGAGTGAACATTTATTTTTTCTCTGCTTAAAAAAATTATATCAGCCACTTTTGTGTGAAGCTGCTCCCATTTAGCGCTTCTGAATGAGTCATCATTCCTAAGTGCATTACTTTAGACGTGTCTGCATGCCTGTTCTAGATGATATCTTTATACCTTGGCAATAACACTGCCTCCTCCGTCCCACACAGGCATACACTCGTCTGTCTAATTTCAAAGGACTCCTATCTTTTTCAGTCTCCTTTGCAATGGAGAGGAAGCCTCTCCCTGAGAAGAATAAAGAAGAACACACAAGATGTCAGGTTTTGAGCGTTTCCAATGCTGGCATGTTAGAGAGAAATAACAAACCAAAACAACAACTGAGTAAAAAAAAGAAGGGAATATTTCTGGACGGATTGTGTGATTTGCCAAATGAGGGTTGAACACGGGAGGCAGACCTTGCGCCTGCATACTCTTTCCAAATGACAGAAATGGGACAGGAAGAAGCATTGAACAAGTTTTTCTTTTTAAAAAGCATGCCGACGTCTAGCAGTATCTTTTTCTCCTCCGTCCTGCGCTTGCCTACAGCTGCCTCCTAGGTGCAGGCCTATAATTGGAAAAAGACGAACAGGTTATGTCATCGCTCAAGCAACCTTGTAGAAGTTTTTTAGGGGAAAAAATGAAATAAAAAATCACAATGGTCATGTGTGCAGCTATTTTTGTCTGCCTGTCTTACTGGCATGCTGTACTAGTGGAGCTGCTGGAAAAAAAAAGTTGTCCTACTGTGTTACACCATGGCACATTTTTAAAAATTCATCAAGCGTGTTTCAGTTTAAATTAAATATGTATTTTTTTTTTCTTCAGTCAACTAAGGGAAAGTAAATATGCAAAATGAGGTGCTGAATAATTCTCACTGTTAACAGTTTTAAATCACACTTTCTTTCTGTTAGCTGTGTGCTAAAATGGTACAATTTAAAAAAAAAAAAAAAACTCCAGACTGTCTATTCCAGCTTCTAAATCTTAAAGCTGAACTTTCAAACAACAAAACAATCTCACACTTGCTTCCTTAAACCGATTCCTTGTGTAGCTTGAAAAAGCTTTGTTAACTTTTGAATAGTCTAAGACTTCCCATGCGATTTTGTGACAGTATGACACACTCACTGGGTTTAGGGGATTTTGAGACCCACTGCTATACACTTGAACCCATGTGACAGTGAAGTTTTATATAAGGACTTTCTTCATAAAAAATACTGCACTTCCTTTCCTCCCTTGGCTGCCATCTGATAAAATGCAGATTACTTCTGACATGACATTTCATCACCTTTATCATCTTCTCTGAAAACCTCCAGGTACAAAAAAGGTACCTTGTCCCACCACATATAGGCAACTTGAGCCACTTTAACCCTATCCTAACTTATGTCTCACTGGCGACCCATTCAGGGTGTTTGTCTTTGCACTGAGTAATCAGTGAGGGCATGAATGTTCATGTTGGTCATAGTAAACTGGATCAATGTGTGAAATTGGAGCTACCTATCACTGCATTGATTGATCCCCTCTGTAGTTCATATTGCAAGTTATATTGCTATGGAATGCTTAATAGAGATTTTGTTTAATCAATAAAACAACACTATGATGGGAAATATGTTAACCCAGCCACTAGGGATGCACAAGCCAGTGTATTTCTTTGTGCCAGTCCCAAGGCCCGATACATGGGGAGGGTTACGTCAGGAAGGGCATCCGGTGTAAAACTTACCAAATCAATATGCGGACAATGAAACGGACTTCCATACCAGATAAGTCGAGGCCCGGGTTAACAATGTCCATCACCATTGCTGTTAACCTACAGGATGAAGAATGGGAAATATGTTCATATTCATGTTTTTTTTTTTCAAAATAATAGTTTATGACACAAACAAAAGAAAAATACAAAATAATGTCAGAAAGCTGGTGTAATTGTAATATATAGTACATGACATTTTAAAGGAGAGCACAGTGGCACAGCAGGTAATGTTCTCATGTCACAGAAAGATGGTCCTGGGCTCAATTCCCGAGGGGCTGCTTAGGTTCCTTCTGTGTGTAGGGTGTATGTTCTGCATGGGCTTTCTTTAGACGCTCCAGTTTCCTCCCACAGTCCAATTACGTGCATGTATGGGGGACTGGAAATGGTAAGTTTTTCACTAGATGTGACTGCAACCTTGAGTGTGTTTCTGTGCCTATCCTGTGATAGACTGATGACCTGTCCACCCTTAGTCAAGGACAGCAGTTGAAATGATTTGATGGGTGCTGGTGATTGAACTATCAAAGCTAAGGGTGATTTTTATTTAACTTGCCTTACAAACAATCATTAAACACACGAAACACAAGTAAACACAAAAATACACATATAAGTCACAAATCAGTCCTGTTTGATCAGTGCTCTGATGAACAAAGACAATAATAGGCGCTTACTAATCAAAACTTCTGAAAGAAATCACAGTGCAGTCAACAACAAAGGAAGGCTCATGCATGTTTGATACAATGATAAGAACAGGCTACCACGCAAAAAGCTTTAGTTTAACTTGCTGATGCATAAATGAATATAAGGGCTCATGAGCAAATTCTCAGGATAGATTGCCAATAAAACACTCAGTTCTGTAATGTGAAACAACCACTTCCTGAATAAATGAACAAGTGAGAAATTTCATAAGTAATTCATAAGCAATGTCATATTTGACTTTTTTTCTTTTTCTTTCATGCCAAAACTAACTTTTCATAAACAAAACTCCTCGTAAAAGAACTGTTTTCATAAAAAGTGTAAATGGAATGTAAATTTAATTCAGTATGTAACTAAACGTGTAATTAATTATACAATTATGTCATTATATTTAAGCAGCGGAGCTATTGTTGTTGTTTTGCTTGTTTTTTGTGGAAAGGTTCAGGAAATGATGAGTGACAGTAAAACGAGTGATTTCAGCAGTCTAGCACATGGTGTTATTTTAGTGGCTCTGCTGGCTCCACATTCCCAGCAGGTGAAGTGGAGAGGTGGAGGGTTTTGTAGGTGTATTTTCCTCTTTGATATTCAGAATTAGTCACAGGAGTCCAGGGGTGGCTGTTACATTACCACTGAATGAAAGTCCTGCTGTTTTCAAATCGTTTGAAAAAGATTGAGAATTTTTAATCACATTTACTTTGATATTGAAACAAGAGCACAACAATTTAATTGCTTGATAGGTATTATCAGATAGCGTGAGTTAAAAGAGGGCAAAAACCTGATTTTCTCAAACTATCCTTTATTATAAGTGTAAAGGATAAGAAAATATTGTGCTTTTTAAAAATGGACAAAACCGCAGACAAAATATATTTTATTACTGGTGTTTTTTCAGTTTATCCAGCAGCCTGCTTCAACTTGTGCTGAACTCACTCATGCACTTGCTCATTTTCATAAACGCTGGTCCTAGTTAGGCTCGGGGGGTGTTCTGCAGTCTATCCCAACTCTCACAGGGCGATAGGCAAGGAAACACCCTGGACAGGTTGCCCAGAAAAAAATAGATAAAAAACTAATAAAATGAATGAAGATTCAAAAAAAGGTTGTTCCAACAGTGACTAACTTTTTATGTGGTTTCTAACTTGATACGGCATACTGTTAACTATAAAAATGGAAATATGTTGCATAGCATAAGCAACAACAGTATGTCATACAGAAGGTGCTTCTAAAAAGTTCTACTTGCTGAGTTGAACTCTAATATGCTGCTCTTTCCCTTTATCCGACTCTAATGCACCTGGCCCAGTCATTCAAAGATTTCAGAAGAAGTTAATTAGCTGGAGAAAGTGGCAGATTGTGGTTGGAAGGTAAATCTCCAGGGCCAAAGTAGCCACTGCCATACAGTATCAGAAACCACAAAAGCACCTCTGTTTGAGAGCTCAACGGTTCCAGCTACATTCAGGTAACTGATGTTCATTGCTTGTTAGTTGCATAAAACTCCAGTTCAAAACTGAAGAAGTGAACTTCAGTCAAGCATATTTTGGCTGATTTGGCATAAGGGGGCAAAACGCTGTGTGGTTATTTTTCTGAACCATGGCTTTAAAATAGCTTGAATACCCCGATGCAAGAATTTTAAAAACATATTAATGTTTATGTGTGAAGACTTCTAACACACAGCTGCATGATAGCCTTTCAATCTTTTCAGCACCTCATATTCCAATATCCCCCCATTGTGCAGATTGACAGAAAGACAGATGTGTGTTTAGCATTCCCATAATGGTGTGTTAGCCGAATTGCTGGGTGAGCTTAACATGTCTTAACAGAGAAGGAAACTTCTATCTTTCCCTTACCCAGCTTGGAGGTATTGTGTGATATAAGGGGTTCTAGGTAGTTTATGGAATTAAACCTTAGGAAAACTAGAGAGAAATTCTGAAACAAAAAATACAACAAGAAACATAAAAATTATTACACATATTATTATTTTAGCACATTCTTTCTGAAACTATAGCTTATTGCTAGCTATAACATTAAAGTGTGCCTGCTGAGGGCCCATAGACCTTTGGCTGGTTGGGGAGCTATTTAGACATTGATCCAGAGAAAGAGAGAGGAACAGAGATAGAAAGAGAGAGACAGAAAGAGGTTTACAATGGGGATCAGTAGGCTCTTCCAAATAACCCCAGGGAGACTGCCCAGGCCATCATTCCTTACTACAGTCTCTAATTAGTCTGAGCTATTGAAGACTGACTTTAACTTGCTTTTCTAATGAGCCACTTCCATTCATCCCCCAGTGTACCTGCTCTTTATACCAGCCTTATGGAGGCAATTTAGCTGCAGTGAAATTGTATGGTCTAGAGGCATACATCATGTTCTACTTCAGCCCTTTATACCAAGACTGTGACATTATTCTTTATTAATAATGGAGTGTTATAATTGTTTGACCTTTAATAGAGTCAAGAGCAGAGGTTCATAAACTTTTTACAGTCCTGTAGCCCCTCAGACATTGGATGTCCTGCTACATACACCCTCTTGTGCTTCTCTAATGCAGCACACACTAAGACTAACATACACACAAACATGCCCGCACACAATCACAAGCTCTTGTGGCTGAATGCAATGCGATGTTATGCCTATTAAAAATAAAGTGAAAGTGACTATTTGTCATGTGAAACACAATGAAATGCAACCTCTGCTTTTCACACATACAGCAGGGGGTAGCTACTTAAAGCACCTAGGGAGCAATGAAGTGGAAGGTACCTTGCTTAAGGGTATCTCAGGCCAACCTACTGGTCTGGGATTTGAACCCATGACCTTTCCGATCCTGAGGCCTAGTCCCTAATCACAAGGCTACCGCTATCCCCCAATTTATATCTATACAATGTCGTCTCTAGTAGGAGTAGTTTTGTGTTCGAAAAAAAAACGATGATCTAGTAGGGCAAAACCTTCATTAAATTTCTTATGGTATTCTACATTTAAAATCACTAAGCTCAAGCCAATATTTATCTTTGGAGATTGCATTACATGGTTGATTTTATACACTTGTTGGCAGTTTGCCTGAAATGTCTGAACTCACAAGCAAGGTCCACATACTATTGTCCATATAGTGTATGTAAGATTTTTTGCCATGGAAATCAACACCCCTTAATATGTCTGTTATCTGATGTATTAAAAGGCCTTAACAGATAAATTATGATAGAGGAGTAAACGTTCTTCATTTGCAAAAATAAAGGCAGCAGAATGTGTGTAACTGTTTGAAGACAAAACAAGTAAAAATGTGTAAAAGAAAGGCATTTAGAAGAATAATATATCTACAGGATAGAGGCAGTACCTTCATGGCACGCTTTAGACAGTAATACAGCCATTAATTACATTGGATTGAGTGTCCATTGGATAATTTGCCTGCAGTTCAAATGACTTTTGATCATTTCTGTTAATATTCTAGGCTTCTAGGCTAAGACATTTCTGGGGCTTTTGCCAAGTGCTGCATTTTGAATAATTATAATGTGTCATTTTCCTTTGTTATGCATTTGGCAGGTGCCCTTATCCACTATTTAATCATGTTACAGACCCTTACTGGTCTAACACAGCATAGTTGCTCAAGCTGGGAATCCAAACCCAGCTCGTTTGCTCATTTGTCACAATGCAAGAACTCATGCTGTCAACTCATCTTTTAGCTCTCATTGCGTTCTGAATTTTCTCTCATATCAAAACATTTGCAGACTTGCAAAAGAAGGCTTGATTTACATAAGATTTCAGTAACACTTTGGGGCTTTTTCCCACCAATTCAGCAGTACTCTCTAACAGCATTATCTATAGCCGGCTTTAGTTTTCCAGTTCTGTAAAAGTTGAGAGCTAACACCTGGCAGATTATTTGGTCTCATCATGAGATGTACTTTCTGTTTTGTTTTTGTTTGCTTTTTTGTTTATGTTTTTATTGCTTCCATGCAATAAACATTGAGCCCAGACTTCAGTAATCTGAGCACCAAGGTGGGTTTGGCTGAGCGTTAAGAAGAATCTTTTTGAACTCTGGCCCTGAAAGCTCCTCTCGTTAGTGCTAGCAAGGTGGTAGGCAGCAAAGCGCAAATGCAACGCCTGGCAGGACTTTGATCTCAGCCTTGAAAGAGCTGCTAGACCCGACAGAGCATTTTAACGTGAGAAACGGCCTCCAATACGAGGCGTCAAACCAAATTATCCACCACCAGATGTGCTGGATTATGCAAAAATCAGAAGGGATATGGACCAAATTTGGCCTGCACTTTTTTTAGGAAACTTATCGGCAGGGGATTGTTTTTGGTCATAGAGCTTTTCTCCTGTTGTGACGAGCACATGGGCACAGAATTTTTTTTCATTGAAAAACAATGTTGCTGGCATGAAAGCAGTGATCACCTAAGGGGTAAGACATAAGAGTGGAGCAATAAAATCAAACCAAAAACAAAAGCACATCGCCAAAGACACAAGGAAAGATAAACAAGAAGAGAAAAGAGAAGGAGAGAAAGAAAAGGCATAAAAGGATAATTCTGTTTCTTTTTTAACAATAAATCATAAGCATGTAAACATAGTACAAACCAGTACTTTTAAAGGGCTGCTGGTAGAGTCCAATTCTATGCTATACGAGTTGGAGACAGTGGCGCTAACGAAAAGACAGGAGGCAGAGCTGGAGGTGTCAGAGTTAACAATGCTGAGATTTTCGTTGGGTGTGATGAGGTTGGACAGGATTGGAAATGAGTATATTAGAGGGACAGCTCAGGTTAGACATTTTGGAGACAAAGTTAGAGAAGCAAGGTTGCATTGGTTTGGACATGTGCAGAGGAGAGATGAGGATTATATTGGAAGGAGGATGTCATCAAACCAGCAGCCACTACATTCAGGCCCGCTTACTCATTGAAGATGGATCTGCCAGGAAAGAGGAAACAAGGAAGACCAAAGAGGAGGTTTATGGACATGGTGAGAGAGGACATACAAGTGGTTGGTTTGAAGGAGGAAAATGCAGAGAACCAGAAGAAATGGAGACGATTGATCCACTATGGCGGTCCCTAACGAGAGCAGCCAAAAGAAGAAGAAGATGAAGACGAAGAAGAAAGAGGTGGTAGAGTCATACTAATCTAAAACCAACAAATTGCTGACATAGTCGTCTCTTTTGATAATATGATTTTTCAGTGCCTTTATTTATGTAATGACCATGCCATACTTGGGAGCCCTAAACCACTCCAGGTTGTATTGTTTAGAATGTAAGGATAAACAAATCACTTACTTCTTCTTCACATCAAGTAAAAGTTTAATCAATAGCAAGATTAATAAATATAGAGGACATAATTCTACTAATATATTAAACTGAATATTATAAATAATATACAGTACTGTGCAAAAGATTTAGGCAGGTGTGGAAAAAATGCTGTAAACAAAGAATGCTTTCAGAAATATAAATAATGATTGTTTATTTTTATCAATTTACAAAATGCAAAGTAAGCGAACAAAAGAAAAATCTAAATCAAATCAATATTTGGTGTTACTACCTTTTGCCTTCAAACCAGCATCAATTCTTCTAGTCCCCACAGAGCCCTGATCTCAACATCATCGAGTGTGTCTGGGATTACATGAAGAGACAGAAGGATGTGAGGAAGCCTACATCCACAGAAGATCGTGGTTAGTTCTCCAAGATGTTTGGAACAACCTACCAGCCGAGTTCCTTCAAAAAGTGTGTGCAAGTGTACCTAGAAGAACTGATTCTGTTTTGAAGGCAAAGGGTGGTCACACCAAATATTGATTTGATTTAGATTTCTCTTTTGTTCATTCACTGCATTTTGTTGCTCAATGAAAATAAATGATTAACACTTCCATTTTTGAAAGCATTCTTTGTTTACAGCATTTTCTCCACACCTGCCTAAAACTTTTGCACAGTACTGTATATTTAATATTTTTAGACTGCTGCATTATTGTCATTTTTACATTTTCTTTCTTGATATTTTGGGTCTAAATATTATTATATGTACACATTCAAGCTACTTAAGTATAGACCTGTATAAAAGTACTTATGTATAGACCTGTATACCAGTACTTAAGTACTTACCATTAAATACATAAGTACTGACTGAACATTTTAGCAGCTCCACTCACCATATGGGTGCATTGCTGTTATACAGGTATACAGTGTGTGACTACTGTTTTATGGTACATGCCTTGGTATGGTAGTCTTAAAGCAGACCATGCTGTGAATAATTCAGTAAAACATTAAGTGAAGCAGGCATGTTAAACATACATATAGAAGCTCAGTAAATGGAGCAGGGAGCACTGACGAGGGATTAATGTTTTCCGGTCCCTCTTAAAAACAAGACCTCTTACCCGTTTAACTCGGAAATGAGCTGCAGCCCTGCAGCAAAACACTTCCAATTCCCTCTCGTTTCCTGATAAATAAATTTAGTTAGCTCTGCTAAAAGAGCACAGTGTAGATTATCTAACTGATGCGATTGTCTCACAGCCAAAGGCTGGCTTTGTGGTAGGTGCACCCTGCGAGGTCTTATTTGCTTTAAAATGGTAAAAGACGAAGATAACAGATAGTAGAGAAATCTCTCTGTCTACCAAGGGCTGAATTAATGGACAAAATGGAGTGTTTAATAGTCACAAAAAAAGAAGTAAAAATCAGGGAACAAAGCAGAAAAGATCATAACATGTAGACACCAAATCCAGCGTCAGTGGTGGCCTAGTTGTCGGACTTGACTCCATGATCTGAAGGTCTTGGGGTCAAATCTCAGACCAGTAGGTTACCATAATCTTCCCTTGAGCTGTCCCCAACACTGCTCTCTGGGCTGGATACGGCTGCCCCCTGCTGTACGGTGTGTATGTGTTAAATGAACACATAAGAAGCGTATCATTGTTTCACTGTGTGCTGGGGTGTGTTTACGATGACAAGCAGTCACTTTCACTCTGAGCGAAAGAGAAACTGAGCGAAATCTGTGAGAACTTTAATCCTGCGATGTACAGTATCATTGTCATGTTGCAATCTTGATACACATTTATAAATACAGGAAAAGACAAAAAATAAAAAGAGAAAAAGAGACTGTTAACATAGTTAATCACAGGTCAGCACATTAAGCAATTAACTTCTTTCATTCATTTCTGTGTAAAAATAATTTGATTTTTTCCCCTCTGTTCCACCTTAAGTTGAGCATTTTTGCAAACGCTGAATTAAGAAAACCATATTTAAAAATATGACTCAATGACTTTGCTGGTTCCAAATACAGTTTGACATATTTTGTGAAAATTCCTAACTTTAGGAACTTATAACACATCTCTTTTTGATAACACATTTCCTAATTTTTGCCTGGCATTACTGAAAGTTAACATACAGTATCATATTAATCTTTAATCGCATGGGATGTTTCACTTTTTGAATATACTAACACTTCCTCTAAATCTCATCTCACATTGTGTTGTGTTTGAACAGACAGGAGCAAGAAAATGAAAGGAAAAAAGTTCTCTCCATTTTTCTTTTTTCTGCTTCCACGGCACTCTTATTATGTATGCTGAAGAGAGATCTATTAGGTCCCATGGTATCAGTCAAGAATTAGGATCAAAACGAGTGAGGCTGGGTTTATCAGGAGAAAATAACAGTTAACCTACTTTTATTTTTAGGGTCGGTTTCATAAACCAGAGGGAAGTTGCAGACACTGAAAGGGAGAGATGTGATTCTCACAAATAAGCAATGTTTCACTTTCACTCACTGACTCATTTTCATAGCTCATTATCCATTATCTGCCGCTTGTCCCAAATGGGGTCGCGGGGGAGTGCTGGCGTCCAACCCAGCGCACACAGGGTGAGGACGGGGGACGCACCCTGGACAGGTCGCCAGCCCATCACAGGGAGGAGCATGACGGGGACGGCACCTTGCTCAAGGGTACCTCAGGGCAACCCATTGGGAAGGGGTTCGAACCCCCGATCCACCGATCATGTCGCCAACACCCTAACCACTAGGCCACCGCTGCCCCATTTTCATAGCCGTTTGTCCTAATTAGGTTGCAGGGGGTGCTGGAGAAAATGGTCCTGCTTTAATAAACTAATGTTTTTGTCTCATTCTTAATCCTCATTGATGTACGGTCTACATAACCCCACGTTTTTGAAATTACTGAATGTGATTATGCTGAAAGATGCATTCCTCACTTTTACTTTGTCTCTTATATGTTGTATTTATTAAGTGTTACCTTGAGACTACTTGTGCCCACTACAAAGGTGCTTCTACATAAACCACACTTCTCACAGCTTATTTGTGTTGCAGTGTACCTTTAAATACCACACATCTGCCACATGTTGAGTCTTTTACATGGAAAAGAGGCAACATTGCAGTGTTCTCTTAACAGAAGGCAATTTTGGATCTGTTCAAAGAATTCAGGCATCTGTTCAATGGTAGCTGCAAGCACACAAGTTCAGTGTCCTGCAGGAAACGAGCTGACTATGAGCAATATTTGAACACTCACATTAATCGTCTTGTTGGCCAATCCAAAAGCCCAGCTGGGAAACCAGAGGGAATGTACCATGTGTCTCACAGGTATTGCATAATCAGGCTTAATCAAAGATTACTAGGTAAACCTTGATTGGACATATATCCACATAAATGTCACGGGTGAGGTGTGTTTTGGGCACGGTAGAGAGCACTCTGTTCTGACTGAGCACACCTGAGCTCATGAAGGCACAGGTGTGCTTCATTAGGGCTGACTATTTAAGCCCCAATGTGTCAGAACAGAGCGCGGCTCATTCGTTAGGCTCAGCCTACACTCTATGGTGGTTTTGGTATTCTTGGTTTAGGCTGCAGTTCCTTGGTTTTAGTTTGAACTGCAGCCCTTTGCTCTTGTTTTGTAAATACAGTCAATAAAGTTATAATCTGAACTCCTGGCTCAGCGTTGGCGTCCTCCCCACACCCCGCCACCGTTACAGAAATGAGCCGGCAGTACCTTGATGTCAGGAGTGCGATCACGAGCGGGTGTTGCGAACATGTGCAGCCATGATCCAGAGGACGTTGGAGTTCATTGAAACCTGGGAGACGAGGGTGCCGGCATGCGTTGAGTCTGTAGACCTCCGTGAGGAATTGGAGGGCGAGGATTGGGTGCAACGGACGCCGGCGGCCACAGCCAGGGAGCTCGAGAAACGTCTGAAGCGGGAGACTTCAGATATCCCGCTCGTCAGCCGCCTGGGTCCCGAGATAGGCGCGGACTGGTTCGAATTCCTGCTGCAGAGGCTGGTCGCTCTAGCCGTGAACACACAGCGCTACCTCAACACGCTGAACCACGTGTTTTTTTCCACACGCGACATGGAAGGCGGGGCTTCGTTGACGACGGGCGTCACGCAACACGGACGGACGCCAGTCAACAAGCCCTACGTCATTCAAAGCGGAACGTTTATAGTGGCACCGACCTGCGCTGTTCCATGCAGAGATTCAGCGCCGAAAGCGCCGTGCACCAATCACCGCGATCCGCCAGCGGAGAAATGGACTAGCTAATGGAGGCGTTACGGTAAAGAATTCTGGCTGCGCAGCTAATGGAGGCGTTACGGTAAAGAATTCTTCTTGTGCAGTTAATGGAGGCATTACGGTAAACATGGCGCTCTGCACAGCTCAACGTGAGAACACAGCGGTGAACACAGCCAGTGCGAATAACAGCGAAACAGTAGAAAGTAAACACTCCCTGCACTCTTAAACACAAGGCAAAAGAAGAGGAAGGCAAAGAAGGCCGCCCGCAACAAGAAAAGCGAGGCAGTGGCAAAGAAGGCCGTTCCTGACACAGAGAGCAGGAAGACAGCAGAAACCGCTTCCTGCATCGTGCAACCGGGGAGGTCGACCAAGAAGGCCCTTCGCAGCAAGGAAAGCAGCATCAAGGAGTCGACCCCCAAACCCAGCACCACTGACCCGTCTGTTGCACAGAAAGCAGAGAAGGAGCAGCTCTAGGTTAGTGGGATGTTTAGAATGAAGGTTCGGGTGCAGATGAAAATTGAACATGAGGCTGCAGTAACCATTCAGGCACAGGTGAGGAAGCACTTGAGCAGAAAGTACTACCTGAAGCTACTGTGGGCAGCCAGGACTGTTCAGCGATATTACCGAGCTAATAAGATGATGATGCAAGAAATGAAGTCTTTGAAAGAGAAAAAGATGGCTGCTGTTCTGCAAGCCGCATTCCGAGGGATAAAGGCCAGACAGACTCTGAAACAGAAGCACCAGGCTGCCACTGTGATACAATGTGCTTACAATTGAGCTCTGCTGCAATGTTCCTGCAAGCCTGCTTCAGAGGTCAGAGGGTCAGAAGGGAGATGATCCTGCAACATCAGGCAGCTTCCCTGATTCAGGCTGTGTTCAGAAGACACAGGGAGGTAGCAAAGTACCAGGCCATAAGGGTGTCAGCCATCATCATTCAAAGAAATTATATGTCCCACATTAAGGGTAAATTTGAACGTGAGAAATTCCAGGTGTTGAGAAGGTCTGCGATATGCATCCAGGCAGCTTTTAGGGGTTATTCTGTTCGAAAGAATGTTGCTGCAATGCACAAAGCTGCTACCATTATTCAGGCTGCAGTAATAATGCACAAGCAAAGATTGGTTTTCAAGAAGCAATGCTGGGCAGCAAGTGTTCTTCAGAGGAGGTTCAGAAGGTGGAAGCTTGGGCATCAACAAAGGCAGAGGTATCAGCTGTTCAGACATGCTGCAATTTGCTTGCAAAAGTCATTCAGAGGAAAACAGGCAAGGGATCTGGCCAAACGGATCAGAGCTGCAAGGACAATCCAATCTCACCTCGGAGGTGAACAAATCAGCTGCATGAATGTTCAGATCACTGAACAGGAGGAGTTGCTGACAGAGCTCTACCAGCAGCTGACGGAGAAGGAAGCCTCGATGCTACAGGTGAATGCCTTGGTCACGAACGAAGGGTTGAAACACAAGGAAAGGGTCACCTATCTGCTTCCTCAGCTGGAGAGGACCAAAGGACTCTTGTCCAATTGCCAAAGGGAGATCGAAGCCATGGAAACAGAAAGAAAAGCTCTGGCTCAAGACAAAGGTGAGCTTCACGGAAAGAGTACATTCAGAAAGGAGGGAGAAGTCTCCAGAATAAAGCTGCAAGCTGTGATGGCTGTCCAAAGAGAAAGGCTGGAGAGAACGGATGAACAGAGGGACCAAACTGTATGCCAGGCAACAAGGAGAGTTGAGACTCCAACCATTTAGGAGAAGCTGGAAGCTAAAATAGTCACTATGGAAGAACAGCTAAATCAGACCAGGGCAGAGCTGAGACGGGTGCAGGACCACAATGTTGCTCTGCAGGCTGAACTGAGAAAAGCCCAAAGTGAGGCCAGTAAGCTCACCGAGCTGGAGAAGCAGGTCAGAGGTATGGAAGCAGAACTGGCAATCTTCGAATCTCAACTCACTCCACAGACACCAGTGCATGCTGGGACCCTGGTGGTTAACGCCAGAGCGGAGCAGCTGAAGAACAGTCTGATGGAGAAGCAGGTAAAGATTCAAGAGGTTGAGCAGCTGCGTTATGACTCCCTACCTTCAGTTCACCCTCACAATTCAGCAGACTCAGAACAAGGTGGCTGGTGGAGGAGTCCATGTGGAACTTCTCGTAGTGGAACCAGGAGCTGGGATACTGCCTCACTGAGCTCCAAGCAGCAGAGAAGTATAATCAAGAAGAAGAATGAGCCAAGAGACATCAGTAGTGACCTGTCTCAATTCAAGAAAGTGAACGACAGCTTCTGCACTGTAGATTCTGTGATGAGAGATGTGAAGAACAAGGATGGCAGGAGTTGGAAGCAGAGTTCGGACTATGTGAAAAAGACTTCCTCTTTCAACCTTGTAAAATCTGTGTTTAGCTCTCTTTCAGGTACCGTCAAGGCAAGGCGTTCCACTGAGTCAGATGATTCTTCCAGTGACTCCAGGGTCGAGTCCAGGCAACAAATAAAGAAGTGGACAGAACTTCTAGGATTCCCCTCTCCACCGCCAGCAGCCCTTGACATGGCTGGTCAGAGGTCCCTTTTGTGTTTTGTGGACCTGACCATATGCCCCACAAAGGAACTTTGAAGAGTGTTTTTTTGTTCTTGGCTTCCCCCCTAGAGGTTCAGCTGTGCTTCGGGAGCCGCGCCTTTTGGGGGGGCATTCTGTCACGGGTGAGGTGTGTTTTGGGCACGGTAGAGGGCGCTCTGTTCTGACTGAGCACACCTGAGCTCATGAAGGCACAACACCTGAGCTCATGAAGTCAGAACAGAGCGTGGCTCATTCGTTAGGCTCAGCCTACACTCTATGGTAGTTTTGGTATTTTTGGTTTAGGCTGCAGTTCCTTGGTTTTAGTTTGAACTGCAGCCCTTTGCTCTTGTTTTGTAAATATAGTCAATAAAGTTATAATCCGAACTCCTGGCTCAGCGTTGGCGTCCTCCCCACACCCCGCCACCTTTACAATAAGGAGTAATGGGGTTTCAATAAAAAAACGCTTCACCAATAGGATACTTTAATCCCTCCAATCCTAGTCAGGATGAATGGTTATGATGATAGATGGATGAGTATTTGATACAATCATTTTTAATGCATTACAAAGCATCAGGGAAAATGTAGGTCCAGGAAAGTATTACAAATCATTGAAACTATAATACAAAGTGCCTTGTCAAGCACCCTCCCCACCCCTGTCACTTTGAAACCTTGTAGCCTCTGAAAACACACACATGCTCCCACTGGAACCATCTTACTCAAATTTTTTATTACATTTTAACTGTTAATATCTCAGAGTCATATGGCGTCTCTGCATCCTTGTCCTGCGAGAAACTGGAATGATATTAAAACTACCACTAGGCAGGGGTGGCCTAGTAGTTAGGGAGTTGGCCACAGGATCTGAAGATTGTGGGTTCAAACCCCTTACCGGTAGGTTGCCCTGAGGTACACTTGAGCAAGGTACCGTCCCTGTCACTTCAGGGTGCACGGTGTTTGCATGGGTTAAATGCAGAGATACAATTCCGTTGTGGTTCACTGTGTGCTGTGTTGTGACCTCGCAATGACAAGAATAGTCACTTTCACTTGTGCTGTGCTGTAACCTCGCAATGACAAGAATAGTCACTTTCACTTGTGCTGTGCTGCATTTTACAATGACAAGGGTAGTCTTTTTCACTTCAACATTTGGATCATTAAAGAAAAGCTTGGTTTATATGAGCTGTTGCAGTAGATTCACTGGGAGCAATTCTGTCTTGAACACCACAAGTTTTCAAAAAGCTTGAAGGCCTGGTGCAAGTATCAGCAACTTGAAATGACCAGCAAACTTGGTCTGAAGAATTGCGGAGACAAAGCGGTTTGACACCACATCTGCAGTAAGAACCTTCTTCATGACACTAAGAAACATGGCCTGTCTTTAATCTAGTTTTTTTTTTTTTTTTTTAAATAAGCCTCAGAGTTACATA
Source organism: Hepsetus odoe (assembly GCA_017165825.1). NCBI lineage: Eukaryota > Metazoa > Chordata > Actinopteri > Characiformes > Hepsetidae > Hepsetus > Hepsetus odoe. Next base: position 22,474,212 of record CM029379.1, on the reverse strand, counting down.
CATGAGTTTAAATTTGAACAGAAGAGTCTGCATTCTGGGAATTTGATTATTATTTTATTATTCATTTATTTACATTCTGCAAAATCACAAATGAAACCTGCAACTTTCACTTTCATGACCTTTTGTGTATTCTGATAAAAAAATTATTTATTTCAAACAAAGCTTCAGAACAAAGATAACATGGATACAGTGTCCTTTTAAAATGATCAAAGTCAAAACTGATTACTATCATGAACATCAAGATGGTGATTATAAGGAATATGAGGAAAGCTGCTTCCAAATGACAGAATATTGTAACAAAAAAAGTTTGAGAACCACTGATTTAATAACACTTAGTCTCTGATCATGAGTTCAGCTTTACTTTCATCTACTTAGCCAACAATAACTGCCTTAATGCTGTGTTACTGCATAGTTTAATAAATCAGATTGCAGAATGCATGAATAGGAAAATATAAAATATGAAAAATCTAGATTAGGGACAAGGCCACAAGATTGGAAGGTCATGGGTTCAAATCCCAGACCAGTAGGTTGCCCTGAGGTGCCCTCGAGCAAGGTATCGCCCCCATCACTGCTCCCCAGGTGCTTTAAATAGCTGCCCCCTGCTGCACGGTGTGTACGGGTGAAAAGCAGAGGTTGAATTTCGTTATGGCTCACTGTGTGCTTTTCCACAATGACAAGAATAGTCACTTTCTCTCTTTCCAATGTGACTTTTGCATCTTGGTTGAACCATTTGGGCCCCCATTGTTAATCAGTTTGAAATAAGATTTGCTTAATATTAACTTGGTGTTTAGTTTGATTTTTGCAATCATGATAATAGTAGCTGCCTGGTAAATGTGTTGCCATTTCCACCTTCCTTTTCATTTTCACGCAGTGTTGGGAAAAACTCACAGTAGCTATGAAAGAAGACATTTCTGAAGCACAGTTCTGTCAGTCATCAGAAATATTTATGCAAGCTCATGTGTCATGGTCATTTGTGAGGGATCACAGGGTAGCCTCATATTTGATGTTGTAAGCGTTCGGTGGGAGCGCGAATACTATTAAATGTAGCAGTGTAGAAAAAAAGAAAGTTTAGCGTTTGATTCATCTCTTATCAGAAGCTTTTCAGTCATCAGAAGCCTTCACAGACAACATAAAAGAAATACAAATGACACACACACACATATACTCACACCAGAACCAGTCATACATGCCCACTGTTCAAAACTAATTAAGCTAATCATCAAAGTAATGATGACCTTGCATGATGTCAGGCTATTTTTGGCTTTAGCATGTAAAACTACCCCAACATCCTCATTGGTCTGTTCAGTTCCAGATAAGAGGGTCTTTAAGATCTCATCTGTTATTTATATGTAGTACAGTGCTGGTGCAGACCAATAAAACAACAACATTCCTAAAAGTTGGACTAACACTGTGATCCTGTCAGAAGCGGCTGTCATTTTCTAATCGCTGTTATCAGCCCAGTCTTTGTTAGGAAGCTAACGCTTCAAAGACATGCTAATCAGGCTATAGCTGATGTCAGGAGACCAATTACGCTTCTTAAAAACCTTTCAGCTTTAACTTCCAGTATTTGGAGGGAGGCGAAAACTGAAACACTGACCTAAGATCAGGAAAAACAGGCTCTTAGGATTTCAGGGGCAGATGGAAAGGCCCAGGGCTGATTTCAGATCAGTGAGCACTGTTTCTTCATTTTTAACCAGTTTACTGACAGAGAACAAAAGCTGCCTTGTGTTGATCTAAGTTCAGTAGAAGACCTTTAGGTTATAATTGATTTACTGTGCTGAAGATAAAACTGACCTCAAATTTCCCAACTTACCTTCTCCAAATTACTTCTCATTATGTAATAAGCCAGGCCCATCCAGAGACTGAGGTGTTCTAACATTATTACTATTTTTCTACAATTATTCTTACTAATGTTTACTTACTAATGTTTACTATGGTTTTATTAAAAATGAATTACTTAATATTTATTTCTTTAGTTTTAGACATTTTGCTGTTGTTTGATTATCTTATGTATTCATTTTTTACATTGTTACCATTTTTAACAGATGCCAGCTGCCTTTTATGACCATTCATTTTTTATTTTTAGTTGTTTTTTTTTGTTTATTTGGTTTTTGACTAAATTTGGGAACATTGCACTTACATTGTGTGAAACTATGACAAACCATTTTCTGAGCTGCTTATTCATAACCTGGGTGGTGAGGGGTGCTGAAGCTTATCCCATCTGTCAAGGGTAAAAGGTGGAGAAACACAGATAGCCAGTTCATCACTGGGCAGAAACACAAACATACACATCTATGGGGCAATAAAGCATCTCCAATCTCCCTGACACATGCAAATTATATACAGAAAGCATCCTGGCCAGGAATCAAACCCGGAACCTTCTTGCTGTGAGGAAAGCACCACCAGGACACCCCCAAATGAATCAACAGATAAAACCTTTTTTTATTTCTGAGCAGTGAAGTTCTAATTTCAGCAGCAACACTACACTGTATATTTGTACTGAAATGGACCAAAAAATTTTGTTTCATGAGGATATTTGCTTTTGTTGAAAATGGTATTCTACTGTGTTATTATATAAGACTTTGGTTACATTTCTATAGTTTTACTAAAATCAGATGTCCAAGCTGCTGTCGCCAAGGGTCCAGCGACACTATAGAGGAAACTCATTTCTGCCATTTGTAATTGCAATCTTTATTCCTTTGGTCACTATCCATTTACTCCTCACTATCACTATAATTTTTCACAAAGCAAAGATGGGATATTGAGGTCACCATACTGGACACCATCCACTCCCTGGCTGCGCCTCCATATTCTGTCCTTGAAAATCACAAACAGGACTGGGGACAAGGGGTCCAACACTCACTGAGAACAACTAAGCTTGACTTAGTTCCAAGAATATGGACACAGCTCTCACAGTGGCTAGAGAGGAACTGAATGGATCTTAGAAGCAATCCTACCACTCCACATTCCAACACGTGCCACAAGATCTGGTTGCCTTTTCCAGATCCACACATGTAGACACACACCCTTCCAGTGTCTGTGACACCACAACAACATCCATAGCCTTCAGCATTTCAGGATGTAATTCAGAGATCTGGCCATCAGGTCCACTCTCAGGCTTGACACCAGGTGTGGGCCAAGGTATCCCTACTCCAGGTGAGGTGTCCAGAACTTTTCATGGTTGACCGTGAATCACCATTTGTCTGGCTCCTCACCTGAAACCGTTCTGGTATGGGTAACCCTACCAGGAGTTACATGCTCCCAGCAGCAAAGCACCCAGGTTTAAAGGGCCACACACACCCCTCCACTGTGATAAGGCTTTGATGCTAAAAGGGTACCTGTGATACTGTCCTGCCTAAACTATAGTAAATGTACTGATTATGTACTCCAGTGAGTGTATTCATAAAATCCATTATTGAAATGAATGAATCTCCAGCTCTGGCAATTAGACCACTCAGGCAGCAGCCCAACTTGGTGGAGTAAAATTACATAATGATGGAACTCACTTTAACAGTTTTAAAATTAGGCTTAAAATGACACAAGTGGCACAATCCAGATTTTAAAAACCCATTGGTGTCACTGTGGGTCCAAAGCACATCAATCAAAAGCTCCAGCAAGCAGACAGAGACAGAAATCTAAGCTATCTGTTCTACTAGTGCTGTGATTTTAACTAATCTTCTTGTGACCCCTCCGCACCCTGCCTGATGGCCCAGCAAGATGGCCTGTGACAGGCCTTGGGACTGGCCGCCCTCTCATCAGGGACTGTTCCTCTGGGCAGGGGCCTGTGGCTCCTCCAACCCCCTCCCCTCCCAAAGAGCCGCTTGTTGGCTGGTGCTGAGTGCAGATATATTTCATGGCGCAGCAGGACGCACTTGATTTGAGCAGAGGGAGGGCACTGTGATTGATGAGCAGCTTCTCCGTATCTACAGAGCCATGGCAATCTGGCCTTGACGTACATTCTCTCTCTCTCTCTTCCTTGCTCTGCCTTTCTCAACCCCCTATCTTCAGCACTCTCTTTCCTTTCTTGTCTCTCTCTCACACTCACTCATTCTCTGCCTCTTTTTTTCTTGCTTTTAACACCTTCTCCTGAGTCTTTTCACCCTGTCTGTACAACACTCCAGCCATGTTAACTGCTCCGCATTAGCCATAGTGCCATTGTTAGGCATAGAATTCCTCTCTCCTTCTCCTTGCTTCCTCAACCTCTTCTCAGAGAAACAGCAGAGTCTCTTTTTTCTTTTCCTCTCCAATCTTCCCTCCTTATTCTCTCATTTTCTCTTTCTTCCCCAACTCCTCTTCACAGCAATCTTTTTTCTTGTTCATTCACTTTCTTCTTCACTTTCTGTCTCTTCCTTCTCTTCACAGCGTTCCATCTATGCTAACTAGCTCATAAAAGTGTAATCATAAGCCTTTTGTCGAGTATGAGTCTTTGCATGGTAGGCTCTAAGGTAGATCATTGTCAGTTAAGCAAAGAAACCTCCTAAACATACCAACACCATTCCATTTCTACTGTTTTTATTCTGGGGGTAATGAGAGCCAATCAAATCATTAAATTACTGGATTGGAATGATTCCAAAAAAGAGGCAATTAAACAGTCAGAAGGATGGCTAACTTTCATAGTATGTTAATTAAAAATTCTTCATCATTTAGGGCCATTTCTGATGGTCAGGTGGAAGTTAGTAAAGTTTGATTGCGTTAACAGCAATTGGCATTTTTTAAACATATACAAGCATATGACATACTTTTATCTAATGAACGCGGATACAAGGTTTGTATGTGACTGTAATGATTTGAAAATGCTTGGAATCTTGGACACTTTGATGCTGACTTTTTTGTCACTTTTATGTCTTTTGGTAACAGCCACAAGTTTTTCTTTCTTTCTTAATCTCTTTTGAACCCCTCTCCACCTTTCTCTGTTTCTTTCTGCTTTCACTATCACTCTACTTAATAGTCTGCCTTCTCGACACCTTCTTCTCTCTCTCTCTCCGTCTTTCTTTCCTTCCCTCTTTCTCTCTGTCCCCTCTCTCACTGTCGCACTGTGCTCTGCTCAGTTGGGTACCGCTGTGCAATGGGCCTATTGATGTAAGGTGTAGGGATGGAATGGGGTGGTATTGATGTAAGGATGGATTAGTTCACTTTCTATTTCCAAAGAAGAAGCAACAGGAAAAGGGGATCACTTCTTATCCCACAGCTGGGTGACCCTCTGTCCAGTGAGAATTATGTTAAGTGTAGGGGAAACATGGCTAAGTGCAGTACATATAAAGCTGGAAAGCTGCTGTGCTCCAAGGCAGGAGTTTGGTTTCAAAAAGCGATCCTAATCAGCTTATGCTGGGCCTAGAGAGACAGAGTAGACGCAGAGGCTTGCACACCCCCAACAACGGCTTTCTCTCACACTTTAAATGTCAGTTCCCTGGCGCCCTGCTGAACACTTCAAAGCAGACCTGATATAGCCTGGCCACAAGTCTGTATTGTCTAAATATCTCTAGCTCTCGCTCCCTCTTTCTCTATCAGACCTCATATAGCTAACCCACACTTAAGGTGTTGTCTACATCTCCCTCCCTCCCTCTTTGGCTCTCTCAGTCGCTCTCTCTCCCTGCAGGGAAATCTCAGTGTAACCAGTGCAGACATTACTGCACTAACAGAACTGGCTAGGGAAGCAGATAATCTCATGACGTAATGCGCTTAAACTCCATAAAGAGTTCAGGTTCAACTGTGGCCGAGTTACCGTGTGTACGACAGAAGGTAATGCTAATGGTGCCATCTGCTGTCGAGTAACTAATACAGCAGACCAGGTACTTTGGGACAGGTACATGTGTCTACCTTGATTTTTAAGGTAAATTTTTCATTTAAAGCTTCAGCAACTATAGTCTTCATGCAAAACAAAGCGATCACATTTCTAAGCCCAAACATCACTTCAAACAGCCTTATGTCAGGATTTAAGTAAGAACTGCAAAATAAGCTATTGCCTTGTTTTAATCATGTATTTTAGAAAAGACTTATATATTCCATCTACCTAACTTTCTCAAACCAATATAAAAATGGAAGCAGGCTTTACATTAGCACACAAGCTTACATGGCAGTAAAAGCAATGCAAATCTGTCCAAAGAGAAAATATCCCTTTCTTTCCATCTATAAAATATTTCAAATGCCATTTTAAACCTCTCTTAGCTTGAAGTTTAAGAGCAAGGCAGAAGTGCGCAGTGGGCAGATTGAAGCTCCATCTCGGTTATTTACACGCCTAAGTTATGGCCGAGTTGCTCCACTGAAGGCCAGTTTATGTTTTATACCTTCCTGCCCCTGACTTTATTTTTCTTTCAGTTTTTACATCATGGCTTTGGGTTCTATTAATGATAGGCTGTTGGATTTATCTGCTGATACCAGAAAGGAAATGGTCATAAACACAGTTGTGGCTCAAAGTCTTCTTTCTGAAAGATGGAAGTAAAAAAGAAAAAAGATGGCATCATGCCCCCCATTTTTTTTTTTGGTAAAGATATTTTCTCTTCTATCTAAACATTGATAGATAGGCAGTAGAAGCAATATTAACCTAACAGTTCTCTTCATTTCAGAACTTTCTGTTTGTCATTCCTCAGCATGAGGCACAAATGTATCTCTCCAAAATCTCCCCCACTGCTGCGCCCCTCGCCGCCTATTGCCCCATTCTTTCATCATCTGCAAGATCCCTTCTGGATCATAAGGAAGACCAAAAGACTGACTGCCAATCACCTACCCTGTTCTGTTGATGCTTTTCCTTCAGCAAAATCATATTTACAGGCAGCCTACCTTTGGTGTAGGCTAAAATGGATTTAATATTTAATAAGACTGAAGGGCAGTAAACGGTGCACAGATGATCAATGACACATCATGCCCCACATTCAGTGTCAAATAACATAAGAAATGCATGTTAGCATGCCTTCAGCAAAAGGCCCATTCATTTTAAATAAGCAGGGGCACTGCATACTCAGTCATAAGCACACAAAACTCAGTATGCCCTTTTACTTTTCCGTGCACATGCATTATAGCCTATACATTTAAACACTAATTCATTATCACAACCGTTTATTCTGTATAGGGTTGTCAGTGGTGCCTGTCCTAACACACATAGGCAACAATAGGGAAAAACACCCTGGACAGGTCGCTGGACACTCACACACAATCATTCCTAGCGGGCAAGCTGCGCTTAAGTGATGTCAACATGTATAATACATTCACATGTTGATGACATCGCCTAAGTTTGGGAAAGACTTGGTCTGATACCGAGGGTCTTTGTGTGTGGGTATATTAAAAAACAAATACATTTAGAATCACATTTGACCGTAACCAAGAGAACCCACTTTTAAAAGAAACTTCAGATAATATCAGTGTGGATCAACAGAATCATTGTCAAAGTCCAAACTAAGGCCACAAAGGTGGTCTGAAGCAAAAAAACTAGCAGAAGTGCAAGCTTTCTGAAGTTCTATAGAGTGCTACAGAGCTGGACAGTTCAAAAAGAACCAATGGCAGGCTTCACACCCTCCCAGAGACCATTATAACATACAGAACAAAGATACATAACAATTATGAACTGACATAACATTGTTTCTGTAGTTCAATATTGACAGGAAAAAAAGATACCTTATACCTGTTTTCTAAGACCTTACTTTTGCTGTTTAACTTTTTCTATGATGGCTAGACTTAAAATTTTTGTTTTGTCCATTAACCAAGTTTTTACGAATTTCCTTTGAGCACTAGCTGGCATGAATGGAAGTCAATGAAAGGGTAAGTTAAAGAAGAAACACATCATGCTTTTCAGGAAAGAATCATTTCTCTGCTTAATACGAGGAGTCCTTCAACCCCGTGACTCAGTGACCATTAATCTTAGCAATAATGTAAAAAAAAAAAAAAACTAAGAGAGAGAATATATTTCATTAACTTTTCATGACTTTCAGGCTGATCTGAATATCTAATCATGCCATATTAATGTCATATAGCTCAGATCTCTGCAACATATGGTCTTTCATGTCATCTTCCATTGCTCTTTAGTCACCTTGGTATAATATCAGGCCAAGGTGAAGACTCAGTACAGTCCTCAAATACACAGTGTATCAACCCCCTTTACTTACTATCAATATCCAGTTGATTGAAGACTGTTTGGCCCATATGGCATTTATACCCAATCCAAATTGTGTGTGTGTGTGTGTGGGTGTGTGTGTGTGTGTGTGTGTGTGTGTGTGTGTGTGTGTGTGTGGGTGCGCTCATGTGCGTGTGCGGATTATGAACTCCAAACCCTGTTAACCTGGGTATAGAAGAATCCATCTTGATTTACAGGTATGACAGGTTTATATAGAATACACCTCTGAGTAAGTGTTCCACTCTGCTGTCAGCAGTGTTGCCGAAGCAGCAGACAGTCTGTTATCTTCTCCAGTATGACTTAAGGTGCCAGTTAGGAGCGAGCATGGCCATCAAGCTAAGAGACGGAGAAACTCCGGCAGTAAGAAATGTTTTTTCAGTCTGATGTCTGTTTCCACAGGCTGATAGGTGTAAAACGTTTGCATCTTGCATGTACAAAATCAAAGAGGAAACAAACAATTCTCAGCAAGGAAGAATATTTTTTTACAATTTGACAGATGTATATCCAGCATGTTGGTTTAAAATACACTTAATAAAAACACACAGAAGGCCAAAACACATTTAGTTCAGTTTAGTTTAGTTTCATTTAGTTCAGTTATGTTTAGCACTCCATCCATCCATCCATCCATTTTCTCCCGCTTATCCGAGGTCGGGTCGCGGGGGCAGCAGCTCCAGCAGGGATGCCCAGACTTCCCTCTCTCCGGCCACTTCTTCCAGCTCCTCCGGGCGGATCCCAAGGCGTTCCCAGGCCAGCCGAGAGACATAGTCTCTCCAGCGTGTCCTGGGTCTTCCCCGGGGTCTCTTTCCGGTGGGACGTGCCCGGAACACCTCACCAGGGAGGCGTCCAGGGGGCATCCTAATCAGATGCCCGAGCCACCTCATCTGACTCCTCTCGATGCGGAGGAGCAGCGGCTCTACTTTGAGCCCCTCCCGGATGGCTGAGCTTCTCACCCTATCTCTAAGGGAGAGTCCAGACACCCTGCGGAGGAAACTCATTTCGGCCGCTTGTATTCGCGATCTCGTTCTTTCGGTCACTACCCACAGCTCGTGACCATAGGTGAGGGTGGGAACGTAGATCGACTGGTAAATTGAGAGCTTTGCCTTCTGGCTCAGCTCCTTCTTCACCATGACGGACCGATGCAGAGCCCGCATTACTGCAGAAGCTGCCCCGATCCGCCTGTCGATCTCCCGCTCCATTTTACCCTCACTCGTGAACAAGATCCCAAGATACTTAAACTCCTCCACTTGGGGCAAGGTCTCACTCCCAATCCTGAGAGGGCATTCCACCCTTTTCCGACTGAGGACCATGGCCTCAGATTTAGAGGTGCTGATTCTCATCCCAGCCGCTTCACACTCGGCTGCGAACCGATCCAGAGAGTGCTGAAGGTCACGGCATGATGAGGCCAACAGGACAACGTCATCTGCAAAAAGCAGAGACCCAATCCTGAGCCCACCAAACCGGACCCCCTCAACGCCCTGGCTGCGCCTAGAAATCCTGTCCATAAAAGTTATGAACAGGATCGGTGACAAAGGGCAGCCCTGGCGGAGTCCAACCCTCACCGGGAACAGGTCCGACTTACTGCCGGCAATGCGGACCAAGCTCTGACACCGGTTGTACAGGGACCGGACAGCCCTTAACAGGGAATCCGATACCCCATACTCCCGGAGTACCCCCCACAGGAGCCCCCGAGGGACACGGTCGAATGCCTTCTCCAAGTCCACAAAGCACATGTAAACTGGTTGGGCAAACTCCCATGCACCCTCCAGGACCCTGCTAAGGGTGTAGAGCTGGTCCACTGTTCCGCGACCTGGACGAAAACCACATTGCTCCTCCTGGATCTGAGGTTCGACTATCCGACGGACCCTCCTTTCCAGGACCCCTGAATAGACTTTCCCCGGGAGGCTGAGAAGTGTGATCCCTCGATAATTGGAACACACCCTCCGGTCCCCTTTCTTAAAGAGGGGGACCACCACCCCGGTTTGCCAATCCAGAGGCACCGTCCCCGATGTCCATGCGATGTTGCAGAGGCGTGTCAGCCATGACAGTCCTACAACATCCAGAGCCTTGAGGAACTCTGGGCGGATCTCATCCACTCCCGGAGCCCTGCCACCAAGGAGCTTTTTGACCACCTTGGCAACCTCGACCCCAGAGATGGAAGAGTCCACCTCGATGTCCCCAGGCTCTGCTTCCTCCTCGGAAGGCATGTTGGTGGAATTAAGGAGGTCTTCGAAGTACTCCCCCCACCGACCCACAACGTCCCGAGTCGAGGTCAGCAGCGCACCATCCCCACTATACACTGCGTTGACCGTGCACTGCTTTCCCCTCCTGAGACGCCGGATGGTGGACCAGAATTTCCTCGAAGCCGTCTGGAAGTCCTTCTCCATGGCCTCTCCAAACTCCTCCCATGCCCGAGTTTTTGCCTCAGCAACCACCAGAGCCGCATTCCGCTTGGCCTGTCGGTACCTATCAGCTGCCTCCGGAGCCCCACTGGTCAAAAAGGCCCGGTAGGAGTCCTTCTTCAGCTTGATGGCATCCCTCACCGCTGGTGTCCACCAACGGGTTCTAGGGTTGCCACCGCGACAGGCACCGACCACCTCCCGGCCACAGCTCCGGTCAGCCGCCTTGACAATGGAGGTGCGGAACAAGGTCCATTCAGACTCAATATCCCCCACCTCCCCCGGGACGTGGTTAAAGCTTTGACGGAGGTGGGAGTTGAAGCTTGTCCTGACAGGGGACTCTGCCAGACGTTCCCAGCAGACCCTCACGATACGTTTTGGCCTACCAGGTCTGACCGGCATCCTCCCCCACCAACGAAGCCAACTCACCACCAGGTGATGGTCGGTTGACAGCTCCGCCCCTCTCTTTACCCGAGTGTCCAAGACATGGGGCCGCAAGTCCGATGACACGACCACAAAGTCGATCATTGAACTGCGGCCTAGGGTGTCCTGGTGCCAGGTGCACATGTGGACATCCTTATGCCTGAACATGGTGTTCGTTATGGACAATCCGTGACGAGCACAAAAGTCCAATAACCAAACACCGCTCTGGTTCAGATCGGGGGGGCCATTCCTCCCAATTACGCCCTTCCAGGTGTCACTGTCATTACCCACGTGAGCATTGAAGTCCCCCAGCAGAACGATAGAGTCACCAGGAGGGACGCTCTCTAGCGCCCCCTCCAGAGACCCCAGAAAGGGTGGGTAGTCCAGAATGCTGTTTGGCGCATAAGCGCAGACAACACTAAGGACCCGTCCCCCGACCCGAAGGCGGAGGGCCGCCACCCTCTCATCTACAGGGGTAAACCCCAATGTACTGGCGCCAAGCCGTGGGGCAATAAGTATGCCCACACCTGCTCGGCGCCTCTCACCGGTGGCAACTCCAGAGTGGAAAAGAGTCCAGCCCCTCTCAAGGAGACTGGTTCCAGAGTCCAAGCTGTGCGTCGAGGTGAGTCCAACTATATCTAGCTGGAACTGCTCAACCTCGCGCACTAGCTCAGGCTCCTTCCCCACCAGAGAGGTGACATTCCACGTCCCTAGAGCCAGCTTCTGCAGCCGAGGATCGGACCGCCAAGGCCCCCGTTTTCGGCCACCGCCCAGCTCACAATGCACCCGACCTCTTTGGCCCCTCCCACAGGTGGTGAGCCCATGGGAAGGGGGACCCACGTTGCCTCTTCGGGCTAAGCCCGGCCGGGCCCCATGGGTGAAGGCCCGACCACCAGGCGCTCGCCAGCGGGCCCCACCTCCAGGCCTGGCTCCAGAGGGAGGCCCCGGTGACCCACGTCCGGGCGAGGGAGAACGTCGTCCAAGGTTTTTATGCATCATCAGAGGTCCTCTGAACCGCTCTTTGTCTCTTCCCTCACCTAGGACCTGTTTGCCTTGGGTGCCCCTACCAGGGGCATAAAGCCCCGGACAACATAGCCCCCAGGATCATTGGGACACGCAAACCCCTCCACCACGATAAGGTGGCGGTTCAAGGAGGGGTGTTTAGCACTCACAAAAGTTAATTGCATTTAGCATTGCACACGTTATTTCTATCATCTGAATTTCCAGCTAATCATGGCAGTCATTTGAGTGCTGGTTTAGTTAAACCTAATTGTGATTTTACCATTTTATAGAAACCAAGGGTGGATTTCCTTTCTTATGCATTTTTATATTCTTTACATTTTTATTATATTCCAACTGATTGTTAGCTTTTAAATCAGTTTACTTTTAAGCAAAAAAGGACTGCTGTTTACAAATTTCCAGTTATAGTTTGTAAAATATATATATATTTTTTTTTTTTATCACAATAGATGCTAATAATGAATCTAACAGAAATCAACTCATTGTTTTGCCATTTAAATGAGTGTTTCAAGAATGTCAGATGGACTGGTGTGTTTGTCTGTGTGTCAGCCCCTCAGAAGGACTGGCAACAATTTCAATATGTTTTTAGGCCTTTTGTGAGTGAGTGAGTGAGTGAGTGAGTGAGTGAGTGAGTGAGTGAGTGAGTGAGTGAGTGAGTGAGTGAGTGAGCTAGTGACTGGGTGAGTGACTGACTGACTTGGTGAGCGAGTGACTGACTGGGTGAGCGAGTGAGTGAGCGAGTGAGCGATTGAGTGAGTGAGTGAGTGAGTGAGTGAGCGAGGGATTGAGTGAGTGAGTGAGTGAGTGAGTGAGTGAGTGAGTGACTGGGTGAGTGAGTGACTGGTTGAGTGAGTGAGGGAGTGAGTGAGTGATTGAGTGAGGGAGTGAGTGAGTGTGCGACTGTGTGTGTGAGGGAGTGAGTGAGAAAAAGTGAGTGAGCGAGCAAGTGATTGACTGGGTGAGTGAGTGAGTATTTTATTATTATATGCATATGAACTATGTATCCATCAGGCTGTTTCTTACTGTAAGAGAGAACAGTAGGGGGCTTTAAATACGCATACAATTCTCGAAAAAGCCAACTAATCACTGTCAGTCCATAAAGAAGGTAAATTTCGATCTTTTTTTTCGTCGAGTTTGAATAATTGTGGCAGCCCTAGGCCATTAATTGATGTATCAGCACAAAGGATTATAATTCAAAAGTGCAGGGCACTCTGCAGAGTTCACTGCTCTCCCAAGCCTTCCAGAGACCAGCTGATAATAAAGGCATGCATGTGGATGCTATTCTTCTTGTGTGCTCAGCCTTCACTCGTTCTATAATTGAGCAGTCCCCAAAGAGCGGAGCAGAAACACGGTGGGTTATTTCTGCTCTGAATAACCTTATAAAAGCATGATAAAACAAGTGCCGGGGCTGCTTTAATGTGAGAGATCAGCTCACTTCCCTTGAGTAAGACATCACGTGGTGATGTGTAAGCATGTAAGCGAGTGTGAATGTCGGTGTGTGCTCTTGTGTCTGTAATCCCCTGCTCATGGTACTGACAAGGCTGGAAGGCCCTCAGAGATGAACCACATAGCACATAAATGGCCAATTATAGTGACTTCAAACAAAGTTGTGTTGAAAAATTAATAGCGGTCGATTGCGTAACCCATAATGGTGGGTTATGTAAGTGCCCCAATCAGGCTGCAGGAGACGGAGTATTGTTTAGCGCCAAAGCTCAAGAGCAAAACAAAGAAAGCAGGAAAGTGGTGGAGAGAAAGACTAAGACCAGTGATGAACAGACTTAAGTATTTTTTAAAGAACACAGAAGTCCCATGACTCCCCTTACCAAAAGACACAACCCAGCATCATTTCTTGTGTCCTTCCTGGTTTATCTGAGGAAGTAAGCTCACATCCCAACTCCCAAAAAAAAAACTGAGCAGCTCTCTCATTTCCTCACTCGATTGTTTTTCCCTGGCCTCCCTCACTCTTCCATCTTCCATTCCTTGTCTGTACTCTTTCCCCCTACCCCTTCTGCCTTTCTCTTTCCTTTCCTTCTATTTTCCCTTGTTTCTTTTTCTTGTCTTTTGCCCCCCTCTCTCTTTTATTTGTGGTCCCTGCTTGCACTCTCTCTATCCCTTATCCTCAGTCTTTATCTTCTTTGCCCTCAACCCCCATCCCCTGATTCCCTCTCGCATTCTTTCATCTCTTGCCTTTCTCTTTTTTCTCTTTGGCTCCTCTCCGTTCTCCTTGTGCTTTTCCTTCATCCTTTCTCTCACTCTCTTTGTCACACATTCTTCCCTTTTTCTTTCTTTTACCCTATCTCTCAATACTGACCTCTACTGATGCAATCCTCTTACCACTGTTTCCATGCTGACTCTTCTGGGATTTCCACTTTCTCCCTCCTCCCACCCTGTTTCTGTCTTCAGGTTCTAAATGTACTGTATATTACAGATGATTAACAATGAACAGAAATCATGTAGTACATTGAATGCAATGTTCAATTAACAAAATAATGACAGTAATTAAACCAATTACAACAGACCTCAAAATGGTCTTTTTCCAAAAAGGAACTGGCGAAAATATAGACCTAATACTGGTGTGCAAAACCCTAGTTTACAGTACAAATAATTTCTAATTGCAACATATTTTGAGCAGAGTGATAGAACTCTGTAGGTTCTATTATGCAGTCTTTGTTTTTTTGGTTTGTCACATTTATAAAGGCTGTGCTTTCAATTTAAAAAATTGGGAAAAATAGTTCAGGTGGTTGCACACAATGATTTAAGTGGTTGCACAAAAATGAAATATGTTACATCAACACAGTTGCCATCTGCTGGAATGAAGCTGATGTCAAATGTTTTTCATATTCAATGATTTACTTTTTAGTGAAGCTGACCACTATTTCTTGACAACTGTCTTATTATAGATAGGCAAGTGATAACTAAGAGCAGTTTAATAAGAGAATCATGTTATGAAATGAAATGAAAGTGTCATATATATATATATATATATATATATATATATATATATATATATATATATATATATACATACTGTAAATATACTGTATATCTATTTACTGTATATATAGTACAGAGTTTTGTGGTTCATATATATGTATATATTCTTGTGTAGCAAGAGGATTATCAATACTCGGGCTGGAAGATTAGAATTTTGTTCCTTTTTATCGTGTCAGAAACCATATAGACAGGTTTGACCAAGAATATTTAAAAACTCCAAGCACTTTGAGGCAAATGCGTAATAATTTATGCATGCAGTTACAGCAGTGCAAAGAGACACTTAATAGCTTTCATGCTTGATAGCTACATTGCCTAGTAGGTTCAATGCAAGGTTAGGTGACACAAACAAGCAGTGGCGGATTAACTTCATTTGGGTAAGGAAATATGAAAATATGAAGATTAGATTTTTTGTGAATCTGTGCCTTTAAGTAGATTAGTGTCATGTATATTGTGTGATCTACATTATACCCATAAAGAATGATTTAGACATCAATGATCTGCAGAGATCTGCATAAATTGTACATTAAAGAAAAACACCCACTGACTGGGGGATCAGTGAAGAGCTGGGGAGGTGGTGAAGAAATGATGGAGAATTAAAAGACTCTGGAATGTAGTAAGCCTCTTTTTCAAGCTTACACACCTGTTGTGGTTTAAAGAGCCTTTGTCATAATCTCCAGGCTGGCCTAGCCCCCTTCTTTTGTTAAAGGTGGAAGACACACCAATCAGCCTCAACAAGAAGACTAAGCTCAGAATCTCTCAAAGAAGACATCATCTATCAGTGCAGCACCTCCACTCCTGTCCAGATGTAATCAGTGCACTGGCTGAAAAATAAATCCATTGTAATACACAACATGGGCTGAAATGAAGCCTTTAAAAGTCACCAGTGATAAGAAAAGCTGAACAATTCCTTACTCACCGTTTACTGGGAATTGTAGACATTTCCAAACTATGTTTTGTGTCAAACAGATATTTTGTTATGATTCAAATATTGTTTTCACAGTCTTAGTTCTGTAGGATAAATAAAAAATAATAATTCCATGCAAGATTTACTAAATAAAGGTGAAGTGACAACTTTTCATTGTGAAACACAACACAGCACACAGTGAACCACAGAGGGTGCCCCCTCTGGTCATATGTTGGGGCAGTGGTGGGGGAGTTGGCCCTGTGGTTCAGAAGGCCGTGGGTTAGAATCCCAGACCAGTAGGTTGCCCTGAGGTACCCTTGAGCAGGGTTCCGTACCCATCACTGCTACCTGGGTGCTTTCAAAAGCTGCCCCCTGCTGCACGTGTGTGAGTGTACTGATAGAATGCAAAAAGGTCTAATTTTGTTGTATCTCATTGTGTACGGTGCTGTGTTTTTACAATGACGAGTAGTCACTTTCACTTTCAAAGAAATTTCTTTTCTGCATTTTAGCAACACACACCATGCAGCATGCCCAGGGAGCAGGGACAGTACCTTGCTCAAGGGTACCTCAAGGCAACTTACTGGTCCATGATTCGAACCCATGGCTTTCCAAACTTTGGGGCATAATCCTTAACCACTAACCACAACTTTTGTCAAAGAAGGTGTTTTCTGCTCTCTAACCACAGGGGAAAATGTGTAAATCCAGACTGGAACCTTTTGATGATAAACACCAAAGTAAAGATTTTTATGGGTTGAAATTAATTGAATGAACTATATAAATTAATATCTTTAATCACTTTCTGTCTGACCTTGTCATTTTTTCTCCTAAAGCATTCGGGCATTTATTAACCCTGATTGAGAGCCATTTTAATAAATGAAAGTGAAGTGAATTTTTAAAAATGTGAAACTAGGCACAACCTCTGCTTTTCACCCATACAGCAGGTGGCAGCTATTTAAAGTGCCAGGGGAGCAATGATGGGGATGGTACCTTGCTCAAGGGTACCTCAGGGCAACCAAAGGTACTGGTCTGGGATTCCAACCCACAACCTTCTGATCCTGGGGCCTAGTCCCTAACCACTAGGCCACTGCAGGGTGGAGATGACAGTAAAGGTTACTGTTTCGGTGTTAAACCTTTTTGTTTTGTTTGTCTTCTTCTGTAAAAATAACTTCTAAACAAAGCTCTGTTGACTGGAGTGACATCTGTCATCATCCCTGAACTGACAAGTATTGTAACAACTGTGGAGCAACCAATTACAACTCATCAACTCAGAGAGCTGACACGAGTGCTAGAAAAATTATTTTAGCGTAGAAGTGAATGTGTTTGAAATTTATATGGATGTCAGTCCTGTTTTTTATTTGAATTTGATTCAGGGAAGAAAAAATGATGCCTTTTATGTGCTATCCTGAAAGGAAACCTGGTGAAGAAAAATCTAGGCAGTGACAGCATGTAATCTGGAAAACTTCCCTGTTCCATCTTTAGACTGAAGAGAGGGGCAAAGCTAGGGTGAAAATGTTTCTTATAGAACAAATACATAAATAAGTACATGAATGAAAAAAAACTGAGAGGAAGCAAACTGATTTACAGCAAAGTGCTTAACCCAATTAAACTGACCATCTTAGCCGTGATACAGTCAGAGTGTTTGTCTTTCCCGCCTTTAATTGATTAAAATCTCCCCCAAGAGAACTCCTTGTATCTGCCCATTCACATAGTTCATATTAAACTGGATCAGAAAGTGGAACTGAAGCTTTCAGAGTGTTACCTTTATTCTATCACTGTATAAAAGAAGCTCTGTGCTGCTTTCATAGTTGGGTGCCCTGTGATGCTTTCTAAAACATTTGTTATTAATCAATAAATGGGTACTGAAGTACATTCTAATCTGTTTTACAAAGTTTAATGTGTGGTATTAGTCAAAAATACATTAAAAAGCTGCACATTTTAAGCTTCAATAGACATACTTAATATATACAGCTGTTAAAACAGCAGACTTGAAAAAACACAGGAATCAAATGATTGAATGATTGAATGATGCATTTCATCATTTTTTTTTAAACCATAAAATGTTAATAACAAAGAATAAAAATACCTTAAACATCTAGGTCCAGTGCTACAAAATACCTCCAGATAATTAGCATTCACCTGCTGTGATATACTGCAAGATTCTTCATTTTAAAAACAATCACACAAAATGTGATTATCTTAGGGGCTCCAGAATTTTGCCTCAATACTATAAATAATTTTTTAGTTTTCCAAGAGACATATAATGTCAACCTCTTGCTTTACCTGGAATAACAGCATATGTTTGTCTGAACTACAGAACATAGTACAAATGTGTTTCAGTTAAAGCATTCCTGTCTATCAGTTTATTAAAACAAGATGTTCTACAGATCTGTCGTCTTTCTATTCTCACCCAAAAATCCCCAGATAATGAGTGGTAGACAGGTTTTGCTGAGAATCATCCCCTTTTCCAATTACAGAGAGAGAGCGAGAGAGAGAGAGAGAGAGAGAGAGAGAGGTCCCAAGAAATGTAACTTTAATTAATCTTTGGCAGAATTCATGGACTGCAGCAAGATCTCAGCTCCTTGTGTTCACATTAGATCTCACTTTTCAGTCTCAACGGGCATTAAATTAACAGGAACATTCTTCAGCACATCACCTCCATGCTTTCAATAAAAGGAGAAGATGTGGGTACATGACATAACACTCCAACTGAATTTGCTTTTCAATGGCCTGCATTTGTGTCTAAGCACCACTGAGTCATGGTATATACTGTAAAAGAGCCAGGTGTGTGTTTGAAGCACTGTTTTCTTGTCTCAGCAAGTCCTGATTCATTTATAATTCATTTATACATAGTAGATTGATACACTGCACACATGTCTTAATATGATTAGGCATGTGAAAGTGACAACCCACGTCATTGTGAAACACAGCACAGCACAACAGAACAATTTGTTTCACCCATACACACATGCAGCAGGGGGCAGCTATTGAAAGCGCCTAGGACGGGGACGGTACCTTGCTCAAGGGTACCTCAGGGCAACCTACTGGTGAGGGAATCGAACCCAAAATCTTCTGATCCGGGGCCAACTCCCTGCCGACATTTGCAAGGTATAAAATGATATTTGTGCAGGATATGATTTATTTGTGCAGGAAGCATATATAAGCCCCCAAAAACACTAACATTACAATAAAAACAAACACACTTAATACATTAAATGCTAAGTTTATTTATATCAATGTGTTTGTTTACCCATTTCCAAACTTAAGCCCAATATTATTAATAGTTATGATCAAATACTTAATTTGTCTAGTTCTAAATAACTAAAGATGCCATATGTTGTAGCAGTTCCAAGAGTGAATGTATGTGGCAGTGTCTCTGCTTTTAGCATTAAGCAAAGGCCTTGTGCACATCACAAGATTATTCAAAGCATCAGGAAAGCAACTCCACATTCCAGTGATCTCATGATTTTCAGAATATTAAGTTCCTGTGTGAGAGATAGACAGAGGGAGAGGGAGAAAGATAGAGAAACAAGGAAATCTATGAGCTCTGCGGTACTTTGTTCTTTCTCCTTGCGTCCCAGGGAAAAGAGACTACGACATTGGTGTAGCACATTCTCCTCTGCTGCAGAGAAAGTGTCTGATTTTAAATGCTCTTCATGCCTGCAGATCTTTTCACTCAAAGTGAGCAGCTGCCATTCTCCCGCCCATATGGAGCCATTTAAATGACATGACATCTCTTAAACGACACTGAATAACAAGGCTCCTCAGCTAAGCAGTTTTTGTGTGGAAACTCAACTCTCGGTTTCCCTTATAAGACTGATGCCAAAAAAAGTAGCCCAGGGATCCCATGACCTTTTAGTTCTTCTATTTTACACATTTCTCTCGTTCTCATGTTCTGCTCTGATGCAAGTCTTCCTCGGAGGCAGAATCCAGGTCAGGTATGGCCTAGAGCTTCTGGTCTTTCCCTTTGATCTGCTCTCTGTGTGAATGTTGCTTCGTTCAAAGGTTCCTGGGCTTCTCTTTCCAGAGCTTGGATGTGTGAGGGGATCAGTAATGAGGGAACACTGCCAATAGAGAGAAAGCTTCAGCATTAATGGTTGGATGAGACCAGTGCAGTTGGTGATGTGTTGTGATGTGATAAGCCCTGTCACCTCTCAGTGAGAAGATCCTGGGTTTGATTCCCAGGTACTTTCTGTGTGGAGTTCTTGTCGTGTCCGTGTGGGTTTCCTCTGGGTGCTAAGACTTCCTCCCACAGTCCAAAGACATGCACATGAGGCGGATTGGAGATGTTAAGTTGCCCACTAGATGTGTTTGTGTGTGTGTGTGTGTGTGTGTGTGTGTGTGTGTGTGTGTGTGTGTGTGTGTGTGTGTCTATGTGTCTGTGTGTCTGTGTGTCTGTGTGTGTGTGACTGGCTGTGTGGCTGGCCTACGATGAACCGACAACCTGTCCAGGTTGTTTCCCTGCCTTTCACCCACTGAGAGTTGGGATAGGCTTTATTGTGTGTCCACAAATAAAAAATGTTAAACAATAAAGTACAAACCAGTAGTGTCATTCAGACACATCATCACATATCCCTCTAGTGGTGTTCATAACAGTAATAAAAAAATAACATATTACATATAGGTCATTATTAATTGTGGGTTGCCAATTTCACAGGGGAATGTAAAATTACAGTTTACACAAAAACTATAGCATGCACCAGACACAAAATTACAGTAATTTTCAAATTTCAAACCACAGAGAGAACTTTAGAACCATAGATGAAGTTAAATGACCATTACAAATATTCTGCAATTAGTGAGAACTACAGAGAACTACAGCGCATATTATAACAAAGGAGATTGTGTATCAATACAAGTAATTCTAGAACCACAAAGAACATAGCCACAAATATAACTGCAGGACCAAAACAAGAGTTCTAGAATGAGAGAGCATTCTAGAGCACTGGGGAAATTATAGAATCACATAGTCCTTACATCTGACTCCTTTTAAGATGAAAAATAGGAGTATTGTGAATTCTAGGTTTTAGATATGGCACAACAATGGCCTTCTCTCGAAAAGGAGCACTGGTGTGACCCTGTAGTCCCCTTATCTCTGCCTTAGGCCCTAACATTTGTGCCAACGCCACATCCAGTCAGAGTTAAAAGTGTTCTAGCTTTTCCAAAAGCCTGTGATCCTTGCACAATTCAAGCAGGCTAGAATTCAACCCCACAATTCCCCCTCTCTTTCTCTTGTGGTGAATGAGTCAGAGTGAGTTGTGTGTGCTCCTCCTTGCTCTAATGGGGCCAGACTGTGTGTAAGCCTCCCACTGCCAGTTGAGCTGAGCTGATATTACCCACTAATTAACAATGCTGACTGCACTAATCAGCTTCATAACCACACTAGGGCAGTTCAACCCTACTGCCGATTTAGTCCCTCACTCTCTCTCTGTTTGCCCTCACACACCCTGGCAAGATTCAGTCTCTCTTTCTCTCTCCCTCTATCTCTGTGTTTCTCCCTCTGGGTTATTTTTTTCAATACCGCCTTCTGCTGTCCTCTTCCTGCATCCATTTGGCAGATGAAAAGAGGTGTGATACACTATATGCATTCTAAGACCATTAGGCTCCTCAGGCTTTAGAGAGCAGTTATTTTAGTCCGCTGTAAAATGAACCATAGATGTTAAAGACATAGCCGGAGCGGAGATAGTCCTTAATTAATCTTTTGAGGTTAGACAAAATAATGTAATGTACTTTTCTTCATTAATAATGGGAATTCTCATTGGTGTATTTTTGAGAAGAATGTGATATACACTGAACATTTCCTTTCTGATGGACAAAAACAATATTTTGCATCAGTTCAACGAGCTGAAATCTCCCTCTATTTTGGCCACCTGTATACGGTGAGCTCGCTATCCCTTGGCCTGTCTCTTAAATGATGGCCATTCGGAGGCACTCCACACCCTGTCACCATGGCAGCACTATATCTGAGGACTTTATTGCTCACTCCAGGTCACAGAGATGCCTCTACATAAATGATGGCTATGTAAATCACCTGCAACAGCGCACTATTGGAGAGGCGCAGATTTAAGGTTCTGGTGGAATTGCTAAACGGACAGGAAACCGATAGACGAGGCATTGAGTGAAGGGGTTGGAAGAGAGTGAGTGAGTGAGAGAGAGCGATAGAGAGAGAGAGAGAGAGAGAGAGAGAGAGAGAGAGAGAGAGAGAGAGAAAGAGAGAGCGACCATTTATCATGGAGCCTGCTTAGCAAGCAGCAGCCAATTCATCCAAGACCGACTGGAAACTTCTTTGCCCTGAGTCGACTCTGCCATGTTAAATTAAGATGTTACTCACCAGGACGATGGATTTCTGCTTACAGCTACATTCACTTATCTGTGTTTACTCTGGGCGTCTAGTTTAACTCCAAGGAGAGCTGGCTTCTTTTGAGTGAGGCTAGTTTAAAGGTAGTGGTAAGTTCAAGGCAAGATTACAGTTGAGTGATTTTTCTGCTCTCTTTAGTCCCAAGGTCCAATAAATGGAAATTATTTACAAAAAACTTCGATTGCACAGAAACTTAGATTGTAAAATAGTTGAAACAGCTGCTTAACTACAAGTACTTATTTAAAGAATGTTAGATTGGGCAACTGATCCTAAAACTGATCCAGGCTTGCTTCCATGAATAGCATATCGGAATTCTGCAGGCACAGCAGACCCCAGGTTTTCACTGTTCAAAGACAGGCATCTGCTGGCAGAGAAGGAAAAAACATGTGAAATGTTTCTTCGATAAATGTGGTTAATTTGGACACAGACTGTTTTCATTTGGCACCTAATTAAACTAATTCAGCTCACCAATAGCTTTATATTTAGCTCAATTTTTGAGGTGTGTTACAGTAATATTTCAACATCTGAGATGTTTAACAGCACAATTCTGTTTTGTTTTATTTATGGCTACTTATTTATCTTTAGATGTCACTAATTTTAAGGAAACACGTAATACAGCCCCTGAACACAACAAAAAATGTCTTGAGGAAAGTTTATTCAAATACTATATGCATAAATTCTTCACAAATTATCAAAATAATTCCTTCATGCTCAAAGTAGCTGACTCAGGGATGAACATGAGGTGTTAAGGTTTGAGCTACTAACAAGATTTTAGCAACCCCATGCAATTATTATCCCACAAAAGTTTGTTGGTGTAACTTGTGACTACTAAATATGATTAATGTCATTGGGCTTTGGAAGTCTTACAGTACAATAACAAAAAGGCCATTGTTGTGCAGCTGAGCGTGGGTGCAGTCACGCCTTTACAGGCTTGCATACCTTCTCTGTTAGACTGCCTACTGCCAAGAGATCTGTATTGAACAATATGCACATTATAACTGGCATGGTCAGACTCCTACGAGAATGGGCTAGATATGTGATTCTGCATCCTCTGCTAAAACAGTAAAGAAGATGCTCCATTTGTGGGTCAAATCATAACCAAGAGTGCCTAATACAAAAGCAAAAGTGGCAGGCCAATCTGGTTCCTTAAAAATCTTTCAGTGGGTGATTTGTCAGATAATATGTGGATTGACGACAGATTAAAAGCAACATGTGTCTAAGCAAGGATATAAAAGTAAAAGTAACACATTTACAGCTTGTTTCCCAAACAAGGAAAGCAGTTTCAGGAGACATTCCAGTGTCAATGGTGGTTTATCTCTTTAGTTCTGCCTTAGGCCTAATCTGGGTCTAGTAACTAGACCCGTGTGTTGTTTTGAAGTGAAAGTGACTATTCTTGTCATTGTGAAACACGACACAGCACACAGTGAGACACAACAAAATTCAACCTCTGCATTTTACCCATACACACACGTGCAGCAGGCAGCTTTTGAAAGCACCCGGGGAGCAGTGACAGAAATGGTACCTTGTTCAAGGGTTCAAACCCACAACTTTCTGATCCAGGGGCCTAGTGCCTAATCACTAGGCCACTGCTACCCATTGTTTTGTTCTTGTGCTGACCCATGTTTATTAAAAATACAAGAGTATAAAATTAATTACATGACACAAAATGCTATGTAATGCATTGATTAAGGATTTAAGGATTTATGATTAAAGAACTAAAGAAAAAATAAGTCAATTCCATAAACCATTTTTATGAATCATTCCCTTTAAGAGAGATGTTTGCTGGAGTTTGGGGAGCCAGGTTAGAAATCAGAATATGAATCAGATTCAGTACTGTGTACATATTTTATTTTGAGCATAATAAGCAAGCACAGATGTTCCAAATAAAATATCAATTTGAATAAATTAGTGTAAGAATTTAAAACATAATATTAATATAATATTACAGAGGCCAAACTGGATTATCTATGCCAATCAAGTTGGTCTATGATGCTTTGTGTGTGCAAAATTACCAAAAGATGCAACAGGTCTAGTGGTGTAGTGACCCTCAGGTCAAAGCTGAGATTTGAATTACGAAGAAACCAAGTTTTTATTATATAACGAAGTTATATAATATTCAATTATTATTGACTATTGACTCAATAATAGTCCATTTTACAATTATAAGACTGTAAATATATTAAATAAACAGTAAAAATAATGTTATACAAAAAAGTTCATTACAGTTCTAATACTGCATGCGTATTTCTACAAAAAAAAAGTTGACAAGCATGGAAGTCTTGGATGAGATGGAAGTTCAAACATCAAATTTGATATTTAATTAGACTCTGTTGTGGTTTCACCCCAAAGACATGTTGATGTCTTGGTGGAAATGCGCAGTCCATCAGGAGAGCCACTGTATTTGTCAGATGAGAAGGGGCTACTCTTAGATTTCCTCACAAATTAGCACAAAAGCTGGGTTGGATCAGTTCTGCCTGCCTAATCTTAAACTGAGTGTAGAGCAGTAGCTTGCAGGACAAACTCTAAAAGTGAGGCTTAAAAGAAGGAGGAAGCTTCTGGCTCTGCATAAAGATTAAGGTTGCACTATAGCCTCACTTTGAAGGAAGCACTGCAAAAATAAAAAAAAATTTATAAAAAATACTTGAAAGCATGAGAACCAGCAGGGGTTGGAGCAGGATGATTTCAAGGCCCCAGCATCGCTGGGTTATGTAATAAACCAATAATATATCTGTTAAAAAGTTAACAATGAAAGAAACTGATGGTTTATTTCTCTATTAAAATTTAGATAAACTTTAGATTTAACCCCTGTATCTGTTCACGCCATGGTTCAGTTTTTGTGTACACTTTACAGGAGCTCAGAGCTTTCCTGGTGCACTTAAAAGCAGAGCAGATGATGAACTGTCAGTAGTCTGACCTGTTGTCGGACATGCGGGATATGTCAAATGTAGACAGAGACAGCAGGAAGCAGAGAAGAAAAAAAGGCATCCAATCCAATTCCAATCCAGTCATCCAATTTTTCCCAAAGTGAAAAATTCATTCACAGACTTTTTACGTCCATTAACAGGTAGCTACCTCGTCAACATTACTATTGTGGCTTAACCTCAGTCAGGTTGATACAGCTAATTACTAAATTAATTTAACTTACAGTGCAGTGTCTTTGTTATTTCACGCTTTCGTTTGGTCAGCTTTATAGCCACCAAAAAAGTCCAATTTTGGTCTTCAATTTCCAAGTAATTTCCATGTAACTTGGTCACAAATCTGGTGTGCCTTTGCCAGGCCCAAAGGCAGCTTCGGGTTTAGGAATTTTAAAAGTGATTTCATTGATAAAATATTTCATAGATGCAAGAAGTCTCTTTCATAGATGCAAAAAAGAAGCTAATGGCTACCAAGCATGGAGTACAAGTTAACCTGAAATTCTAATGACATTTAACTCATCTTGTTCTTCCAGCAATGAATACTAACATGCATTTTAAAAAGAGAAAGAGCAGGTCTCTAAATACTGACTCCTTGTGGTGAGATGCTAAAGCAAGGTATACGGTACATCTGTGGCTTTTCTGAGATCTCATTTTTCAGAGATTCATAGAGGTATTAGTGACTTTGACAAACTTTAGAAACATACTGACCAAAATTTCCAGTTCAACAGAATTTGGAAGAATTCTTTTAAGCAGATTTTGTCTTTTTTGCTGGAAAATAACACTGATGAGAGTTTCAAATCGTGTTGGTTTGATCATCCACACTGATGATCACTGACAACTAGAGCAGGTCTAAAAATTGATGGGGCAGGTTTAGTGATAATTTACCAAGGTCCAAATGTGTAGCACACCCCTGCTTGGAATCATTTCTGGCTTTGAATAAAAAAAGGTTGGTAACACTGTTTATTAGGATGTTGAAAGTCCAACAACAAAGGAAGCCTTTGTGAGAACTGGGGCTTTTTGGAATAAGTCCATAAAATCTATGTCAGCTAACATGAAAGACTGGTAAAATGCTGCTTTCCATTTAAGATTAATTTCCATCAAAGACTTATAAAATTCCTTAAAATTTCTAATTTATGGTTACTCAACTGTCTTTTTTGTTAATGTAGTCCGGAAAACTGTGAAAATTAGAATATATGAGTGACAGAGTGTAACCTGTTGTTGGGTAAGTACTGAAAGTTCTGTTTCAGAATCAGTTCCAGACTGGATGTGACTGCAATTAAAACCCATTATATGATATGTCATGAACTACAAGTATTATTGGAAAGGCAAATAAAATATGACATTTTTGCACAGCAACAGTACAAGTTACGAATAATTAAATGCTTAAAAGTACATTAAAATCCTTATTTTTAACAGGAGCATTTTGAAGCATGAGATATGGAACTGAAATTGGTCAGCTTGTTGGCACCCACTTGCTGGTGTGTCAGTCACAGGAAAAGGCAGGTAAGTGCCTGGGGGAGCCATGTCAAACCGCATGACAGCAAATGCCAAACAAGTGAAAAATGCCTCAGGAGAGAGGAACAGTGGGTGCATGCAGCTCACTGACAAGGACAGACAGAAACTCTGACAAGACAGCTGCTAAGCTACTAAATAATAGCCTCAATAATTACAGCAGAGCACCATTAACAACTTCTCAGGTGGCTTTATGATGGAGATGGGCCTATTTAAATAAAGTATGCTTTTATGGCACCTAAATCAGGAAAACCATTGGCCATTATCATGACAAATTAACGACAGGACTGCCAACCTGGTGCAATAACTGCATAAACTAGGCTCAGATTTACCTCATTTTACAGACAGTCCATTTCAATTTCATTGGTGGCGTTTGTATTCTAATGAGAACTTCTACATGGACAAATGACCCAAGATCAGAATGTGAAAGTTAGGAAACTACAACAAGAACTAGTGAGGAAAAACTAGAACAGTCTGATTGTATTTGTCAAAACCAAAAGATTGCTAAAAATGCTAATTGCAGCAGCAATGTTGGTTTAAAAAAAAGATTGCTACATAGATGGAAACCATTTTTACCAAATCAAATTAGTGCATAAAAATAGCAATACTTTAGTGGATGTACTGTATTTGTCAGGGAGGTGCTGCCTTAGAGTCGGCAGCTGGTCATATGATGGAGGCCTGAGAGATCATGTCGTCAGCACACGGAACCGCATGCCAAGAAGCAGGAGAGCCTAAAGCCCCTTCCACATTCCTGCCAAGGCACTACACACACACACACTCACACACATTCCTATATCCATTTCTGAAACACACACATTATCAGCTCAAACCAATTCCCTACTAAACAATATCACTCTCTACTAAAGTTCCTCAATCACCGCCGAACCCCAGTCTTCTCTATCAGAGATCCTCATTCAACATCAACATCTGCCCCCTGCATACAATAAACTAATATCCAACACTGAGAGTGAACCTACACCTGAGTTTGTGGGTTATTACTGAGCAATGTACTCTTTACTCTGGATCAACAGGGTTATAGTTTTTACATTTTCATTTTTTTTTCATGTCTTCTTTTGGGGTTGGGATTTTGTGTATATTTGTTCAGTTTTAGTTTTGCTTTTATTAGCATTTAGGTGAACCTTTTTTTCTGAAATCACAAATCAGACTGTGTTGTTTCCATCGGATGCCTTTAAATGAATTAAAGTGGCACAGTGCTTTTTCAAGTGCCTTTTTTCACTGCTAATCTTTCCTAGTAATTTCTTTTTAACAATATCCCTGGTTCTAATGAGCTCCTGGAAGCAGGATTTTCTGTATACTCACAGTCACATCTACTCACATGACCCTCTCCAGCGAAATCTCCACTGAGAGAGAGGAGCAAAGGTTGGGAGGGGGGGCAGTCGAGTGGAATGGGGGGGATAGAAGAAGAATAAAAAAGGAGAAAGAGGAAGATGGTTGTCACAAGTATGTGTGCAAAACCCTTATGACCATGAGTGGGAAAAAGGCAAGCCATCATATACTGTTATACTACCTGCACCCTACAAACCATGCAAAGTAGTCTGGAACAGATGCAGATGCAGAAAACGTAATGGTATTTTTGGGTTGGCTTCATCTCACCCAGTTTGGGGAAACACCCTCCATGTGAATGTGTTTCAAGCGAGCCACACAATGCAATGACATTTGACCTGCAGGTGCTGTGTAGTTTCTTTTTGGACAGATCTCAGCCAGTTCACATGATTTTACAATCCATTAGGGGCAGCGGTGGCCTAGTGGTTATGGCATCAGCCGGAGGATCGGGGGTTCGAACCCCTTCCCAGTAGGTTGCCCTGAGGTACCCTTGAGCAAGGTGCCATCCCCATCACTGCTCCCCGGGCGCTTTCAATAGCAGCCCACTGCTGCACATGTGTGTATGGGTGAAATGCAGAGAGTGAATTTCCCATTCGTGGGATTATAAATAAAGGATTATTATTATTATTAAAAGATCCCTCTCAGGTCCAAAGCTTATGATATAGCAGTTTCATAACTACCAACAATATTCTATCTTAAACTAGCTAGAGATATTGCAAAGGACATCATCTCATAAACTATTTCACAGTTTGGGTTTTATATATTATACACTATTTTATTTCTCTTAATTGGATTCTAAGTGAAATTCTGTTCCTTCAGCTTTAGCGCTGACATTTGGAACTTGTTCCTCACATATTCACCAATTCATCTCTAATCCAAAGGGCTCCCAGGTTTCATTACTAAAGGAATCTCAATATCTGTAGCCAAATAAAATTAAGTTAATTGTTTGTAGTCTAGTGTTACACATGTGAATGTGCCTAGGATTATGTTCAGTGAGATGGAGGTGACCTAATTATACCTCTAAAAACCACCAGGCCTTACAGCTCTGAGTAGGAGAGCACCTATTTTAAATCAGGTTACACCACCAATCTTAATAATGACTTTTTTAGCAAAACTGCTCAGTGTGCAATAGCACCTTCCACTTATCTATATTCATCACTTGTTGTCTTTATAATATGTAGGTTTTTTTTGTCCAGTCTACGTGTAATGTGTTTTCTCTGTGCATCTTTCAATTGCAATTGGCTGTACTCTGCACACAGACACTTTCAAGCTCCAAAACAAAAAAAGCAGCATGCCTTCAGCATCCCCAAATACATTTCCCTTTCCTCTCATCCGCAATTAAACAAATCATGAGACAGGCTCTTAATTAAATCCTCACACCTCCCTTGGGTACATTTTCCAATGTCCCAATGTTATCAACTAATTAATAGCAATAAAAGAAAGCTGAGGAGACAATTGCACCAGACCGCCTAAAGCTTGTGAGCATTTTGAATCCAGCAGGGAAGCAGAAATGTTACAGTTGAAATATTACATAGTCCAAATTGTATCAGTCGTAGTTTGATTGAAGTGTAATTAAAGGCAAGTTTTATCTGATCAGACCTTGTTGTAACCTTAATTGTATGAATGCCTGGATCTGCTGTATCCATTACCTATAATCAAATACAGAGAGGGAGCGAGTGAGAGTGCCAGACTATGAATGATTTGCCTAATTTGTGGGGATAATAAAGGCTTTAGGGAGGACATTTTTTAACAGGCTCTCGTGCCACCTCGGGCTTAAAAGGTCTCAAGACTAGGATTTCACATGAGTGCAAATATGCAATATGAATTTAAATTTATAATCACTGCATTTTGCCTGTTTGACATGTTTGTTGTTCTTTTCTTCCTCAAGCTCAGTCCTTTCTTGGTTTTACCTCCTTGGGCATTCTCCATTATAGTTATTTTACCCAGTTTGCACAGGTTGTTGCTCTACCCTAATGTGAAAGATTTGTGCTAGTGACCATGACAAAAGAATTTTTTTTAATCCTGCAAAGTGATCTTTTTGTGGGTTTGCAAAAGTAAGCTTGTTCAATATGTATTTGGTCATTGATTTTGATAGCCAGGTACATTTTTCTCAAAGAAACAAACTACCTGCCACATATAGTGTTAGCTAAGAATTATTAATAATTATATTTGGGTATATTTTTTTGGCTTGGATTGAAAGCTGGGGTAAGTTTCTTGCCATACATCTTATTAACTGGAAGGCAAATCAAATAATCCCCATTATTCAATTCTTGTATTTGGAGAACCATGTGATCAGTTGTGTAGTACACAAATATTTACCTTAATATGTACAGCTATTCGAAATCCTAAGCAGTTCTTTTCCAAGGTCCAGGCACTGTGAAGGCTCTGACTACCTTTTGTTGTAGCTGGAAGGAATAAATTATGAGATATTTATGTACAATTAGTCATGTGCCTATGTGTTTTGAAGAAGTGGCTCTGAGGTTATTAAGCATCATATGCCCCTGAGCAATAGCAAAGTGTAAACAATCAGTCGAGGATATGAATTAATTAATTTTGAATGATCAAACTGAAAAAAGTGTAGCTAAGAACTGCAACAAACAGCTCTCTCAAAGCCAGGTCCATTAACGTGCATCTGAAACAGTAGCATGAAGTAAGTGCATGAATGAAGCAACTTTTTCAGCATCCATTCTGAAAATGTTTCAGAGTATTGATCAGCATGAAATAAGCTGATTGCACTATAAAGTGTGCAAAAATTCCCAAATATCAGGGGTTTTTTTCTGGAGCTGTAAGACCTTTCTCCCTTAATCCTCTTTATTTGTTTAAGCCAAAACGGCCAATTTAACCAAGATCCAAGAAAATAAAGAAAGACCAGTAAAGGTGCCGTGAACACTAGTTCTTATTGATTCTTAAATAAACATAAACATGTAGCCTAACTTCTTCCTAATCTTCTGACCACATGATGGGTCAAATGCAAATGCACATTAACTAAAAAACTGTCCTCTGGTCATTTTTTTATTTACATGGATGAGTGTGTTCTAGGAGTTCAATCTCTAAAGAGAAAAGAAAATATTAC
Source organism: Hepsetus odoe (assembly GCA_017165825.1). Classification (NCBI taxonomy): domain Eukaryota; kingdom Metazoa; phylum Chordata; class Actinopteri; order Characiformes; family Hepsetidae; genus Hepsetus; species Hepsetus odoe. Next base: position 22,443,172 of record CM029379.1, on the reverse strand, counting down.
AGTTAGTTAGTAGTTCAAGGATAGTGGTTCAAGTACATTCAAGCAGATGATTGTGAGGGTGGAGTTTGAATGTGGTCCCCATGTCTGTGTAGGCTTCCACTGGTTGCTCCAGTTTTCTCCCACAGTTAAGCATATCAGGTGGACTGGAGATGCTAAATAGCCCTCTAGGTGTAAGTGTGTGTGAGTGTGTCTGTCTAGTCTGTCTGCTCAGTGATGGACTGACAATCTGTCTAGAGTGTTTCTCTGTAAGTGACCCTATGAGTGATGGGATAGGCTCCAGCAACACCGGTGACCCTACTCAGGGTAAGCAGCTGCAATTATGAAGTAATGAAATAAAAATGAATTCATTAATGAATTAATGTGAGCAGTTATTGTGACAAGAATCTGTTTTTATAGAAGGTGCTTCAAAGTGTTAATTAAAACTCTCTAAACCTAAGGTGAAGACACAAAGCATTGCCATGTATTAGTCCATATTAAAAGCCATGTACCTGGGGATAGGTTTGTTTACTTCATTACTTTCCTGTTAATGCTGGTGGTAAATCTTACCTACTCATGATTTTATTAGATATCTGTTAATTAAATGTGCTGTAAATATTGAAAGTGTTTTGATTCAGTGTTGGTCTTTTTTTTGTTTTATTTGGATCCATTGTCACTCAAGGATTATGTGAAGGGAAAACCACCTTACACCAGGCAAGAAAAAGAACGTGGCCCTGTGACTGCGGATCTGTAGGCACATGACTGTGTGCTGTGGGGCTTGTAGAGCTTGTGGAGCTGCACTCAGTGTGCACAGAAGCAGCACATTTTATAGAGCTTGCCAGCCATTTACTCCAAAATCAGCTTTGTTGATTTGCCTTTATATTCCTCATGCTAACCCTTTTACCCTGTATTATTCAGTAACTACTATGACTCTATTCACTTATTATATGTTACAGTCTTTAAAAAACGGTTCTATAATGTTCTTGGAGTAGACATGCAAAAAAACACTTGACATGGTAAAAAGAAATCTAATTATGACTATGATTATATGTAACATATATCCTATATTTCATATCAAAACAAAAATGGCAAAGTGCAAATGTAAATCGATGCAAATGGACCTTATTGTCAGCTTTATTTTAAAGAACGCAGTTATGTATTTAGGGTGTTAGAACGTAAGTGGTTAAAAAGACCACATTGTATAGTAAAAATGCAATTGCACATGGCTTACTGCAAAGGAAGCTTCCCAGTAGGATCCTGCAGTAGTATGCAGTGGCCTGGGGCCGAGCTCGCGCTACCTGACCTTGCTAACCCCCCCAGAACCCATTTAGTATGAAATGTGACGTGGTCACGCGGGGATCAGAGATTCAGCGAGTCACGCGCTAATCCACTATATAAGCCTGTGTGTTCATTTGGCTTGGGCGAAGGCAATCAGAGTGATGGGATGTTTGGGATGTAGAAAGGTCCAGCAGTGAAGTCTTGTAGTTGTCTGTAGGTTCGCAAATTGAGTTACACAGTTGTTTTATGCAGGCTGACTGAAAACAATCAGCTTGTGTTCATTAGGAAGATATTATAAATACTGGACATCAATCAGTAAGTCATCACTGTTTTCTTTGTTACAATGTGGATGTACGGTATCTTGGTGCTTTTGTGGGCCGTCATTGTGCATGCCCAATTTCCAAGGGTGTGTGTGACACCAGAGGGGCTCCGGAGCGGTCAGTGCTGTCCATCTCCATTTGGCCGGGCAGCAGACCCCTGTGGAGTAAGTTTGAGAAGAGGTCAATGTGTGGCAGTGCAGGTAGACATGCGTCCTCATGGGCCTCAGTATCCTCACGACGGGAGGGATGATCGTGAGCGCTGGCCGGTCAGGTTCTTCAACCGCACTTGCCAGTGCAACGGCAACTTTTCAGGTCACGACTGCGGAAGATGCAGGCACGGGTTTACAGGGCCTAACTGTGACCAGCCGGTGCCTGTAGGTGAGGAAAATTCCACATGAACTTTTCACTGATTTCAAAGCTGTATTGTAACAGAAATGACAGCACGTCATGGCTGTTTTACCTGAAATGGTAACTGAATAAGAGATTTAAAAAAATGTTAATGTAACATAAGTTCTTTAGGCTGATTTTTAATGAAATGTTTAAATAGAAACAGTGTTTGCAGTCAAAAGGTTTTCTTGATGCAGTTTCTTAAAAAGTTCGGAGGAACTTCAGCTGATTCTTAAAATGTCATTTTGCTGCATGCATAAGGTACCTAGGGTTAGGGTTAGGGTTAGGGTTAGTCATTGTTAATCTCCACACCAATTCATTATATTGCACCCGTTCTCTTTTACTCTCTCCCAGTCAGAAGAAATATAATGACACTGACCGTGAATGAGAAACGTGCCTTTGTGGATGCGCTAGACCAGGCCAAAAGAACCATCCATCCAGACATTGTCATAACAACCCGCCGCTACCAAGAAGTTTTTGGACCTGACGGAAACACTACACAGTTTGAAAACATCACCATCTACAACTACTTTGTCTGGTCTCACTATTACTCTGTCAGCAAAACTTTCCTGGGTAGTGGACAACCAAGCTTCGGGGGAGTTGATTTCTCTCATGAAGGCCCAGGGTTTCTGACCTGGCATCGGTTCCACCTCCTGCAGCTGGAGCGGGACATGCAGGTAGAGGCAGAAGAGATGCATATTACTCAACACTAGAGTGTAAACTAGCAAAATTTTGGTTTTCAATCAAAATCCAATAGTGCTGCAGTTCTAATCTAACGTTGGTCGTGTGGATGTTTTAGATCTGAAGGATGGCATGCATAAGATATTAAGGATATCTTAAAGCAGCTGATTCTAAAGTGCTCACAGTTATGAATGGAGCTGTACATATATATTGAGACAGATGGAAAAAACAGAGACAGCATAGAAAATGTTAAAAGAAAATGAACATGTAAAGCACTGGTCACATTAAAGTTGAAGAGTTAATGTGGATGAAAAAATACAACAGCATTTTTCATCTTTGATATAATTATTTGTAATTACGTTTTAACACAACAATAATACTAAATAAAAGATGAAAAGAAATGAAAAGTTATTTTATTATTGGGTTTATATTCCTAAAATATACATTGTTAAAGTTTTTTTTCATTTTTAATACAGAAAATTTTTAAAAATGACAATTAATTCTAATTATTTGAACATTCAAAAATATTTAGATTTTATACCTGTAAGAAATACAAGGCAAAAGAAAATATTTGATCATAATTTGTTCTTGTTAATGATGCTACTCATCTTGGTGTGATCTATTGCATATCATAACAAATAGGAATAGTTAGAGAAATAGTTAGCCTACAGTATTAAACACAAGAAGCTCCTTCCCTGCTTTCTGTAAACTCTGGTACACTGGTCAAATAATGCTGTTATTGATTATATAATTTGAAAAAATGCTCTACCACATTGCCACATTACCAGACAAACAAAATGCACCCAATAATCCATCAAAAAATATAGATTTTGAGTAGTAATTAACAAAATAATTAATTTTTATTTATCTGCTACATATCGTATTATGAAGTGTAATTTTATTTCAAAACTAATGCAGTTGAATGTATCCACCTAAATTCAGGAAATGCTGCGAGACCCAACCTTTGCACTGCCCTACTGGAACTTCGCAATTGGAGGCAACCAGTGTGACATCTGCACAGATGACCTGATGGGCGCACGCAGCAACTTCGACATGAACAGCATTAGCTCTAACTCCTTATTTTCCCAATGGCGTGTAGTCTGTGAGAGTGTGGAGGACTACGATACTTTGGGCACCATCTGTAACAGTGAGTTCATTTCCCTCACCTTTACCCCATAATTTCTAGCTCTGAGCTCCAACATCCCAATGCTCTTTCTTCTTTCTTCCAAATATATATATATATATGGAATTCTTTGTGTTTTTTAAACAATATTTAGAAAACAAAATATAGATTTTGTTGTTTGTATCATATTACCTATTTACTTGAACATGCATTTCACACCAAGTTTAGCTGACAAGATTGCAAATTAGTAATGATTATTTTCTAACATGAGATTAAACATGAGATTTAATGACTTTTTTTCTCCTTAGCTCCTAAGTAGATTTATGCCTCATTGCACACCAGAGACTTCCAGTCTTTGGTCAGAACATCAAAGGCATTCTCAAAGGCATTAATAGAATAAAAACTATTTGCTTCAGACCTTAAGGTGCTTTAAAGGATGGGGGTGACACTGTCTGCCTTTTGCATTCCTCATAATCATACAGCATGTTAATGTTTTGAGTAGTCACATGATGAAAAGCAGATGAAAATAATGATGGGAATAATCCTGTCCTGCACTCATAGGTGTTAAGGCCCTTAGGCTCACTCTAAGTTTTGGTGCACTGTGTAAAGGCAAACATGTACCTGTGTTAAAATTCATAACTCAGCAGGTCCTAAAGCCCCTCTCCCTCTTTCTCTCTCTCTCTCTCTCTCTCTCTCTCTCTCTCTCTCTCTCTCTCTCTCTGTCTCTTTCTCAGGCACAGAGAGTGCACCTATCAGAAGAAACCCAGCAGGAAACGTGGCTCGGCCCATGGTACAGAAGCTTCCAGAGCCTCAGGACATAGCAGCCTGCCTGGAGGTGAACACATTTGATACCCCACCATTCTACTCTACCTCGTCCGAAAGCTTCAGAAACACCATTGAGGGTGAGGAGACACACACACACATACACACACACACACATACATAAAGATGCTCAAAGTGTTACAATAGTGACCCTGCTACCCACCAAACACCCCAAGCACCATGTTGAAATAGCGCCCTCTATTGATCACAGTCAGGAAGCCAGTGCAGCCCAAAGCCCTGAATGATGGAGAAGTTCGAGAAATACAAATTACAAGTTTATTTTAACTTAAAATTCTGCTTAAACTAACCTGCACATGCTGTACTTATCCCCATAAATGCTCTAGCAAACATTGTTCAGTACAGTCTTTAGTTTTATACAAAATGTAAAATAAACACAAATGTAATTCATTATGTAACCATGTAATGTAATTCTCAACTTGTAATGATTACGTTAACAAGGTACGAACGACTTAATATTTATGATGAGTTCAGCTGTAAACTAACTATTATAAACAATGAAAATGGTGAAACTCAAGCGCATTCTGTCACGTTGATATTAATACTAGTGCACTGTGTGCTGTGCGACTAGGTTACAGTGCCCCTGAGGGAACCTATGACCCTGTGGTGCGCAGTCTGCACAACCTTGCTCACCTGTTCCTAAACGGGACAGGGGGAACAACGCACCTTTCTCCTAATGACCCCATCTTTGTCCTGCTGCACACCTTTACTGATGCCATCTTCGATGAGTGGCTCCGGAGACATCCAGGTAATACAAACACCTGTGGGACCTAATGACATTATTACAGTCTTTATGCCACTCTTACAATTTTGATGGTACAAAATTGTAAGAGTGACATAAAGACTGTAGCTCTGTAGATAAAAATCCAATGATTCATGGAAGCTGGACTGCTGCACGTGTAAAACTGCTGCCACAGTGAAAGAAATGCAACAAATGAAAATTTGATACAAAATTTATCAATTTTTCACATACAAATCTCAATACCTCAATACCACATATGTAAGCAAATTGCCTCTTTTACAAGCAGAGAATTCCTCTGTCAGATACTACAACACACAGCAGTACACAGTATATATTTCCTCTGTATTATAATACAGGCTATAAAACTGCATGCTTTACAACAGATATATCAAAGCTATTGAGATGGAGTTGTGGCCTAGTGTTTAGGGAGTAGTAATAAGTAATAAGACCATAATCGGAAGGTCTTGGGTTTGAGTCCCAGACAAGTAGGTTGCCCTGAAATACTCTTGAGCAATATACTGTACCAATCACTGCTCCCGGGGCGCTTTAAATAGCTGCCCCCTTCTTTGCACATGTGTGTGGGTGAAATGCAGTGGAAGTATTTCATTGTGTCTCAGTGCGCTGTGCTGTGTTCATAACAAGTAGTCACTTTCACTTGTATATTGTTTATTGGTTTGGAAATAATACCACACTTTTGTATTTACCATAGACACTGCTATATACCCTACGGAGAATGCTCCCATTGGCCATAATAGAGATTACAACATGGTGCCATTTTGGCCTCCAATCACCAATGCAGAGATGTTTGTCCCGGCACCAGAAAACCTGGGTTACTCCTACGAAGCTGACTGGCCAGGTATGTGTTGAATTTCCCTATGTACATCAGAGAAGCTAATAACTGATGGCACCCTAATGATTTTCATTCATGTTTATGACATCTGATCCTGTCTCCAGCACGTCCCATCACTCTGACTGAGATAATAACCATTGCTGTGGTGGCAGCCCTCATTGTTGTGGCAATCATCTTTGCCATCACCACATGTGCTGTACGCTCCAAATCATACAAGATGGACGGCAGACAGCCACTGCTTGGGGAACAGTACCAACGCTACGACGATCATGACAGACACAATGACAAGACCCAGTCTGTGGTCTAAAACTGCTGGTGCTAGCAATCTCAACCACTGCCTTCTACTCCTTCAGACATTTTGTATCATTTTTATGTCATAGACAGAGAATGGGCCTATGCCACTTAATTTTGTATGTATTTTCAATGCAAGGAGGAGTGTCTCAAGCCATATGTAGCCAAAGTGTGGACACAGCTCCTAATATAATACAAACACGCCTAATTGCACTTAGACCTACTTAGTCAAATGACACAATATTAGGTGCTAACATCAGCAATTGCAACAGAAATTGTTTTGGTGTAAATTTGTAAACATAACTGGTCTTTGTGTGTTTTGATTGAATGCAGCCTCTGTAGACTAATTCTGCGATTGAATACAATAAATCTTTTATCAGGATCACTCTTTTCAAAGTTTATGCATATTATTTAAAGTTTCCGAAGTGTAATCAAGTTTGGTGTCAAGCTCAACTGACCACTAGATGGCAGACCAAGCAGATAAATGAGAGCAGTGCCTTCACAACAATAGCAAAGAAGTGAATAAAGCTAATTACCCCTATTTGTTAGAACAGAACACACAAGGGTGTGTTGCTCCTTTTGGGGGTATTTATGGTTGTAATCTTTATCCTGCATATACATAAGCATTATTCTTGAGGAATTTTGTAATGTGGAATCAGATTTCATTGAATAATCTTTAGTCAATTTCTTCACAAATCTTCTTCATTGTTTTCTCTTTTGCCAAGTCTACTATCAAATGCTATTACTATTTTTGTTTTTTGCTATTTTTGACTTTTGACAAATAAACAAATTATTGACATTTTTTGAAATGCTGGGTATATACCCCTCTTAAACATTAACATCCATTAACATCCAAATGTGACCAATTATTAAGAAATGTCGATAGATAAATAATCTTATGGTCAGCAATTATCTGAGTTGAAATATGGAATAAAACATAATACATATTTTGACGTACGATATTTAAATCTATCCTGCACATTATTACTGATATCTTTATTGTCATCAGATTGCGCAGGCTGGTTCAAATGAAACTATGATGCATACGATTGCACATATATACAATAAACAGGAGTGTGGTGGAATGAATCTGCTGGCACACAGACACTGTGAACAATGAGCAGTCAACACACCACTGCCTGCACCCTGGGGGCAGTTATGGGCTAAAGAACCTTGCCCAATGGCACTTTACCCACCCCATCCTGCCAGTACAGGGGATTGCTGTACTCCAGGCCTTCTTTTTGCCTATATAGCAGTGGGGGAAAATGCAGTGTATGAAGTTTTATATAGTTCAGAGATTGAATTTGACTGAAAGCGACCTATTGTGCTCCTTTTTGGAGGTAATCGTTTTATTCTTGGTGTCTCCTGAAATACATTCACACGCTTCAAAGTTCTTTGAGGATACTTTGCGACATCTTTGACAAGCAATACTAAAAGAAAAACTTGGAACCTCAGAAAAGCAAAAGTCCTCTTCAACATAGCAGGGGATTGCAGACTTTTCAGTGGCAGTGCATGGTGTTTCAGTGTTGTCAGAAACAACAACACGTTCAGTTATTGATTAAAGTGCAGGACAACTTTTCTAGTCTAGTCAGCACTTCCCTAAAGGCAGGTCACTAATGATTCAATAATAAACAGATTGACAAAGAAGTTTTAACTCTTAAATAAAGGCCATGTGTCTGTTCAACACACCAGGAGAAAGTAGAAAGTTTCCACTCGCGGACAAACACGGAAATATAGCTGTAGCTTCTTTACAGCGTCGTTATTCTCTCAAAACGTCAGTATAAAATGCAAATAAAGCTGATTAACGTTACTGTCCAGTCAGGCTCGACCTCCTGCGGATGGAAATACTGCTTATAAAATCACGACATTTGCACGGAGAGCCACAGCTTTCAGTGAATATAAAATCTAAAACTGAACGTGTGGCCTGAGCGCCTCAACAAAATAGAAACAAAGTAAACAGCCCGCAGCTTCCCAAACCGTTGCCAGGGGCAACAGACGATCACGTGATCGCCTCTTGGTCAAAATGTGACCTTACTTGGCTATTTTTACAGTGTAGATTAAAAACATTACAGTGTGAAATGAAGAATAAATGTCGTTTTAAAAATGTACAAACAGGGTGGAACTAAATTTGAACTTGTATTTTAAATAGTCCGGGCTGTGCTGGTTGGGCTGTATATTTACATACAATGGACCAAGACGATATCAAAATGCTATTTGTCTGTAATTCACCTGGTTTTAATCTACCCTTATCTGTTAGCGCGCGTGTGTGTAGAGAAACTGAAGAAGGCGTCGCGCGCCACTATTGTCCCACCCGCATTGCGACAAGCCCCGCCCCCTTCGCGGCGGTTTGCTCCACAGTCTCGGAAAACGGGTGTTAAGAAAAATTTAAGATCAGTGCGCATGTGCGCCGCTTCAGCGCGTGCGATCGGTTTGGTTGCTGAGAGTGTCTTAACCCCCCAGATCTTCAGGAACTGAACTCTCGCAGCTCGCAGGGACAGGAGAGCTCCGGCCCGCAGAATGGAGGAGGAGGAAAACAGTGTGCCGGACTTTAAGGACATAGAGGTGAAGCTGGGACGGAAAGTTCCGCACAGTTTGGTCCGCTCCATCGCCGAGCACAGAGGCAGAACCGAGCCCAGACTGCCGGCTCCAGCCAGAAAACACCCAACCAACCAGGACCTGAAGCGGCTGGAGAGCAAGCTGGTGTTCCTCAGGCAGGAAATGGTGAGGAAAAGTCTCTTTCTGTACACTGACTCTGCAGAGGGACCAGCTGTGGTCTGGGAGGTGCTCTAACACGTCCCTGGGACCTGGTCGGGCAGGTGAACATCCTGTGCTGGACACAAAGTGTACTAAGCCTGCTCATCACCAGGTGTCTGAGCAGGTAAGTGAGCAGACTGAGCTCCATACAAGATTAACTCACTGGGAGCATGACTTTACACAGAAACTCAGTTTTGCTGGGACAGTCCAAGCTATGAATTCAGCACTGGGGGATCAACTCTGCTGCAGATATTGTGGGGACACTTTGAGCACATCTTAATACTGGTGGGGAAGTGTCCCCCTCATTCAGGGGTATCAAATTGCAGTCCTGGAGGACAGCTGTCCAGCACAGTTTGGTGATTTATCTCCCCAGACGCACTTATTGCCATGAATATTGTTTTTTATGAGAACTGTCAAACTGTCCCGCACACCACTGCCCCAATAGGAACATTATGATCATGGGCTTGGATCCGTGCTGTCTGTGTCCATTCTCCTTCCTTTACAAAACCTGAGACTGTAACCTGACGACTAAAATAATTTCTGCTAGGGCAGATCAACTGTGCATGTTGCGTAATCTCTTACCGATTTCATTTCCTCTAACTTGACTATCTGTTAAGGTTTAGGCCAAAATACTCCACAAAAGGGCATCAAACTCCACAATCAGCTCCCTTCCTCCTCCAGCTGCACGCTTCACTTCAACTCTGGTTCTTCGTTTTGCTTTCCTGAGAAAAGCTCTTTCAGATTCTTTACATGCTCTCAATCAGCCTCAAACTGTGTGACCTAAGATTTTGTACAGATTGTCCGGCTTGCTTGTCACTGACAGGCTGTGAAACATTGACCCCTGATAACATCAGGCTGCTCGGGCAGTTGTCTGGAACCCAGCGATTATGCTCGGGGAGACAGCGAACCAGCTCTTTCCTTTATGTTAAGGGTCTGTTTTTCTAATATGCCTTGGGAATGGGGAAACGAACGTCATGCCTAAACACTCCCATGTCTCACCACAAAACCAGCCATATGTTTTTAACACATGAGGCACATGAGGGCAAATGTATGGGAGGGAGGTAGAGGGCATCGAAACTACCGTTCCACAGCTATTCAGGGTATTTTATTCTCAACACTTTAGTTTTTCATGAGCTTTTCAACACCAGAAGAGAGCCCATTTGCACTTGATCCAAAAGCTGTTCACACGTTATTGTCGCCCCGTCTGGCCGTTAGCACACATCCCAGCCGTGAGTTCAGTGTGCTGTCTCAGGCTAGTATGTTTCAGTTTGCTGGAGGGAGAAATTTCATGCATGTGTCCTGCTTTTAGGAAACATGCCATTGGCTTGTGCTGGAAACAGTCCTCCAGGGAGATCCTCGAAAAGAGGTTACCAGATCAGTTTTTTCACCCTAAAGGAACCAGCAATGTAAATGTTCACATCATGGTGCTTAAGGTCTGCCTGTGTCACCTGAATGAGTTTTATGGCACAGTGCATTCACTTTGGCAGAGATCAACTTTTACATTATTAAAACGTGTTAGTGCAACTTAAAAAAAATTAATCGAAACACAGATGAAAGACATTGAAGATTCGAGGGTGCCGCCATGTTGAAACCATATGTGTTCTAAAGGGTGCCATTTTTTCTTGTTTTGTTTGGAGTGTGAGGGGAAAGGATGGCAAAAATAACCCCCCAGTACTTCAGCAATACCTTTTTTCATTCAACAACAAGCTTGGTTTTTGCAATCATGTTTTTAAAAAGATCAACAGTTTAACTATTTGGCCTTTTTTCCATTATAGAATGGATTGTCTATTTTTATGGCCGACAATCTTTTTAATGATACATTTTCAGTGTTTTAGATGTTTGCTAGATGCCATTGTATACACTAGAAATAAATTGCAATAATTATGATTTATTATCGTCTACCCCACCTTAAGATGCAATTTCCTTGCACTGGATATCACAGTAGACAGAACATCGGCTTATACTGATCTGCAGCGGCTACATCATCAGCACTTAGAGGCTGTGAAGCTTTTGCTGACTGTAGATCAGTGCTCAGAGTCTACATTACCTCTTCAGAGTCAAGGTACAGCTTGTCTGACACACATATTACACATTGGTAGTAAGCCCCTAGTCTGAGGCTTACAGAGTAAGGGAGTGCCATTAGTGCAGCAGATGGTCGAGGCTTTTCCAGGGTGTGATAGCAGGGGTAAGAACAAAAGCTGGCTTTTCTGACCACTTTATATATCAACTTCACTAGTGTAGAGAAGCCTTTATTACCTCTTATTGTAAAGATAGACAAATATCTATGTTGCATCATACAACAGTGCTGATTTTTAATTTTGGAGATATTATAGCTTTATACCTAACTGCCATGCCACTATATAAAGGGGATCTGCTGTCCTTTTCAGAGAAAACAGCTTACGTGAGGTTGGTAAGGCCTTCTTATAGCACAGAGAAGTGGTGCTGAGGATGTACAGGTTTGTTAACCTTGACTTAAAACCGATGTGATGTATATGGGAATTTTTATATTGACTTATTATTCCTAATCTTTGTTACATCTGTGTGTTTGTCTGCTGTCTTTGGTCTCATGTTCAGGTCATTTCTGGCAGATGTTAGTGGGACAGGTCATGGCCCAAGGAAAGATTATACTAAACAGTAGATGCAACATTTGTTCATGCATTGCGTGGATGTGTGTGTGTGTGTGTGTGTGTCCTAACTTTGCGATGTCTGCAGCTGGTCCAGGGCCTGTCTGCTCATTCTGTTCCTTAATTGTGAATGATAGCTGTAAAGATCAATAGGTCAGGTCTCAGATCAGTTATTAAACAGCAGTAGTGCAGAAAACAAAAACATGCACACACTTTACTCTGAATGAAAGTACACTGGACGTTAAAAAGAACAATGCAAAATGTGTAAAATTGTGTAAAATATCACGTAATCATTATGAAAAAGTAAAGCCGTATTCTGATATTTTGTTTATAATAGCCAGTTTAACTTGAGCAAGTTGTTTTTAATGCAGATCAGGTCTTTTTTTTTTAATTACCATAGAAGTGGTTCAGAAACCGCTGTTTCTCTCTGTCAATTCATTCCTGTTGCTCATTGTTTCACCTACTTGTTAGTAAATGACTTGTGGCCATTGGCGACGTTGCTTAACCTACACTCAGTTTCCACACTCCACCGCTTAATCTTTAATCCAATCAGGGTTTTGTCCTCTGACCCTGGAGCAGTGTATGGCTGTGAAACCAAGCCACTGTTGTCTGCTGTGTTATTTTATGACATAGTACTTCTATTGTGTTCACTCACAGCAGGGTGACGCTTGCATTTTTATCTCATAGACACAATTATGCATTTCTTTATCACTGTTACATCCAAACCTCACAGCACTGTTTTTTCTGTTTTTATTTTTACCACACCTGCTGAATTTTACTGTGTGAACATTTTGTGCAGCCATATCAGTAGACACACTTCAGAATTTGTGAATGCTCTTGCAAAAGGGTTCTTGTTCTTGCCAAACTAAAGTTGGCTGCCATGTTGTTTTTCTAACACAGAGTGTTTAGCTGACATGGAGGTCTTGTTAAATTACCATGATATAGATTAGTGAACATATCTTTCAGGGTAGCTGAGGTCATCTATAGCCATGATTTATTTTGTCCATCTTCAAGCATGTGCAGAAGTTATTGGTGTGTCTCATAGGCTACCATGTTGCTTTCACATGTGCTAATCATTTGCATGTATTACAGGCTCAGGAACTACAATGTGAGTGCCTGACCTGTTCAGGCTTCATTGCTCTTCTGGAGGAGCGTATCCTAAAGTTTCTTTTGTCCTTTATGAAAGAGTGAAGGGGCAAACTAAGGTCAAGACATAAAACGTCTGAGTGCCCCAAGTCGCACGCATGCCCACACAATGAGGCACCAATAAAGCCTTAGAACCTTAGAGATAACAGGCTAGGGTGATAGCTGAAAGGTCTGGTCTTTCGTCCACAACTTTTCTTCTTTCCTAGAATAACACTTTGCCAGCAATAACAAAAGCATGAATTATTTCCCAAAGCTCATTAAAACAGCCATAGAAATTGTAGATGAAAGGGTAGATTTTAAACCCTTCAAGCCAAACATTAGTGTTTAGTAGATATAGTTTTAAACCTGAAGTTTGATTTTGCAGAAAGAAGAAAAAATCCTGTTATATTTGTTGTCCTTTTTTGACATCAGAACAAACAAAGGAAACCAAAAGCCTCTATCCTGTAGCTAAATGTAATTCTAGTGTAAATGTAGTTGGTAATGCTGTTCGCTGTGCAGATGACTATGTAATTATGCCATTGTTTTAATAGTATAGCAAAACTAATGGGGTGTAAGAGTTACAAAGTACTTTCAAGTGCAGGTTGAAAAACAACCAGTTCTAAAAGTCATGGCTTGCAAAATATAGCCTTTGCTACTTTACTCTCATTACTCTCAAAAGTAGCCTTTGCTACTTTACTCTCATTGGCTGATCTCTGATGTACACAGTAAAATTCTACAGTGGCTGTGGGGTGAAGTCAGTAGTGAGATGGTAAAGGCAGGATATAGTCACAATGCAAACAGTAGCAGTATTATTGGTGGCAATCTCTATGAGACTCTGTGTTAAAGCCCAGCTGTGTGTGTGTGTGTGTGTGTGTGTGTGTGTGTGTGTGCGCACGCGTGGAGAGGGGTAATAAAGCACAGATAGCTCCAGGTCACTGCTACAGTACTTGCACACAGCTTGCCGGTTTGTGTTTGTTACAATTTGCATTCACTTTACATTCCATTATTATTTAAATGGTACTTAAATGGTACATAAATACACACATGGTTATGTAATTAAATAATAATATATATTAATAATAAATAATTCACTAGTTAACAGAGTCGCTAGTTTTATATTTGCTTTTCAAACATTTTTTGGGTCATGACAACCCCCACCCCCCAAATAAACCACATATTAACCACACAATAGCAACCAAAACTTAACAATTTGTAAATCCCAATTTATCTTCTTGTTTCTGTGAGAAAAGTGTGAGAACTAATTAAACAAAAGCACATTTACCCTGGGGGCCCCAGTAGTTTCACTCTGAATAAATGTGCATTTGTATTCTTTTGCATGTGCAAATGTAGTTCGTGCAAATGGCATTATGCCCTTTATGCTTCTGGCTGATTTGCTTTGCTTCGGCTCTACTGTATTTTGCATCCCATTCGAGTCATTACGTCACGGCTGAGCGCTCCCAGCAGCTTGAGAGCTGAAGCGTTATGCCTTTACTTTGTGTATCTTGACCTGGCTTGTCAAGACAGCAGTGCCAAACAGCGCATTTCTCCTTTTAAAGGCACTGCAGCTTGAGGACAGAGCTCTGACAGACACGAGCCCACCTTACTTCTAGAAGTTGGATTGGTGGTGCATTCTATGTTCCAAACATTAAAGGTTCTAAAAATCTGACCCACCTGTAGCCATACCTGTGTTTGATGTTTTGCAATTTTTTCATACCAGCAGTTGCGACTGTTGCATAATCCCTCTAGCACCACCATCACTGGGTCCCTGAGCAAGATCCTTAACCCTGAGTTGCTCCAGTGGGAATGCTGTAAATGTAAATGTAAATGCATAAAGATTGGTATTTTTTAGCAGAATTCATTTAAATTTAAAGCCAACGGCTGAAAATAGTTGCATATCTTTTAAAATTACAAATACCTCAGTGTGGGCAGTTTTACTAAAACTAAATGCACTACAATTTATTGCTATTTATTCAGTTTTTACCAGCATGTTATTACACAGTTCCAACCTATAACAGCTGCGATTGCATTTGTCACAATTATGAGCTAAAATGGTTATTTCATTCACAATTACAGGCCAATCTCCGTGCCATTGATGTCAAGCTGATGCAGCAGCTCCTGTCAATCAATGAAGGCATCGAGTCCATCCGCTGGGTGATGGAGGAGAGAGGAGCCACGGCCAGCCGAGAGAGCAGCTTGAATGGCAGCTTGTACAGTCTAACAGACAGTCAGGATGCATCTCAGCATGGGAGCCTCAACAGCCTCCAAGACAGGACTGATGAACTGGATGGGATTTCAGTTGGCAGTTACCTGGACACTCTAGGGGACGACCTAGATGATCACTCTTCACCAACTAACCTGTCATGCAGCTTGGGGGATCAATCCATCATTGAAGATGACACGTTTAAGAAATCCCCGCTTCGGCCCAGAGTGGACTCGGACGAGTACTACTGTTTTGGATAACGATTTTGTAGCAATGCTGGAGCCTTTCCTGCTGCAGCTCCTGAATCATTTTGATCATGGTCATAATAATGAAAGAGCACAAGACTAAAGAACACATGGCTGTATTTTAGCAGCAACAGCTAAGGAAAGAGTGGAAAGTTCAGTCTAGCTGTTTGCATCTACTGCTGCTTATTTGGTCAGTGTGATTTTGTTAGTCAATAGTCAATGAGCCTATAATATGTTAATGAAAGCTTCAGCTTCGCTCACACCAGATATGTTTTTTGTTTCCACAAAAGATTGGTAATACACCACAGAAAAGCTTATGCACTCATTTTTTTAATTCTTCACAAAGAAGTTTGTAAGACCTACTTGTCTGGCTTTTTTCCCCCAAGTCTTTAATATTTGTTTTATATTTAATAGAGTGTTATCAACCCTAGTAGGGCTCTTTATTGAAAAGCAAAAGGGACTCAGTTATTGTCTATGGCTATAGCATCATCTTCCTAAGAGATTAAACAAGATCTGCCTTGGTGGAACAAAAGATCCAAATAAATATTTCTACAGTGGAAACAATGTCACTGAGCATTAACTGCAGCTAGCCTGAGACAAGCTTTAAGCTGTTGGGTAAATACATGTTTATCACACCAGGCACTGGCTATGTTAATGACAACAGAACAATCTTTTGATTGAGGGAGGGAGATGGCTAATGTTACTGCTGAGAAGCTGAATATCCTTTTGCAGATGTGTAGTAGCTGGCATCATTACAATGGAGAGGACAAAAAAGAGTAGAAATGGCTCATCTGATGAGGAGGGCAAGAAGTTAAAAGCTAAAATTGGCAAGGCTGCTGCCTGGCTATATAGATTACATGTCTCAGTTTGACTCATTTTCCTAGGCTGGAAGGGATCAGATGTCTTAATTAAAAACATATACTCACTTTTCTTTATATTCTTTGTCTAGACGTGCAGTCAAGGAAAAGCAACTTTAAAATCTGAGGCCAAAACGCCCCTTTTAAATGTGTATAATGTGTGTTATGTGTGCTAAACAAAGGTTTGTGGTCCAGTTTCTGCACTTCATGGTTAGTGAAGCAGTGAAACTGTGGATTTGAAGTGCAATTTTTGCTCATGCCAAAGTGACTCAATGTCCTGTCCTAAATAGAAACGTTTCTTACTTTTTTCTTATAAGACTGAATTTCTATGTTACAACTTTCGAAAGAATGACACACGGTTTGTGGTTTTCTCAATGGAAGTGCTAACACTGTTTAAAATATGAAACTTGAGTTTGTCTATATTTTGATTTTTTTATACTGTTTTAACTGACTAAAGGTGTAGTTCAATTTCCCGATGAATCTGGATTTATGTGACAGTTTGTGAGCGTGTTGTGTAATTCCATTTGTTCCTATTTTACTGCATAATACCCAGCTTGTGTTTTTTTTTTCTTAATTTATTACTGTATTGCTTTTGAACTGTATTTTAATTTTTGGTGAAAATGTCTTAATATATTGTGCTTTGTTCTCACATGTGCACCTGTGTCTGTGTGTGTGTGTTTTTAAAAGCTCATTTTAATGGTAGGAGTTCTCTAATAGTGTACAACAGTAGATGGTCCAAGATGGTCTTTGTCTTATTTTTAACATATACTTGAAATTAAACCCTCAAACTTTCACAATTTTCCCCACCAACCACTAACACCAAATGATGCTGATCAGCATTTTTAGTTTTGTGCTAGAGGTACAGTGGTGGCAAATAAAGCAAATAAAATGTAAGATGCAAATGCACTGTTAAATAAAATCACCTACTTTTATTTAGGGATAACTGAAAGGGATCACCAGTGCCTGCACAACTATGCTCTATATCTGAGAAGTCACTGAGAGTAGTTTTTTGCTGCGGTGATCACAATGACTGCAGTGAAAATGTTGCATTTCTTTTTTTTGCTTTTTTCCGTACAAGGATCAAAATCTTCAGATGTCTGGTTCCTCTCACGATTTAGAGTATTCTCTATAATTCTTAGGCTTCTAATAACTTAATGTGGAGAGTTTCCTTTAACTTTAAGCTACATTAGCTTTTATTGTTACTGATAAACTGTGCCAGGCATGCTGAGTAGAAAACTGAACTCCACGGGTCTGGAGGGGCTGAGTTTGAGAATTGCTGAACCATATGCTCCTCTCTTTAGACTTCGCGTTTAGGATCATTTAAACAGGCAGTGGAAAGTATTTCCCTCCTCATGCATCTCAAACCCCACTTCGGTACTGAACGCCATTAGCATGCGCTCTGATGGACCTCAGTGCCATTGTGGTTGCTATGAAATGAATGACTTTACCACCTATTCTTCAAAGAAATTAGTGGATGAATGGAGTGATAGGGCAGTCTTTTTTTTTATGTTTTCCACGTGTCTGATTTCATTGCTTTCTTTAGAAGCCTTCACTACAAATAGTGCAAATCTAATGGTGTGTATTAGGAGGTGAGAGTCAGTAATGGCACAAAGGAGCAATGATGAACACTACATGGCTAGATGGGACAGGAATGTTTGTTATCTGCTGTATTTTAATTTCCACATTTTAATTCAGCTCTCTGGTCTCCTGCCAGGACAGGCCTGTTTGTGTACTCAGCATGTAATTGAGTCTGCAGGCAAACAGTTGAGAGACCAACGGAGACCAGTGGAACTTCTCTGTTCTGCTATCAAAACCATGTACCGCCTTTGTGATTTTTCCATTTTTTACCTATATTTTAATATCTCATTACATAAAAGTCTGCACATTTTCTTTCTTTACTGATTTCAGAGATGCCATGTTTCATGTTAGTGTTTTTGTCCAGAGATGTGTAATGTTATTGATTCATAAAGTCCTATAAAGAGTGAATTGATACAGCAATAGCTTTAGGTCATTATAAATGTGAGGATGTCCTTAATTACAGTGGATTTAAAAGCAATCTTAAAAGATTAGTCATGACATGTTAGGTGTCTGTAATTTCCATCTTTAGTTTTGTGCCAGGCTAATGTAGAAACAAGTAAACGACTCCAGTTAATATTGTGCTTACAGCAAGCCCAAACACATCATCTCACACTCATCTCAAACCACTGCTGGGAGTTAGAGAGCCCAAGTGGCCTTGATCTTACTGGGTGAGTGAGATGGTCCTATCTCACCCCATCTATCACTCTCAGAATGCTAGACAGTGCAGTTATACTTTAGTTGTGGTAAGCAAATTCTTTGTTCATATTCGCCTTAATGCATGTCCAATAATTACACCAGTGGTGGTTAAATGTCTAAAAAAAGTAGTAGCTGTCATTTAGGCCATCTGATGTTGGACATAAACTGTGCAATTTTAGGCTCCTCCAGGTAAAGGATAACCCATGAGAAAGAAATGTGACAATCTTTGGCCATGGCTAAAAAACAAGTGATCAGTTGCATTGTGTCACAGGGTTACAAAGGGCCATTGTCACAGTCCTGAGTAGATGAATGATGCACACTGATGACATTTTCTATATATTTTGACTGTGTGGCCTGCAATAAACTGCAATACATTTCTTAAGCTGATGCCACCTTTTCTGTAACAGATTAAACAACATCTAATGTCAAAAAGGCTTTAATGTCAAAATTCCCCTGTGTGTTTGAGAATTTGTGTAGATTTGATTATTTATATCAAAATGTTTTTACATCTCTACCATCTTAGAAATAGGGGGGTTTGTCAAATAAAGCAATGCTAAGTAACTCTTCATTGCTTCTTCATATACCTGAAACACAGTCATCTTCACCACATTGACAAGGTTGGTATCAGTTTGCTGGTGGAACATGTCCAGGCAAAAATGTCACCTGGAAATCAAGGTGAGTCTAATCTTGTCCCTGATGGCAGTATAAGAAACCAGTTTGGTTTGGTCTAATAAAGATAGATGTGTTGCCAAAAAGCAAATAAAGATGCACAGAAAAGGTCCATAATCAGTTCTTAATGCAACAGAACCCTTCATGTTTGACCCATTCATTAAGCAAATAAGTGCAAATCATACATGCACTGCTCTGGATCATTCAGCACTTCAGATCTTTGGTTTCATGTACAGCCATGGCCAAAAGTTTTGAGAATGACACAAATATTCATTTTTACTAATTTTGTTGCCTCTGTTTTTATGGTAGCAATTTGCATAAACTCCAGAATGAATGAATCTCATTTCCAATTGTTTGGGGCATCCAGAAAAAAGACCTTCTGGAAAAGAAAATGTGAGTGCTACTATCACTCCTGTGTCATGCCAACAATAAAGCATGCTGAGACCATTCATACGTGGGGTTCCTGCTCAGCCAAGGGAGTGGGTTCACTCACAATTTTACTGAACAACACAGCCATGAATAAAGAATGGTACCAAAACATCCTCTGAGGGCAAATTCTCCCAACCATCTGAGAACAGTTTGGTGAAGAACAATGCCTTTTCCTGCTTGATGGAGCACCGTGCCATAAGGCAAAAGTGATAATTAAGTGTCTCAGGGAACAAAACTTTTGGATCCATGGCCAGGAAACCAATCCCCAGACTTTAATCCCATTAAGAATTTATGGTCAGCCTTCAAGAGATGGCTGGACAAACAAAAACCCACAAATTCTGACAAACGCCAAGCATTGATTAAGCTAGAATGGGCTCCAGCAGTTGGGACTTGGCCCACAAGTTGACTGACAGCATGCCAGGCTCAATTGTAGAAGTCTACAAGTGCAACCGGGCAATGGTGGCCTAGTGGTTAGGGCGTTAGCTGCATGATCGGAAGATCAGGGGTTTGAATCCCTTCCCAGTAGGTTGCCCTGAGGTACCCTTGAGCAAGGTGCTCTCCCTGTCACTGCTCCCTGGGCGCTTTCAATAGCTGCCCACTGCTACACAGTGCTTGAGTGTGCATGGGTTAAATGCAGAGGTCCAATTTCATTGTGGTTCATTGTCTGCTGTGCTTTGACCTCGCAATGACAAGGGTTGTCACTTTCACTTTCTTGAAAAAGACAACACTGCAAACATTTTACAGAAACGTAATGTAATTGTCAATAAGAGCCTTTCAAACTTATGAAATGCTTGTAATTTTACTTCAGTTACCATAGAAACATCTGACAAAAAGATCAAAAAACACAGCAGCAGCAAACTTTTTGAAAACCAAATCAAATGTGTCTTTCTCAAAACTTTTGTCCGTGTAAAGTTAAGAAAACTAGTTTCTTTGCTCATCACTGTCAAACCAGCTAAGTCTTGCATAATTCAGCACTTCAATCCCAACACCTTCTGATTCAGATGATAGACGGCCTATGTCCCAGTTACACCTACAAATTGGCAAAGCGAACATTCAAATTCAGATGCGCAGGGAAATAAAATCTCAGATTCTTACTTCTGTAGAAAAAGAAATAAAAAGGCATTTTATCTTCTTAGACTAAGCAGTTGTGAAATTAGTATCTATAACAGGTTTGATGAGTTGCATGAAAGGCCTGTGTGAGTTTTAATGCCACTAATAGCTGTTCAATCACCATGCTGGATCTTGGTGTATTTTTTGGTGTGTCTCAGCGGTTAACACCTCACTAAACCCCCTATTTAAAAACTCTGGCAACCGTACATTACTTTTATTCCCTTTCACAATAACTTGTGAGCTGTTTTGCTGTTTTGTTTTTATTATATACAGTGTTAAGGTCATTGTGAATCAGGTTAAAGGGCACTGTTTGTCGACTTTGTCATACAGTTGTTGCAAGCCCAAACACAGACATGTTCATGCTAAGAGGCATGCTCAGAGTCTTGATTATTTGCAGCTTTGTTTAGCCATCCTTGGCTGTGTACACAAAGCCTGTTGAAGAGCTAGGGCTGACTTTTCTTGCTCCATTTGTTGTTGTTTTTTGGAAATGATTACAACCTGTATGGTAACTTTGCAAGAAAACATATAATCTATCAATAATCCTGCTTTTATAATCTAGAATATGCATGTATCATCATGCAATAATAAATTAAACTGTAAAAAGCTGTTAACAGTACGTTTTACCTTAAACTGCAAAGGCCAGATTCCCAGATCCATTCTGTGTCTAAGTCTAGGCAATGAAACATTTCCAATAGTGGCTTCCCCATTCACCAAGATTTTTATTTTTTTTTACTAAAATAGTTTTTTGCATGCTTACATGTAGCCTGTTTGAGCACTGTTTGCATTCAGTCTGCATGGGAAAAGACTAGAAGCTAAATGCACTCAGTAACAATATCAGAGTCATTCCATCATTTATTCATCAGGATTAAGCCTAATTACCCTCTCCAGGGTCAGATATTCAGAGAGGGAGAGAGAGAGGGAGAGAGAGAGATGGAAGCTCCAGGGGGATCTATTAACAAATTAGCCCCAGCTCTGATGCTCAGGGGAAACCAACACCAGCTACAACTGTGAGAACCTGTCACAGAAGAAGAGGACGAGGATAGCGGAATCTGAAACAGGACATCAAAGACCTCTGATCTGAGAGAGAGAACAGAGAGAGAGAGAAAAAGAAAGAAAGAAAGAAAGAAAGAAAAACCTGAAATATGAAGAACATATTAAACTCACCTGACAAATTCTTCTGCACAGGACGGGGACAGAAAGAGTAATCACACATATTCAACCATGTAAAAACAATACACATAGAAAAAAATAGTGTACTTGAAAAGAAGATGCAGCTCCTTCCAACAGAAAAAGAAAAATCAGTGACTAGAAATAAAGAGAGTATCATTCCCATATCTATCCTCTCTGACAACCCCTAACAGGAGCAGCTGAAAGAAGGCAGACAGACAGATAGATACATTTACAGCATATATATTTACATTTAACAAACGCTAAATTTAGCAACTTCCATGTCCTAATTACAGAGTGTAATTGCTGGAGCAATTCAGGGTTAAGGGTCTTGCTCAGGGACCTAGTGATGGTAGTGCCAGAGGTAGGATATGAACCTGGGACCTCTTGAACCATAGGTCCATAGGCAAGTACCCTACCACTAGACCACCACCACCCAGTGATAGATCAATAGCTAGATAGATAGATAGATTGATATGCTCATTATAGTTATTTGGCTACACTTCAGTTTCACCATGTTTTCATGTTTTTAATTCCCTCTTATATTCACACATTTATCTTGACAGAGATCAAGTTTAGCTCTCATGAGAAAGAAACAGAAAGAGTGAATCACTGGTCAACTACACTGAGGCCATCCAGAACAGCCCTTTTTGTGTGAGAGTGTACATATTTGACTTCCCCCACTGCATGAAGCTTTGCATTATATTCCTTTAAAGCAAAGCCAGCGGTTGATGCTTTTGTTCCAAGAAGCATTCTGCTTACGGCATGAAAGAAGTGCATTCAGCCAGGGCTCCATAAAGGAACTGGTGGCCTAGGATGAAAAAAGAGTCGTTTTTATTGACCATGAATGTGCACTGACATGTACATTTTGCCCACTACTTCATCAGCATTCAGGCTCATATTCCCTCAGTCAAGTGAATATAATAATAATCTATGTGTGGGTCCCGGGGAAGTCTGGAAAATGTAATAACGCACAAGCCGTGCCAGCAATATCGGGTTAGGATACCCATTTAGAAGAGAATTTGAGTCTCAGCTGGGCTGCTTCAGAGGCGAATCTAAGTATGCTTTATCTGACACGTTGGCCTGCATTGAGGAATGGCTCATTCCCCTCATTAATTACACTCCTAACCTCATGCCACTGGAAAATGCACTGAGCTCGGAGGAAAATATGCCACTCAGTCTGTCTTTATGTCTCTCTGGTGGAAAATAACTCCACCGAATTGATTTCAAAACCAAGGCACATTACTTAAGAGTGCTGCTAAAATATGAGAGCTATTCTCAGTGCATCCAACCCTTAATGGGTGTAGTTCATGAAGGTAAATCAAATAAAGCAAGTGAATAGTCAATGTAAACAATGAATATGTGTCACAGCTCTGAAAAACCACTTTAAATATGACCTATTCTTTTCATTTAACCCCAGCAATACTTTTAATTCATGTTGAATGAACCAATAAAATAATCAAAAATTATATAATACTTCTCCTTTAAAGAGAGGTGCAACATTACAACAGCAAAGAGAGATTTTTACACACCCAGTCTTGTGTAGGTGTACTTCTTGAATATAAATTAATGCTTATATGACTTAGGGACATGTGAACAAGGGAGTGGTGCAAAAGAATAAATATGCATCACAGTCAAAAGGTCATTTTCCTTTAGTTTCCTCAGTTTTTTTTAACACTTGTTGATGCAGCCACTGTGTGAACACTTCCAAAATGAAGTATATAGTATAATTAATGAATATGTTTGACAATGCAGTCTTTTTTAATGTGACCAGCTATTAGTTTTTATGCAATTTTAAACAATTTTGCTATGGAGGGTCTCCCAATCACGCAGTCACTGATAGTTGAGGGCAAGCACATGAATCCTGAGAGTCCTGTGAAGGTTCACTGCATCCTTTCAATGTCTTTTGCCATTAAGGCAGCATCATTAGAGAGCATAACGCACTCAGGGGAGAATGATAACTACGTTTTCTGTTACATGAGGAGAGGCACTTCTTTCCACCCAAATAGGTGGAAGTCAATTAAGCCACGGATGGCTGTAGAGCTGCCAGGGATTGAATTCACCTTCTCCTGATGAACACAATGAAAGCTGCTCCACTTGGGAATCTTCCCTTATTTTATGACAAATGGAGCAATAGAAATGTTTCAGCTGAATGAAAACTATAATTAATGCTTTCCTCCATCTTTACTGTTTCAGAGATGTAATCCTTTGTTTCTATGGCAACGATGAAACAGCTATTTGCTTTTCCTAGGGGATCATTATTAAAGCAGCAGTGGCATCATCATTTGGTAAATATTTACACTGGGATGGAAAGAACGTGAATAATAAATCCAGGGGAGAAGCCAGCGACTGTGGGAAAAGAAGGGCTCAATATGCAAAGGCTGTTTAAGCTTTGTCGTTTGGGGCGAGGTTATTTTTACCCATAAAAATAAACAGGCCCCAACAAGTAGCTATAGTTTTGGCACAAGCTGGAGACTCCCATTGCTGTCAGAATAGCATTCCGTGCTTAGAACTATTTAGAACTTTTCTAAATGGGTCAAAGTGAGGACAGAATACATCAAATTTTTCACTAATCTATCATTAAGAATGCAAGTTTGTTTGTTTTAGTCTTGTTAACGAGGCAATTAGAGTCTATTCACCCCATTTCCCATGAGGCACTGCTTTCTGTGTGGAATGTGGAGAGAGCAGGATGTGCTTGTGGTTTCTGTGGTCATGGGAGAGACATTGCAAGACTGGCACATGTCTGTTGTTAGGATGTTAGGATTGGTGAAGCTTATTATCAGCACTGCTCAGCGATATCGGGAGTTGCCCCTGGATCAGAAGATTGTGGGTTCGATTCCCTCACCAGTAGGTCGCCCTGAGGTACCCTTTAGCAAGGTACCATCCCCATCACTGCTCCCTTTCAATAGCTGCTTCCTGCTGCATGTGTGTGTATGGGTGAAACGCAGAGACTGAATTTCGTTGTGTTGTGCTGTGCTGTGTTTCACTATGACAAGGGTTGTCACTTTCACTTTCACTTATCAGAAAGTAGTTTGGTGTGTGTGTGTGTGTGTGTGTGTGTGTGTGTGTGCGCGCTTAACTGTGTGTTTGTGCATGTGCGTGTGTGTCTATGTAGCTCATAGAAAAATGGATCAGAGTGTTTGAATTGTGCTTAATGTGTTCTGCCTTGATATCATTGTATTAAAGAAGCTCCATGCACAAGGTGCACCAGGAGTTCAGGAAGGAATTCACTTTGCAATGGAAACTGCATTTTAATAGAGCAACAATAAAGGCCACTTAACTGTCAACATGTTTTCAAATGCATGTGTTTACCTGCATAAGAAAGTTGCCTTTGACAGAATTTCATTAAAAAAGAGTTGTTAGATCAAAATGGGTGAATATTGACTGTGAAAACAGTACTGACTTGTTTTTTGCAACTTTTTTACTTTGATATGTAAGATACAGTTGTGTTCGTGTTGTTTTTCAGGGAACTTTTTGCAGCTACACCCATAATGCAGATTTATTTCTTACCACCATGGGAGTCCCTGCAGCTGTTTGTCTAAAGTGTCGGTTGGAAGCCCCCTGTAAAACAAGCTACACTCCACTGAGTGTAAGTTGGTGTCCAATCAGATTTCATGCTTGTGTTAGGGCTTCTTTCCTGTTGCTGGGCCCTCTCACGAGGCCTGTGCTGATTATGTAGCCTCTACGGACCAATTTAGAGTTTCTTTTGCTAAAATAGTTAATTGGACACTTGCATGTTGTCGATTTCAGTGCTGTTTCCATCCAGTCTGCATGTCTGCAAAACCTGTTGTCACAGCAGGTTAAATCCCTGCTGTTCACGTAACTGATAGTGTTGTTGATGCTGTTGTGGACATAATCCGACGAATATAAATCATTCTTTTCCCCGAACCTGCTTTTCCACAAATCATTCAGGAAGAAAAGCAGCAAGCTAGTAAACATTAGTCACACTTTAGCAGAGGAGTGAACTCTTGACTCGTGAACTCTTTCTCCCTCTTTCTTAGTCTCCCTCTTGTGTCTTTTCTCTTCTCTCCATCTCATTCTTCTCCATTTCTCTCGCTCTCCCTTTATTTGCTTCTCTCTATGCCCCTCTCCCTCCTTTCACTTTCTTCTTCCTTTCATATCTCCTTTCCCTTCTCTTTCTCTCTCCCTTCCTCTTTACTATTTCTTATTTTGCCTCTCTTACTTCTCCCTCTGCTTCTTTTTTCCTCCTCTTTTCTATCCTTTCCTTCTGTCCCTTTCTCACTCTTTGTTTTTACTTTTCATGTCCCCTTTCACCCTTTCTGTCCATCTGCCTGTTATTCTCCTGTCTTTCTCTTATCTTTACCTCTATCTCTTTCCCACTCTTCTCTTCTGTTTGTGTCTAATGACTGCAGTTTGATCTCCTGTGCTCTCTGTAGCAGTCAGAGGTGTCTGACTTTTATCTCTAACACATAATGAAGCTCAGGTAAAGGTGAGCTGCCTGGAGCTACATCAGACAGTTTTTTTTTTCTCCAAACCCTGACATCAGAGTGCTTAATCTAAAACTCCAGCAGAGATAAAGGTGTGTGTGTGTGTGTGTGTGTGTGTGTGTGCGTGTGTGTGATGGGGTGCACAAAGAGATGATCCTATGATTCCAACCTGACACAGAAAGGATGAGAGAAAACGACAGAATGTGGGGGAAACAAAGAGTGAGAGAAAGCAAGAATGAATAGACTGTGTAAAGAAAAATAGAGGAAGAGGCTAAAGAAAGGGCAGAGGTGGCCTAGTGTTTAGGGACAAGGCCCCAGGGTCAGAAGATCGTGGATTAAAATCCCAGACCAGTAGGTTGTCCCGAGGTACCCTTGAGCAAGGTACGTTCCCCATCACTGCTCCCTGGGTGCTTTGAAAAGCTGCTCCCTGCTGTATGGTGTTTGGGTGAAAAGCAGAGGTACGTATTTTTTGACGATGACAAAAATAGTCACTCAGAGTTAATCTTGTGCTCTAACTAGTCTCAGCAAACACAGCACAAATTGATGGCACTGTGAAAAAGGTGTAGTCTGATGCCGGCGTTGGATTCAGTCCACCTCTACACCTGTGTGTAAATTATACAGGCATGTGCTGAATTATGCATTAAAGGCCCCAGTCAGAACAAATGAAACTGTATCCATCACCCCAAACCATATAACCATTCATTATAAATGAACGAGCTTTTTGTTGAGGAATTATTTCCCCTCAAATTTGCTTTTGCCCAGACTTTAATTCAGCTTTGCGAGTGTCCGTCCACTCTGACTGTTGTCATTGTCATTGGAAATGATACAGGCAGACGCAGCCAGAGGCTGAAAATCATTCTCTACTATAATGACAGCACTGTCATCCAAATGGGGCTATTTTCAACCAGCACTGGATGCCAAGTGTGTCATTACAGGAGCCAGCAGAGTAGACTGATGATTTAGAGAGAGAGAGAGAAAGAGAGAGAGAGAGAGAATTGGGGAAAGAGAAGAAAAAGAGAAGGGGTGAGGCAGAGTAATGGGGATATAAAAAGGAAAGAAAGAGAGAGGCAGAGAGTGAGGGGAAAGAAAAAGTGAGAGATGGAGTAACAGCAAGAGAAAGAGTGGAAACAGAAAGAGAGAGAGGTAAGAGAGACAAACAGGGCAAGCACATGAGAGAGAAACAGAAGGGAGAGAAGGAAAAATAGGAGAGAGAGAGAGAGAGAGAGAGAGAGAGAGAGAGAGAGAGAGAGTGACCTGTCATAACTAAACTGGGAGGAAGTAAACATTGTATTTTTTTTATCTGAGATCAGGTAAGTTTAAACAGTTTTCTTCCTTTTTTAAAATAATTGGTCCATTTCTGATGAGATGATCACATAGAAAATGCAGAAGAAATGCTCTTCTGATTTCTTCCAAAGCTATAAAGGATTACTAAACAGTGATCCAGCTTTTCTGGTGACATCAGCCATAAAAGAAAAGAATTTGCTTTATCTTAATCCACTCGTATCTCCAAGCTCTGTTACACTCACTCACAGGTATGTGGTATTTGATGGTATGCCCAACAAGCCAAACAACACGAGTTTAGCTCTTCAGGGTATGATGTAATCATAATCATAAGGTCGAAGGTCAGTAGTGGTTGGCTTGCTTCCCTTACCTTTTAACATCTGCAGGCTACAAAGCACAAACATCAGGACCCATCCACAGTGTAAAGGGAGGACTGGAAGGCTGTGAGCACCCCTGAATAAATGACCTGTTTTGGTGATTTTCTAAATGTATATAAGTACATACCCTGTATGATGAACACGCTTAAAGATGGGCTTTTTACACACATTCAATTCATAATTTATATTTATTTATCAGGTAAAAACATTCAAACATACTGTCGTTACTTTTACCCCATAACGTTTCCCTTAAGATTTCCTGTTAAATTTGTTTAATAAACCAAAAAAGCAGTAATAACTTTCAAAACAGTAATAACATAAATACAGCCTCACATCAAAATGAAAGAATAAAAAAATAAAGCAACAGACAAAGAATTAAATAGTTACCATTAACAGGAATATGCACTGAAAAAAATGATTAAATGGTAAAGAAAAAAAAAACAGTAATAAATAGTAAACACTAACAGACAGTTATTAGCAATAATAGAAACTTTTAAAATATACCTGAACGCGTGATGGGTATTCCATCAGTCCTTATAAACCATATCGTTCAAACCCCTTAACACTGGCAGTATTAGAGTGTGTGTGTGTGTGTGTGTGTGTGTGTGTGTGTGTGTGTGTGTGTGTGTGTGTGTGTGTGTGTGTGTGTGCGTGTGTCTACCTTTCTTCACCTCCTCATAAACCTTTACTGTGTCTGGCCTGCTGATCTGTCAGAGTTTGGCCAGAACTGGTTTCCTCCCCAGCTTTTTCTTCTCATTTTTCAGCACCCATCCCAATATTTTCATCACAGAACTCTAGACCTACCGTCATTCTGGAATTCCAAACTCTTGGAGGAAAAAAAAAGGAAAGTTGCTCAAAATTGATTCATTTTTATTGTGTCAAGTAGGAAACTTCTGCAGAAAGCTTCCCAATACAAACCTGAAATGGTTCTTTCTGACACACGTAGACCAAACATACTCTGTCTGTATTTTATGCAGAGCCTGATTTACATAGATTCCTGTAAATTTTGCATCTTTTCTTGTCAACAGTGAACTTTTGATGTTTCTTTTTTTTTTTTTTTTTTTAGGCATCTCAGTCCTAGAGTGAAGCTCTATCTGCCCAGATTCCTGCTTTAATTGCTGTTTATTACACATTATCTGCTTCTGTGAGGGCTTTCCTGCTTTGTTTCCATTGAAGGGTTTGTTTAGGCCTGCTGGGTCTTCTGGGAGCTTCTGTCCTTATTAGATCTTAGAGCAAATTTTCAGGTGCTGCTGGTTGCGTAACGTTCAGTTACCCAACAGCGATCTTTTTAAAATGTGCAGTAATTGAAAGAAGATACTAAAATTGCTCCTTTATTGATAGTGAGGCTTAATATGGTGTTTAAAAACATGTTTTAAAAAAAAAAATCTAAAGCTGTTATGGCTCAAGGTGCTCAGTACTGAGCTTTGTTAGATTTGTGTGTTTAAAGTGTGTGTTTCAGAAAAGATGTCCTTATAACCGTAAGGTTATTGTTCATTCAAACAGAGAGTGGACAACTTCTGACGTTAGTTCTGGACAAAGTTCTGATGTTACCAAACAGAATTTCACTTAAACAATTTGTAAATCAAAAAAAGCTCTTTGAGATTGGTACAGTAAATGAGTCAAGGAACTGAAAGCTCTGAACAAACTTTTTTGGTAACATTGGAATCAAAGCACTAAGTACTAAAAGTGAAAGTGACTATTTCGTCATTGTGAAACATGACACACAGTGAACCACAATGAAATTCAACCTCTGCTTTTCACCCATGCACACCATGCAGATTTTGGGCAGTTATTTAAAGCACCCAGGCAGCAGTGACAGGGATGGTACCTTGCTCAGGGGTCCTCAGGGAAACATACTGGTCTGGGATTCGAAACCCGCAATCTTCTGATCCTGGGACCTAGTCTATAACCACTAGGCCACCACTGTCTTGTGTTTTCTTGACACAAAATGTAACATCGATTTCTGACTGGTTTCTTCTTCAGACATAAAATGAACATTTTGCATTTACACATTACTAAGGATTTTTCTTGCTTATATTATTATATCACTTCTGTGTGGCGTCTCTGTAACCCAGAGCAGTAGACCAGTGCTCTGTGTGTCCCAGGCATGTGGGCGTCCTGTGCGTCAAAGTTCCCCTTTAAATGAAGAGGTTTGTTTATGTGTGGCGTGTGGCATGTGCCTGGGCATTCTCAAGTGCCTATTAAATGCAAGGCATTAACTTTACACTCCATCTTTTGTGCAGACCCCACTGCTCTGTAGGCTTCTGTGTGTGTGTGTGTGTGTGTGTGTGTGTACAAGGGAGTCCATTGTTTAGAGACATTTAAGTGATTGTTGGGCAAATATCTATGCAGACAGCTTTCTTATCTACCCAAAATGAAGGAGATACACACTTAATTGGTGTCTGCAGTTTGCTTCATTAGTTTTGCACTGGAGCTGGGAGGGCAATGTAGCTAATAACTAGTACAAATGTATAGTATGGTGATAAGTACACTCCTAAACCATCACACTCGTCTCCTATACACAGTTATGTATATGATTTCTGACTCAGTTATGTATAAAAAAATTTCTCTTCTGATTATTTTTTCACTTTACTTCCATCTTAACACTGATATCTATGCTTCATTTTACATATCTATATTACATTTTCAGAACAGACAAGCAACTTTGTTGTCAATGCATTTAAGGAGATTTCTCTATTTTTTTCATCTGTTCAGTTCACTTTGTGCACAAACAGTTTGTAGAAGAGCAACGTTTTTGCATTGCAGAGCCTGACCTTTTTACTTGTACTGAGTAAAAAAAAAGTAGAATCTGTACTTTCTTACAGTTTTTGGCATTTTTAGTCATTTTGTAAACAGGTATCTTTGCTTCAGTTTCAGTAAAGAGTATGTGGACGTTCAAATCTGTGTGAAACTATTTCAATTCATTTATCTTAATGGTATAAATATTTTAATATTTTTTTAGTATTGCTTTTAGGAAAATCTGCGCTGGACAGTTTTAGAGTCAATGAAGACTGCAAAGTGACTTATCCTCTCTCTCTCTCTCTCTCTCTCTCTCTCTCTCTCTCTCTCCTCTCTCTCTTATTATTATTCTCTCTCTCTCTATTATTATTATAATCGTGTTATTTTTAAATTTATACATGATGTCATATATTTTATTAATGTTGAAACTATGAAAAGGCTCAAATCAATCCAGTCTCTGCAGCTGTTCATTTTACCACACAGTCAAACCAGCTCATCTGCCCTGTTTTAATGCAGGGATGAGCAAAGTCTTCCACAATGACATGCCCATAAAACATTCATTAAGTAACATTTACTGTCTTTGTTGAATAATTAAAGTGGCAAAGCTGTGTGTGTGTGCGTGTGTGTGCGTGTGTGTGCGTGTGTATGCGTGTGTGCGTGTGTGTGTGTTTGTTCCCCCTTCTGCAATATTCCCTGTTGGGCAAGCCACCTGTCCCTCCGGTTGACTCTTGAGTGGACGGGGAGCAATTCTACTTCATTGTGTCCCAGAGAAAAGCCTCTTAGTGGGCAGCAATATGTCCCTGGGGGCCTGTGTGTGGGTTTGAGAGAAGAAGTGTGTGGAGGGATCATATGTTCTACAGCTGAAAACATCTACAACCCTACATGGCTCACATTGTCTGGGGCAGGACAGGAGGACGAGGAGCTTAAACTTGTTCAGCAAGTCTTCGTTCAGCAAACACTTTCATTACTGAAAGGATACTACAGTATGCTAATAAAATTACTTCTTATTTAAGCTGCATAGGGAGCAAAAATGTAATTTTACAGCAAAATCATACATATGTAGCATGCTAACTGATAACAGTGTCCATGCTATTAAGCTTTAAAAAACAGGCCATTGCACTTTGGGCAATAAAGAGTGCATATAAATTAAACAAAGGGTGGGACTGTTCACAGTGGGAGACTTCAGAGAAGATTTAAGGATTTCTAGAAAGCAAACATATGGATGCGGGGAATTTTTATTAAAAACAAACAAACAAAAAACATCACGATCGCTGAATTTAAACTCGTTTTTTAGTGTTGCTCAACAAGTGTCCAAGGGAAGCCAAGGGAACTGCATTAGTGATTAGGCCTTCAGGGACACCTTACACTGGGTGATCTCCATTTACCGTGTCAGCTCAGTAGAAGAATATATAGAAGAAAAGGAGAAGAAATCAGTTCAAAGGAACTGTCAGTGGTGCCTTCAGTGGCTCATACATAAATAGTTGTGTCATCAAAATGTCAGATACAAATGTCACTAGAAGCAGTTGTAATTGTCTTAAAATGATCATAAAACTATTAGTCTGCACACAAAGAATATGGTATTAATTTGAATTGTATTTTAAAATGTGTAGCAATTAATTGCAAGCTCTACATTAAAATGGTAAGAGGTGTTGTTTTACTCTTTGAGAAATGTGATGGAGTAAAAGTACAGGTGCTAAATGTTGATAGAACTTTTTACTGAAGAACAGCATAAACAGGAAACTGAGCAGAAGACATACTACTAAAAGGCTTTATCCCTCATGAGACACAGGAACATGGTACAAAAACATGGTAAAACTGGTCAACAAGCTTGAGTCAGAAAGGGATAGTAGTGTAAAAAAGTTATTTTTCACCAAAACCTTCTGCAGGGCTGTAATCCTAAAATCACACTGTAAGTGCACGCTGGGACTGCCCCAAAGTGCCCCAATGTACACTCTGCACATCTAAGCATGAGAGTTGAAAGAGTTATTTTAAGGGTAAAGATTTCAGCATGTGTTCAAGGCTTGGCTTCAGCTTAGCCACTGTATTTGCACCCGTAATTGAAGGAGCAACAACAACAACCCAAACTGCTGCAAATGTACACCTAGCTTTAAAAAGATTTGCATGCAAAATCAGACTTCAGTATTTATACATGGCCTGTGAACAGGGCAGATATAGACTTGAAACAATTGCAAAATACTCAGTACATCAGGCCTTGGGACTTTTGTTAAGATTCAGTTGAAGCAGTTTAGTTAGAAACATACATAGTTATACAAGTACTGTGTGCAGCGAAACTAATTCTAGAGATACAAAAACAGAATAGATAAGAATATATAATAAATAAGACAACCTACTGGTCTAGGATCCAAACCCATGACCTTCTGATCCTGGGGCCTCATCCTCAAACACTAGGCCACTGCTGCCCCCCATAAATGGAGATCACCCAGTGTAAGGTGTCCCTGAAGGCCTAATCACTAATGCAGTTCCCTTGGCTTCCCTTGGACACTTGTTGATAAGAGCAGCACCAAAATACAGAGTTTAAATTCAGCGATCATGATGTTTTTTGTGTTTGTTTTTAATTAAAATTCTCCACTTCCATTATGTTTGTTTTCTAGAAATCCTTAGACCTTCTCTGAAGTCTCCCACTGTGAACAGTCCCACCCTTTGTTTAATCTAACAAATCTAATAGTGAAAGTGACCTCAGGGCAACCTACTTGCCTGGGATTCAAACCCATGACCTTCTGATCCCGGGGCCTCATCCCTAAACATTAGGTCACTGCTGCCCCTATAAAGTGTTAATAGTAACACTATATAAGCATATTTACAAAACAAGGCGTGATATATGTACATATATGTTAAGGGGCTAAGATATAGAAAAATATGCAGAAATATGTGAATACAGAAAATATGTAACATGTGTTAAGTGGCATATTGTGCAGTTAAATAAATACAAATAGCAGCTTGTGGTAGTCAAAAAGCATATATATATATATATATATATATATATATATATATATGTGTGTGTGTGTGTGTGTGTGTGTGTGTGTGTGTGTGTGTGTACGTGGATATATATATTTAATGAATATTTCCTTTTTTGTGAGTGTTATTTAGTGTTTGCCTCACCTCTTATACCTGTTTTGCTTATTTAGTCTTAGCTCTGCCATCTTTCCTCTTGATATGTGGACTGTAAAATAAAATTCTGTGCATAATTATCTTGGTTGTCCAGGGCTGCAACAAGCAAAGGTCCAGATATTTCTGGAAGTCCTCTTCTTTTTGCCAGGGTAAAAACTAGCCTCCAGCACTATATGAGATGCTGGAGTCTGACACTCCTGAGGAAATCTATAGTTTTACTGCCTGTAGTTTTGGAATCATCAAATGCACTTTCAGATGAAACTGTGCTGTGAGTTCAGTCTTTGTGTTCTGTGAAGCAGCTGCCCAATCACTCTCTCAATGCTCTTGATTAACATGGGAGGAAGGACATGGTTAAAACATGGTTTCAAAGGCTTTGAATGCTACCAGTTAAAAGGAGCTTGTGGGCCCGCTTTAGCAAATGTTGGGCTAATTAGCAGCTGGCAGTTATCTTTGCCTTTGTTAGAAATGTAATGTACATGTTTCAGGCGTGGCTCTGTTTCAAGGTTTACAGTTGACAGCAGATTTGAAAACAGATATGCACGCAAAAATGTTTTTCTTGCACTTGACACCTACATCTGCGAGAACAAGCATCCTTTGTATTTACACCTTTTAGGCCATATTTCTCTGCTCTGTAGCCCGTGGCAACTAACATCTGATGCTAACAGCGAAGGAGCTTCCCTTCCTAAATAATTTTACTTTCTCCTTCATTGCCCTTTTGTGTCTGAGATGCCCTTGCTTTTGTTAGCAGCCATTAACCTGTTATAAGTAAAGCTTAAGGCTAGCAGGGCTGATTAATGGTAGTCTGGTTCTGAGTGAATGGCATGATCAGTGTGTATACAGATGTGACTGTCTGCATTCATTGTTGTATTTTGAAGCACACGCTCCCGTGGGAAGAATGTGAAAGGCTTTGTCATGCGTTGCATAGCCGGGATTCCACCACAGCCCACCAAAGGAGACAGAGGATGGACAGCCCTGTCCTACACTCAGGGCCTCTACATAGACATTGCAGGCTGTAAGCCTAGACCATGTTGTGTTTGTTCTTTGGTAAGAGTTGAAGGTTCAACTGGGGTTTGGTTTTGGTTTAGCGGCAAACATTAGGTCTACATGATGAAGAGCTTTGGCCTTAAGAAACAATAATAAAAACATTGCTAGATATCAAGATGTTTTTTTGCAGCCATTGTCAAAGGTTAGGCCATCCTGTACTTTAGTTTGCAGCCATTGTCAAAGGTTAGGCCATCCTGTACTTTAGCATTGTCATTTGGACAATCCCAAGCTGTTTTTATTTATGGGAAAAAATGAAAGGTATTTTGTAAATCACCTTTTTGTACTCTATGGTTAACCAAGAAGTGTCAATGCTGTACTACAGCCATTCCCTCTGAATGTCATGACTTTATCTTTTCCTTCACTTAACATTGACTTCAATGCACAGGACTGTTTTCTTGGTTATATCACGTATGGAGCAATATTCAAGAAAATCAAACACGCAAAGAATTAAATCAGTTCTGAACATTTTGTTTACCATATGATTACCAGAGGGCTGGTTACTTACTATTTAATCATTTTATCACTTAATAAGGTGTAAAATGAGCATGTTTAATGCTGAGCGATAGGTTGATAGGTTGATAAATGGCCATGTAAAGATGTTTTATGATCAATTCTGGTACATAAACAGGCTTAGTCAGTACCATATACTGTTTCCTTGGCTGGGGATTCACCCAATGAATCTTACGAGTGCACAAAAGCATGCACAGACATGACTCAGTGCACGGAAGACAGAACATCCGTTCTGTGTGTGTGTGTGTGTGTGTGTGCGTGTGCATGTATGTACATGTGTTTATCTGTGAATACAGCAATGACATATTGTTATGGTAGCTATTTTCTCCTCTCTATGCTCCTATAGTGTTTTATCTGATCTATAGTGCTATATTTCACCTCTACTCTGGTTGGCAGAAAAAAAGCACGACACCTTTAAAGCAACAGATGACATTCCACAGGTTGTGTTTCATTCAGACAAGCCAGTGCAGAGAAACCAGAGTATAAAGTATAAATTATTATAACTCATTAAAGTGATAGTTCAGACAGATGGTCTTTTCATTATTCTATGCAGGGGGCCAGTGGTTACTGGAGCCTCTCCCAAACTTCTGGACAGGTTGCTAGTCCATCACAGCAGACGATTGGACCAGGAACTCACCTAATCTTGATTAAAGTACATTTATTTGTCCAGTTTAACAAAAAAATGTTTTACAGAGTTGATGACTTTTTGTACTGTGGCATAATTTGGGAATCAAATCAAGCCAAAAAGACTAGGTTTGGTGGGCTTGTCAGAAAGAAGAGTAAAATTATATGGCACGCACAGCTCTCTGACCTTTATGAGCATCAAGTCATATGACCATATTGCCATATTAGACTGTCCTGGCCTCCTTTCTTGACATCCCCCTCAGGAAGAAGTCACAGATTTGCAGCACATAAAGAAAACCTGTAGAGAAGAGATCTTGTAATGAAGAATAAAAATAAAGTTTAGACCAGACATGAGAGAAAAGGTTGACCCTGAGTATTTCTATCATAGTCACACTTAGCAATAGAAGAATCTTCCGCCTGTTTGGAAAGCTCCGAGTCCTTTAACAGGCATTCCTCCCTGTGCTTGATTATGTAAGAAAGAAAGAGCTGCATAGTTGGGAGAGTGCAGGGGCCTGTCTGAATGTGCTGCTATATGACAGATGGATAGAGAAAGAGAGAGGGAGAGTGAGAGAGCTTTCAGATTACACTAGCATTGAGTTAGTGTTCACTATAGTTTATTTTTGTATATTTTAAACACCAGACAGATGGAGAGACAATGAATGACCAAAGCAGAAATTAAACAGAGAGAGAGAGAGTGAGAAGAAATTAAAAGGGAATGAGAGAATCAGGTTTATAAAAAATTAGTGAGTGGGGGAGAGAGAAAGACAGGGAAGAAAAAAAGCACAGAGAGAGTTAAAAATGATAATAATAATAATAGAATTATTGCAAACAGTATAATTGTAGTGAATCAGCAATAAAAAAATGAAAAGAGACTGAGAGAGAAAAGGTAGAGAGAGAATCAAAGACAGAAACTCGGAGGTGAGAAGAAAATGTAAAAAGCATAGAAGAAAGAAAATGTGTGTGTGTGTGTGTGTGTGTGTGTGTGTGTGTGTGTGTGTGTGTGTGTGTGTGTGTGTGTGTGTGTGTGTGTGTCTGGCAGTGCTCAGAAGTGTCAGGTTTTGTAAGCATGGAGGAAAGCACAGCATGACACCCCTCATCTCTGTCTGCTTTTTCTCCTCTTTCCTCCAGCATTCTGAGACAGAAGAAAGAGATCCAGGGCAAGAGAACATGGCATACTCACTAATGAAACTTCATGATAAAGAATGCATGGAAAACCTCTCTCTCTCTCTCTCTCTCTCTCTCTCTCTCTCTCGCTCTCTCGCTCTCTCTCTCACGCACACACACACACACAAACACACGGTACTCCAGGGCAGATCTGGTGTGAAATAATTTGTTGTAGAGATTTCTTCACAGAGGTGGTGAATGGAATCAGACGTCTCCAGCACAAATGCATGACCTCACCAGTGAACTTGCATGTGTTTTCTGAGTGTTTATATGGAACACTGACTTGATCAGTTTTCTTTGAGGGACTATTTTGCCTTACATTGCCTTGCTTTTACCTCTCCACCATGAATGGGTTTAGTTTAAGGCCAAAAGCATCTCCAGACTTCCAGACAGACATGGAAAGAAACCAGCACAGCTGAAACCTCTTGTATGAAGTATCTTTCTGAACAAGAAAACACATCTTTATTATTCAATTCAATTCAATTCAATTTATTCTTGTATAGCGCCTTTTACAACACAGTTGCCCCAAGGCACTTTACATTGATGGTCAATGATGGAACAGGTTACAGTAATAGATGTTAAAGCCGGACGACTACGAAGGAGAGGAACCAAAAACTCCACTATGTGGAGAAAAAAAACCTCTGAGGGTCCAAGAATTACTCCGTTATTAGTAACATTATTTTTATTGATGAACATGTGAGCTTGCACACTTACTCACTTTTTATGTAATTGGATTTATAATCTGTTTCAACAGCTTTCTTTGTTGTTGACGTCAAAATGTCTTTTTCTTCTGGCTGCTCCCATTTAGGAGTCTCCACAGCAGATCATCCATTTCCATTTCTTCCTGTCTTCTGCATCTTCCTCCTTGATGACAAAACACATAAAATAGTATAAAAAAATCCTCTGAAAAAGAAATGCAATATAAACATGTTTGATCTACTCTTTCTTCTTCTCTTTCTTTCAGCTGCTCCTGTTTAGGGGTTGCCACAACAGATCAACCGTCTCCATTTCTTGCGGTCCTCTGCATCTTCCTGCTTCAAACCAACCACCTGCATGTCCTCTCTCACCACGTGCATAAACCTCCTCTTTGGTCTTCCTCTTTTCCTCTTTCCTGGCAGCTCCATCTTCAGCATCCTCCTCCCAATATAGTCCTCATCTCTCTTCTGGACATGTCCAAACCAATGCAGCCTTGCTTCTCTAACTTTTTCTCCAAGATGTCTAACCTGAGCTTTCCTCAAGCTGCTCCCTACTCTCACTGCACATCTTTCCCAAAGCTGTCTCTCTGTCTAGCCAATCAGCATAGGTCCTCTTTACTGTCCAACCTCATATAATTCACCAAACACCTTATCTTTGGCCTTCGCCACTACTTTCTTCGCCCTGTGGTTCATCTCCTTGTACACCTGTCTACTTTCTTCATCTCTCTGACTGTCTTCTTTGCCTCCCCTCTTCTTCTGTATACACTCCTGTACTTCTTGGTTCCAACCCCAGGTTTCCTTATCCTCCTTCTTTCTCCCAAGTGTCACACCAAATACATTTCTAGCTGTCTGTCTCATCACTTCTGCAGTAGTTTCCCAGCAATCCGGTAGCTCTTCAACACCTCCCAGTGTCCGTGTTAACTCCTGCCTGAATTTTACCTTGTAGTCCTTCAGCTTCCACCACTCGATCCTCAACTCTGCCCTCACTTTCCTCCTCTTCTTGACCTCCAGTGTCATCCTACAGACCACCATCCTATGCTGTTTAGCTACACTCTCCCCTGTCACTACTTTGCAATCTCCAATCTCCTTCAGACTGACCCTCCTGCAAAGAATATAATCCACCTGTGAGCATCTCCTCTCTTACACGTCACCCTGTGCTCCTCCCTCTTCTTAAAATAAGTATTAACTACAGCCATTTCAATCCTTTTCACAAAATCTACAACCATATGACCTTCAGCATTCCTCTCCTTGACACCATATCTACCCATCACCTCCTCATCACCTCTGTTCCCTTCACCAACATGACCATTAAAATCTGCACCAATCACCCCTCTCTTTCCTGGGTTCACTCTCTATCACTTCATCTAATTCACTCCAGAATTATTCTTTCTTTTCCATCTCACAACCAACTTGTGGAGCATAAGCACTAACAACATTCATTATCACACCTTCAACTCAAACTCATCACCCTCCCTGACACCCTCTTCACCTCCAAAACACTCTCCACATACTCTTTCTTCAGGATAACACCTACTACCCCATTCCTCCTTCCATCCACACCATGATAAAACAATTTAAACCCTCCTCCAATGCACCTGGCCTTA
Organism: Hepsetus odoe; assembly: GCA_017165825.1. Classification (NCBI taxonomy): domain Eukaryota; kingdom Metazoa; phylum Chordata; class Actinopteri; order Characiformes; family Hepsetidae; genus Hepsetus; species Hepsetus odoe. Next base: position 22,403,615 of record CM029379.1, on the reverse strand, counting down.
CTACCCTTCCATCTAGTCAACCTTCCTTCTCTCCATCATATCAGCTAAATCTCTACCTTTACCAGTCATGCTGCCATCATTTAAAGTCCCTAAACTCACTTCCACTCTCCCCTTCTTTCTCTCCTCTTCCCTCTGGACATGCCTCCCTCCTCTACTTCTTCTCCTTTGGCCAACAGCAGTCCAATTTCCACCAGCACCCTGTAGGTTAACAGCACTGGTGGCGGTCATCGGTGGCCAGGCCTCAACCAATCCGGTATGGAATTCTGTTTCATTGTCCATATATTGATTTGGCAAAGTTTTACACCGGATGCCCTTCCTGATGTAACCCTCCTCATTTATCCGGGCTAGGGACCAGCACAAAGAAATACACTGGCTTGTGCATCCCTAGTGGGTGGGTTGTATGATCTACTCTTTAAGGGAATAAATCACCATTATTGGCACTTTTAAGAGTAAATGACATTCCACTGTTACAGACCATTAATACAAAATTTTGTGTGATGTTTTTGTCTCTTAAATTTCTATCCAAAAAGGGCTCTGTGGATAAACTTTGTGGTTAAACTTAGAAAACTAGTTTACTGGGCTGTTTCGTTGTTTTATGTTTATAGCTGTCATTACAGATTGCTTGTTTAAGTGAGGGTCATAAAAGTTAAAAAATCATGTGTTATTGTTACACAGGAATTGAATGACATCATCTTTCTTTTAACAGTGTGTGTGTGTGTGTGTGTGTGTGCATGTGTGTGTGCGTGTGTGTGTGTGTGTGTGTGTGGTGGTGGTGGTGGCGGGGTGCTTTGACAGATTCTAGCAGCCACTCCTACTTAGATAAACTCTACAGAAATGACTCACTTAGTTACTTATTTACACAGTTCATGTGTGTGTATGTGTGTGTGTGTTTGTGTGAATCATATGATTGGTTGTTGGTAAGGGCAAGTGTTCTGTGTAAATCCTGAGTATGTGCTTCTTTGTGATTACGTTATACACATTTCCTCCATCTACCCAATGCATTGCTAAATTTAGTAGTGCAGAGCGCTGGTGAAGATAAAAGGAAAGTTGGCATTAACTCTATGTCTACTCACGCTAACCTGCCAACATGATGGTCTGGCCTAAAAGTTTTTCCCTTACGGCAAATGCTATCGATGAGCATGTCTGGCATGTGAAGTTCACTTCATTAGCTTTACACTGGACTAACATGACTGATGTGACCAACAAGCAATGGACATGTAAATAAGCCGGTTAACATAGTGCCTAAATCAGCATTCACTCATGTGAGTTCTGATAGACTCCAGTACTTCAGAACACACTTCTATCTCTGAATGAATTACATTACACATGCTGAAGCTTGACTTTTTGGCCCATCATTTTTATTTCATTCCCATTTGGGGGTTGGAGGGAAATGAGTCAATTTCATGTCCCACTGAGCAGTGAACAAATGGAGCATTATTGACTTACAGTATTAAAAAGGCCCAAACAGCATTTACATCGATTTCTTCTCTCCATGGAAAAAGGTGAGAGGAAATACAATGGCACACTTAAATGATCGAGTGCTGTCTATGGGTCACATTTACGGAGAAAAAACAGGTCACACTGCCCGTTCTGATCCAGGATGTTGAATCACAGTGACCCCAAATGCCACTTCAGATATTTCAGATGTTTTGTTTGTCAGAACATGCTGTATACATGAACCGCACTTCACTTGACCTTTCATTGGCTTTGGTTAACTCTTCAAAAAGCTTCTCTTAAGTGACCTTTGGCTAAGCTTTATGTATTGCATCACTTGGGAGATCATTGAACTCAAAATTTGACAGGCACCTCTGTGGAGAATTGAAAAAAAAAAACAATGATCACTTCTCCGCTTACGACTGTCAACAGTTCATGCTAACCTCAGTTAAAAGATGGTTATTATGGGATCAAGTCCATATGTCAGCACAAGCTGGCTTTGATAGATCAGTAGAGTGTTGCTTTGTGTGTTTGCAGGAAAGGAGAGGGTTGTTTTAATGGGGCGTAATTATACTGCAAGAAACCACTAAAGACCCCCAGGGGTAAAGCACATGGAAGCTCGCCTTAGCAGCACTGCAAAGTGGTCTGATGCGAGATATGGATTTGACTCCAAGTTTTAGTGCAAGTTACCATGTAGAAGGAAGGTCCAGAGGGGAGCCAGATGTAGTTTATTAGTCTGGAAGAATTCAAAAGAGATTAAGTCAAGTTCACACTTATATATATACGTTGCTTGATTAAGCTGAAATGCAACAAATACTTCCGCTGTGCACTTCATCTGTAACACCAATCTTGAGCTTCCACTTACTGGCCACTTTATTAGAAACACCTATCTTGTGCTTCACACTCTCATTGCATTCCAGTGAAATAGGCTGCGTTAAGCCTTGTTACACAGACATTGGAAAGTTGATGGCGTGCAGAATTCCTGAATAGAGTGGCAACAGCTCTCAATGAAGGATTGAAAGTTTTTGTAGGATTATGGGGCTGATTCTTGGGTGTAGTGCTTGGGATATTAGTGCACCTGTAAAAACTGCCTGTGGAAAGAACAGCTTTGATGCTTTAATTGCTCCAGCCAACCGTGCAGAGGAGTGAGAGATCAAAGTAAACTCTCTCTCCAGCATTAGAGTGCAGGTTATGGCAGCACTGTCAAGCAGATATACAGAGTGTGTTTTTAACTCTGCAAAACTGCTGTTACTATCTTATCAGACCAGCAGAGCCCTTCTGAAGTTTGACTGAACAGTCATGCTAGGACATTCTCTTCTCATGACTGTATGAGGGCACTTCAACCTGGAGAATGCTGAGAGAGAGAGAGAGAGAGAGAGAGAGAGAGAGAGAGAGAGAGAGAGAGAGAGAGAGACAGAGTTCTACACTCTGCATTAACCCAAGTAAGCTCTTGATAAAACATGACCATATGACGTCTGAGCTCTATTCAGAAAACTTACTGGTCATTTTACTAGAAACACCAATGTTTTTTCACCACTGTAAACATACAACGACTGTAGTTCACCTGTTTATCAGTCCCTCTGATAAAGGGGCAGCGGTGGCCTAGTGGTTAGGGCGTTGGCCGGAGGAGTGGGGGTTCGAACCCCTTCCCAATAGGTTGCCCTGAGGTACCCTTGAGCAATGTGCCGTCCCCGTCACTGCTCCCTGGGCGCTTTCAATAGCTGCCCACTGCTGCATGGTGTTTGAGTGTGCATGGGTTAAATGCAGAGGTCCAATTTCGTTGTGGTTCATTGTCTGCTGTGCTTTGACCTCGCAATGACAAGGGTTGTCACTTTCACTCTGACCGTGGTAGTGACACTAGTGTGTGGGCTCGCATGTGTTTTTTGACACGGGTCACTGTTTGGTTGAGAGTGGTCCACCAATCAAAATAACTATAGCCAAGAGTGGCTCTTAGATCAGCACTGGACCCCTAATAAGGGTGTGAGGAGGACAAAAACACATAAACAGATGGGCCTTAGCCTCTGTAGACCAGCAAAGGATGAAGTTACAAGAGACACTTCTGATGAAGTGGCTAGAGCATGTATGTTGAAGTCTTTTCTCACTCATGTTTCAGTCACAGGACGGCATTACTAAAAAGGCCTTTAGAGATCTTGTAGGTAGATTGTAAGTTGTAATGCCACTTGCAGGAAAATATGTACTACTGCTCAAAATTAGGGGCAGCGGTGGCCTAGTGGTTAGGGAGTTGCCCCTGGATCGGAAGATTGTGTGTTCGATTCCCTCCCCAGTGTGTTGCCCTGAAGTACCCTTGAGCAAGGTACTGTCCCCGTCACTGCTCCCTGGGCACTTTCAATAGCTGCCCACTGCTGCACATGTGTGTATGGGTGAAATGCAGAGCACAAATTTCCCATTCGTGGGATTATAAATAAAGGATTATTATTATTTTTATCATAATAACAGTTTATATACAGAAATATGTAGTGTATAGTTCTTTGAACATGCACTGAATAAGATAATGAACAGGCTAATGGAATATGTATATATACTGTAATAAGTGTGAAATAATATTAACTCTGGATAGTAAATGTATTCTAACTTAAATGTTAGCACTGTGCAACTTTCTCAGTCATTTTAGGAGCCTATATAGCTCTGTTCATTACTCCTTTATTTTTATTTACCATTCATTACCATCCTGCCCGGCATCTGGAACCTGTATGAATGTACAAGACTTGCATATTAGAGTAATTTTTGTTTGTTTTGTTTAGTTTTTGTTTGTTTTTTTTATTCCAAACATTTGCATGCAAATGTAAACCTTATTTTTGCTTCCTGGTTCTTCCCAAGCTTTCTCTCACCAGCAGCAGACTTCCAGGAATGTAACTAGGCAACATTTAATTTCACTTTGCAGTTGAAGGAAGTCAAACTGACTCAATACCTTTAAATCACAAGTTCAACCACTAACAAGTGTGTCAGCACTAGACGCTTAGGGCAGTGGTTAGGGAGTTGGCCCCAAGATTGGAAGGTCGTGGGTTTGAATCCCAGACTAGTAGGTTGACCTGAGGTCCCCTTGAGGAAGGAACTGTCCCCATCACTGCTCCCTGGGTGCTTTCAATAGCTGTCTCCTGCTGCATGTGTGTGTGGGTGAAAAGCAGAAGTTGAATTTGATTGTTGCTCATTGTGTGCTGTGTTTCACACTTTTTTGCCTGGAACTATCCTATCCTACACACTGTGCTGGGTTTTCTTGTTTAAACACACCTGACTCATCAATGTGCTGCCAAACCCTTTCAAGACAGTGATGGCCTGACAATAAATTATACCTATTTCTCCATATGGTCCCTTACCACAAATGCTGTTCATCAGCTATAGCATGTTGTGTCTGCTTCTTTAGTTTTGTTGCTAAAGCCACAGCGTTTATTCAAATTAATGGAAACTTTTATCAACTGACTTTAGAACTGACACAAGTTTTTACACAACTTTGGACAGTGTGAGCAGACCTCGACCGAAGGTGCCCTGCCATAGTCATTAGGCATTTTTGTTAGTTTCTTTTGGAAAATGACCTTTCAACCTTAGATGTTTGTTTTCCTCTAGTCACCCGTTCAGGGTTATGGTGAATGTGTGAAGGGGACTATAAAGAAAAAAATAGACAGTCATTAAGAACATTATAAATACACAAAGATTAAATATGGCAGCAGTAGACATTTAGACTTTTGCCTAGATCTTGGTAAAGTGTAGCTTTAAAACAGGAAAGACTGAAAAAAACAGGCCTAGGAGACTATAGTGCCTGGATTAAGAAGCACACACACACACACACACACACACACATACACACATACACACACACACACACACACTACCACAGGCGACATAAATACATTGAATCTTAAGCGATTTAATCATACCAAAATAATAGACTTAGCTCAAATTTTGATGAACATTTTTTTTTAGAGCAGCAGTTTGTAATCTTTTAAATCTAAAGACCTTTGGGTAGGAAGTACAACTGTGCCCACCAGTTTGAGAACCACTATCCTAAAGAATCAGAATCGAATGAGTCGGTAAAGCCCAGGTGAAGGAGGACTGGCCTTGTTTTGCCTCCAGTGCAGAAAATCTGTATTGTATATTGTATTGTCTATACTCTTGGATAAAGTTCCCTTGGGTCAATTGAACTTTTTTTTTTTTTTAAGTTTCATTTAGGTTTTCAACAAGATGTAACATCTCAGTCAGACATTTAGGGTCAGTGAACGCTAGGGGAGGGGAGAGAGAGAGAGAGAGAGAGAGAGAGAGAGAGAGAGAGAGAGAGAAAGAGTCTAAAAGAGAGAGAGAGAGAGAGTCTGAAAGGTAGAAGGAGAAAGAGAGAGAGAGAGTCTGAAAGAGAGAGAGAGAGAGAGAGAGAGAGAGAGAGAGAGAGAGAGAAAGAAAGAAAGAGTCTGAAACAGAGAGAAAGAGAGAGAGAGAGAGAAAGAGTCTGAAAGAGAGAGAGAGAGAGAGAGAGAGAGAGAGAGAGAGAGAGAGAGAGAGAGAGAGAGAGAGAGAGTTTATGCCACAGGAAATGTAGGGAGTGTCTTCAGGCCCATGTTAAATGAGGGATGAATTTCTTTTCGTCTGCTGTTTCCGTTAGCCAAACAGACTCCATTGAAATCACACACACACACACACACACACACACATACACACTTGTCTGTGTGTACGTGTGTGAGCACAGGCACACACTGTATTTTGTATAGCCTTCAATTACCACAGTTGTTATCTTCATAAACAAATGTGCACAGCGTCTGAGTTGTGTGTACATAAATAAGCTCTGTTTGTAACTCCAATGCCTCATTAGGTTTTTTTTTTTATTTTTTCACTCAAATGTGAAATTTGCATGTGGCTCTGAATAAGGTGAAGTAATTCTAATAAAAAGCCCCCACAGGTACTGCTTTCTGTAGGCAGTGTCAAACCCAAATAAGGGATTTTGATTTAAGCTATTTCTCTGTACTGTATGAGAACTGTATGACACTCCTGAAATGCTGAAAGTCCCTTCCCAGGGTTAATAAAGTGTTCCGGGTTTATTTTATCCTGCACTCAGGAATGTGCTAAGCCAATAACTTTCTTCTCTATGTGATACCAAATAAAAGGAATATTGGAGCCCTCACCAATACTTTTGAAAATCAGTAAAAATTACAGCAAATCATTAAAAAGTAAAAAAATAAAAAATTATTTGTTTTTCTTTCTTTTTGTAATTAGTTTTTTCGGTTTTATTTCACATTTAACTGAGAATGTATTTCGTTCCTTAAATTAATTTACTATCTATTTTACCCTAGTCGTTTTTAGGTTCTGTTCTATTCCATTCTATTCTATTCTATTCTATTCTATTTGTTCTATTCTATTCTATTGGAGTCAAACCTATTCTGTTCTATTCTATTCTATTTGATTCTATTCTATTCTCTTGTATTCTATCCTATTCTTTTTTATTCTATTCTATTCTATTATGTTCTGTTCTATTCTATTCTATACTGTTATATTCTGTTCTGTTCTGTTCTATTCAATTCTATTCTATACTGTTATATTCTGTTCTGTTCTATTCAGTTCTATTCTAGCGTATTCCATTCTATTCTGTTCTGTTCTGTTCTAGTCTTGTCTGTTCTATTCTATCCTGTTCTGTTCTATTCTATTTGACTCTATTCTGCTCTGTTCTATTCTGTTCGATTCCATGGAAACCATTGTGTTCAACTTATCAGCTGGCAGTTAATTACGGAGGACAGATTTCAGTTAAAAAGTGGTCAGTTTGTGAGTAAAAACTTCTGTAAATGTAATTCTGTAAACGTACTTCATTCATTCATTATCTCAACTGCTAATCCTTAGTAGGCTATCTTTGAGTTTTCACTGTTCTGTGTAACCGTTGTCTTTAAGGTTGTATGTGCATCGACCTCACTTACTCCCCTTCGTTCACTGCACTCCTCTAAAACTGGCCTGCTTGCGATCCTTTAATATCTTCTAAGGGAGGCGGATCATTTGGTATTGCAACCCTGAACTCTGGAATTCCCTTCCTCAGAATCTCTGTAATACATCCTCTGTGTCTGTGATCAAAGCTCAATTAAAAACATATATCTTCTGCCTGTGCTATTCATTTTCACCCACTTCTTGACTCTGTTCTTCCTGTTTGCTGTTTATGAAGCTGTTCTCCATGTTCTGTGTCTCTTAATGCGGTTCATGTTCAACTTTATAAAGTGATCTTGGATTTAAGAAAGATGCTATATGGATTAAAAAGGATCACGATGATGATTATTATTATTAAGGAATTTCTTTTTTAAGGTTGTAGTCTATTACAGTGGGTTTTACTAAAGTGCTGCTTTCTTCAAAGCAGATTGGGGTTTGATAATGCCCACCTGCATAAGCAGCTTTCATCTCACAAAAAAGGGTGTTGGGGAAAGACACCTCTGTCCTTACCACTGAAACATGATACTGCTGGAGACTGAGCTTAAGCGCATTTGCCAAATGTCTCCTAATATGTACAATAAACTAAAACTCACTGAAAGGATGTCACATGAAAGCCAGTCTAATACTGTACCAGGCAAACACCTGCTAGTCAAGCTGTTGGCTGTTGTAAAAACAGCTTAACACACTGAACACACTGCTTGCTTGTTTCTGTGAGATATTTTGGTGATTGTCCCACTCTCATTAAGTCAGTGCCCAGCTGTTTGAACTTTCTTTTACCCATAGCTATATACCTATTAATAACCTTGTGGGTCCCATTCAGTGGAAAATGTCTACGTTACCAAATTTAAAAATGTCTGTTTCCTGGAGTGGGGCAGCGTGGTGCCACAGTAAAGTGAAAGTGACTATTCTTGTCATTGTGAAACACAGCACAGCACAACAAAACAAAATTCAACCTCTGTGCTTCACCCATACATAGACATGCAGCAGGGGGCAGCTATTGAAAGTGCCCAGGGAGCAGTGACAGGGACAGTACCTTGCTCAAGTGTTCCTCAGGGCAACCTACTGGTGAGGGAATTGAACCCACAGTCTTCCGATCCAGGGCAACTCCCTAACCTCACGAGAAGGTCCTGGGTTTGACACGTGGCTAAGAAAAACTGTGGGTGAGTGAATGCTTCCTGGATGAGATAAAAGTGGCTCTTTTGTGAGCACCACTCATAGGCCTGAAGTAACTAACATAAAGTATATTAAATTAAAACCATATAAGGGATAAAAGTTAAACAGCAGCACTTTTAATCAGCTCTTTTCCTCCTAATTGTTTCACACTGGCTATAAACTCATTCTCGTTGTACAGAAGAGAATATCCTCTGCTCAGTGGGGTTCTTTATGGGAATATCGGCTTTCAAGAGCGATTTGTGGGCAAGTTAAGCCTCTGTGTGTGGAAGGAATACCATCTAAAAGAGCTCATGCATGTTTGTGACATGTGCTATTACTAATGCATGAGTTACAACAATGCAGGGGACTATTGAGGCATGTGCAAGCAATAGTACACTAGAAGTGACAGCTACTACACACACTTTCTGTATTACTTTTGTGATCTCCTCCAGTGACTGCACTGCTCGTTTAACAGCCCAGAAACCTACACTTATCTTAAGCAGATAGGTGGAAGTTAAACAATCCTAAATGTTTTTTTTTTTTTTATGAAACAGAATTTCTCCATTAAGCAGATAACATCCACCTAAAGTGGAAGAATGCACAATAAAAGAATCCCCTCAGCATTTTTTCAGCCGAGGCTTAAGTTATCCAGATAAACAAACATGGGATCTTATTTCCTCTTTTATGTTTAAGCACTGTTCTGTAATATTAATGGACCAGAAAAGAAAGGCAAATATTACAAAGGTTACATGTTTATGAAGACATTTGATCCTCACACCATTAGCAAAGCAAGTACACATACTTATGGAAATGCACAAAAACACTAACCATTCATGCCAAAGAAATGGTTGCGTTTATGTTTCTTTATGTAAACTTTACTGTGTTTACTGTCGAGTCAGTAGAAATGGTCCACTGTTAGCCATGTTCTGTGGCATTTAAAAATGGGACCAAATATTGAACAACAACAACGACAACAACAACAATAATAATAATAATACTAATCTACACCTACAAAAAATCTACAAAAAAAAAAATTGCCTCGTTTTTCCTTTTTTTATTTAATTTTTACAAAAGTTCAAGACTTCATTTGTCTAAAACCGAAATGCCAAAACTATATTTTGCTGCTGCTGGCGTTAAGAATTGGGTAAGGATTATATACAGCTTTTTATCTATTTTTACAATTTGTGAGGAAAAGCACAGATACGTTCATGTGCACTTTTGGTACAATGACTCAGATGCCTGAGCATCACCTTGGGGAACAGACTCGGCTGTGTTTTAGACAGTTGCGCAGGGTCGATGTGCCACTTATCAGTCAAGGGATCAAAGTTTAGAAAAACATAAAAGGCTCTCTGTCAAAGCTGCAGCCGAGGTGTCTGGGGGAAAAAAAAAAACGACATTTTATCCGAACCAGTTGATCGAGTTTCACCTTTCTGTTCCATCATACCAAGGGTTAAAGGTCAAACTCGACAACAATAGGACTTTCATGGAAGGATAAGTAAATTAACTTCCTTAAAGGAAGCAAGTGCACGATCTTGTGTAGATGGCGACTGTTCCTAGATTTATGAGACGATTAAAGATGCACACTAGCTCTCATTTTCAAGTCATATGCTTTAACTTATGCTTAACTCTAATTTAGGTGTTTATATAAGGGCTTTTGATTCTGAATGTTAAATTTAATTTTAAAAAGATATTCAACTGACTGAGCATTTCTCATCCTGATTTAAAATTACAAAGCATAGTACGATTTATAAAGAATCATCCTCACCCAGTAACTGTTGCTAATCCATGATTGATTGTTTCCTGTTTAGAGAGAGGTGTGTTAATTTGGGTCGATGGAATGTTGTGAAAATGTCGTTTTTTTTTATGTAACATTCAGCGAAAATTTTTACACAGTTCTAGATTAAATTAGACTCAGTTTCATTTGCATCTGTAAAGAACACCAAAAACAGGTTACAAAGGTTATATAATATATATATATATCGCATACACGGTATAGAAATACACTTAGCGAAAGGTAGTCTCGAGTAATAAATATAACACAATAGCTTGCGGTGTGGTTATAAGCTGGGATCGTGTTGGTTCTGCTACTTCAAGCTGTGCATTATTGTAATTAAACACACATAATCAATAGACAAAAGCAACTTGTTCCAAAAGGGCATCATGAATAGATTGTGTCCAGGTCCGTATCGATATCTTCCAAAGTTCATATTAGGGGATAAAGTTCTCATTCACTGCGATCAATTTCCATCAGTTGAACCTGGAAAATATGTGTCTCCACTTCTCAAAAACATGTTGGAAAAGTCAATCACATATAATGAGTGTAAGCAACTATTGTAGAATGTACAATAAAAAGTGAAATCCAATGTAAATATGTGTGAACATATTCAGATTTTTCACAGTGGTAGATTTACGGCTCATTTGAAAGTAAGCGGTGAAGAGTAGTTCTGAAAGCACTGAGATAAAACTAAAGTATGTTCAAAAGTGCATAAGGACACTGAAGACACTTAAATAATGTGTGCATATACAAATATGCATTAATAGGTAGATGTAAATTTAATAGTAGTAGGACTATTAGTTTGAAAAGGCTGAACTATTAAGACATGGTGCAAGAGACGGTGTGGAATGTCCTAATAGTTTTGACACAGGCAAATGAGTTTTACAGTCTGATGACAGCTGACAAGAAAGACTTTGTTACTGCAGCTTGCTGTGTCTCGTGTTCTGCTCCTGGATCAGGCCCTCATGTAGTGCACAATGGTGAACAGTAGCTGCTTTTTAAGAAAACACCTTTTGCTTCATTGGCAAACTTTTAGAAAAACAGATCATAACTAGACATCCAAATGCTGCCTCAAAGAATTTCCCTTTGTCCTAATACAATGTAAAGTGCAGTATACACTCCTTACCTAAAGTATTCGATTTTTGTTTGATTAAGCATTTGTTTTATTTCATTTGATTGGTACTGATAAATTTAAAATAAATGTTTTAAAAAAACGTAAATGACATGGGACAGTGGTGGTCTAGTTGTTAATACCACGAGGTTCCCCTGAGCAAGGTACTGTCCCCCAACACTGCTCCCTGGGCACTGAGCATGTGGTTGTTCACTGCTACACTGTCTGTGTGTATTAATATAGAGGCACTTCATTGTGGTGTATATCCCTCCCTCATAACTACTGAATTAAGCCTGTTACCCTCTGACTTCACCTATTTTTTTTCTGGTTTCTTCTTTGATTATGGTTTTCTAGAGTTTCACCCCATCGCTGTTCAGTTGTTGCTTGTTGTTTTTTGATCATTGTTTTGCTGCATGATAAAGCTCCTCCTGATTAGCTTGGACGCATTTCTCTGTTCACTATTTCTGTAGACTTCAGAATTCATGCTACCATTGTGAGTTACACCATCAATAAGGTTTATTGAGCCTGTTCCAGAAGTAGTCATGCAAGCCCAGTCCCTGACACTACCTCCAGTGTGCTGCACAGATGAACTTGTTTGTTTTGGGTCATGAGCATATCCTTTCTTTCTTCACATTTTTACCTTTCCATCACTTCAACAGAAATTAATCTCTGTCTCATAAGGCCATAAAACTTTGTTCCAGAATCTTTACTCGAATTGTGAATTCCAATATGATTTTCTGATGCTAATGGTTAATGGGTGGATTGCATCTGGTGATAAAGCTTCTTTATATCTGATTCTTCTTTGAACAATGGATCGTGATACCTCCTCTCATGATGTCACTGTTTACTTTACTGCTCTCACAGTTTTCTGTCATCAGCCGTTGTTGTTCTCCTTAACATGGTTCTATGTTTGTTGCTAGGTACACCAGAGGTTTCCTTCTTTACCTTTTTAACAGCAAATGCAGTCTTCACAGGTGAAATCTAAAGCACCAAGAGGGGATAGATAGCAAGATTTTTTTACGATTTAAACACTCAATGTAACAAAACATCAAGCATCAAAGACCTGTCTGCCATGTTTCTATACTTTTGCTGAGTCGAGAAACTGGGCGGTCAGGCACAAAATATTTGTTTTATGTCTTCTTCTTCTTCTTCTTTTTCTTTCGGCTGCTCCCGTTTAGTGGTTGCCACAGCAGATCAACCGTTTCCATTTCTTACGGTCCTCTGCATCTTCCTGCTTCAAACCGACCACCTGCATGTCCTCACCATGTCCATAAACCTCCTCGTTGGTCTTCCTCTTCTCCTCTTTCCTGGCAGCTCCATTAACATATCTAGATATAAATATCAGAAAATCTTTCATCTCTTAATCTACTGCCCTAGTGTTTAGGGGCTAGGCCCCAGGATTGGAAGATCATGGGTTCGAATCCCAGGCCAGCAGGCTGTCCTGAGGTACCCTTGAGCAAAGTACCGTCCCCATTGCTGCTCCCCGAGCACTTTAAATAGCTGCCCCCTGCTGCACAGTGTGTGTGGGTGAAAAGCAGAGGTTGCATTTTGTTGTGTCTCACTGTGTACTATGTTTCGCAATGGCGATAATAGTCACTTTCACTTCTGATTTCAAACCCAAATGTCTTTGGTGTGTAGCGAAAACAAATGAATTAGCCTTGCTGTTGGAGGATCTTCTTTTGCGGGGAACTGTATGTGTAATCACGTTCCTATTTCTGTAAGTTATAGCACTCCTGAATGGGAATGTGGATGAGAGACACCACAGATCTATGGAGGCTTGAATTACTGCTTCTCATACTGCATGTTGTGCTGCTGTCTCAGTATGAAACCAATCCATACTGAGTGACTTCTGTGTTCCTTGTGGCTCATGTGTGTGTCCCAGTTGCCTCCTCATTGTTCCGTTTTATTGCCCTTGGCACTTTTTCTATAATTGCCACATTGAAGTTGAACTCACAATTAAACTCTTTCTGACTGCATCTGCTATTGTGCCTGTGGGAAACTTCAGGGCCATTTCAAATCAGCCTGGTTAACCTGATCGACCAAAAAGTGACTTTATTATACCGTACTCACTCAGAGAGGTGATCAAGCAAAACACTCATAACTCTCTCTCTGCAGCAATGACAGTGTAATTGTGCCTTTAGGCTGTTTTGTCTTTTTCTCAATTAAACAGCCCTAAGTGACAGTACGGGGAAGATGCAGAAAAGATTTCATTTCATTCCAAACAAAATGATCAACTGGAACCACCAAAGCCATTTTTACCTGCAACACGTGCAGCACTTGCCAAACAGTACCCTACACTCTCAGCTCACTCTAATAGTAAAATTGTTAATGCAAGAATGAAAAATATTTTATACGTTTAACTGAATAACTGAATAAATCATTTAACATAAAATAACAGTTCATATATTATATACATTAAACCCAATGAAGTACTGCCACTGAAAACTGCACCTTTAAAGGGACCATCTTTACTTTCTTGAGTTTTATTTCTACTGGTGATACATGACAATCATTGATCTTTCTTAGAATAAAACAGGCTTTTACGTTACTGTGATGCTGATATATGTAAATGAGCACTGGGCTCTAGTACAAAACTAAACATGCCTTGAACGATCAGCTACTTTTGGGCTAAAGGAGAAGTGGCAATGACATTTTTTTATGCTGATCTGTTAGTTATAGTTAATTGGAAGGTATACAGATATATAGTCCAGGCCTAGAACGGAAGTTGCATAACCATTCTGATCTCAACGCTTCCATGAAATGAATGCAAAGGCTCTGTTAAAAAAAACTGGCTCTGAGTGGATATGTGTTGAACGACTTGCTAAATATTCTACGTCTATAACTATCAAAGCAGAAATGTACTGCTAAGTGGCACCTGTCCAAGGTCAGCTAATAGGAAAGCCTGCACAGACTAGACAAACGTCAGTAAATAAAGACGCTGTCAGATCTTCTGTGGTTCAACTGCTGGTAATTCCAGGGAATTTGGAGTTGTTCCTGATGAATGACATGAATGACAAAATCATCGGCTGTTAATAGGGCAGACTTCCAAAGCCTCCAGCCTTATATAATTAATAGCATTTTCTCTTCTTATATTAATTAATATAAAATATATGATTGTAAAAGCTGTATTGCAGAGCTGGTGAATACGGTGAAAAGTCATTAGATCAAAAATAAAACTACAGTATTCAGAGTAGTTTGTTGTGAAAGGTTCAGAATTGCTAACTGCAGTGGTGACAGGAACCAGACAGCTGAAGAGTGTTACACCTCTAAAAGCTTAAAACGTGGAAATGAATACGCTGCTAATGGTTTTGTGGTTATAGCACAGAGATGGTAATTGTAATGCAAATTATTACCCCCCAAAAAATAAAAAAAATTAGATTTATGGTGTAAATAATACACCAAGAGAAGATTTTAATCTGTTTTAAGCCTATTCCTTGAACTCCAGTTCTCATGAGCTTTGAGGAACTTTCTTATGACGTGCTGTGGTCAGGTATGCGATGATGGATAGATCAGCATTCTCCACAAGGCCGGTTTCTGTTTGCACGGCCTCTCCCTCACTACTTACTCTGTCTTTATGAAGCAGCACTGGAGTGTTTGAGTTAATGACTGATAATGACAGGTTTCAGCTATGCAGGATTCTGGAGTTAGCCATTACCTCATTACCCCCACTTAAAGCAAAAAAAAAAAAAAAAAAAGACCCAAGGCAAGCGTGTGTTTGAGTGCGTGCAGTTTGCGAGTTAGTCATTACCTCATTTTCATAAAAGGAAAAAGTTTGTGCACATGATTTTGTGTGTGTGCGTGGGGTGTGTGTTAGTGCCCGTGGTTTGTGTGTGTGTGTGTGCGTGGTGTGAGTGAGAGCAGGTGAGGATTGAAGCAGTTGGAGTTTTCCTTCTCGCTTCAGCTCCTTACAGCTAGCATGGAGGTCAGTGCTCCTTGGAACTAGCATGACCTTTGACTTCTCCCAAGTTGTCACGGCAACAGGTGGCTGAGCGCCATCAGCTGTTTGGTTTGTTTAAACATCCACACTGCTCTGGCAGCTGCAACGGTCTGATTTCAGTTCTAGTGATTGATCGCCCAGAGTTGCCTTCTAGTTTTAGACATACAACGCTTCATTCAGGTCAGTGGGTTTATATATATATATATATATATATATAATATATATATATATATATATATATATATATATATATATATATATATATATATAAACCCTTGTGTAAACCACATTTGGTTTTTTTCCCCCATAATCAAAGTTAATTTTAGCTATTTGAAGAAGGAAGTCTAAAAGAAGTTATGATGATTTCCTAAATTTCCTGTTTTTAATCTGTTTATTTCAGTTAGGACTCCCACAGCACCCTCAGATAGTGTCCCTGTACTGAATTATTTGTCTCAGATTCAGCGATGAGCAAAATTTGTGCAGAAGCTCACAAAGAAAGAATACCTCATCTGCTGAGCAGCTGCGGAGGCCGACAGGACGACAACTGCTCTTCTGAGTCAACAGGGCTTTTCTCTTGGACTTTAAACCCAGCTTAAAACAGTACTCCAGGGGGAAACAGTATTTATGTAACTGCATGTGAAATGCAGTGAAATGCACCTGAACGCTTTACTACGTTCAGTCATAATCTGCAGTATATTAACTCCATGTGCTTTTTAATCCTCGAATTCCAGGGGTATGAAGGAGTGAAACAGAAACTGAAGAAGGTCTGATTAACTGTGCAAGAGCTGATTTTCAGTCTGTTACTACACATATACTGGAGCTACACAGTAGGTGTTTCTAATAATTAGTCAGGGAGGTTTGTAATTACTGTACTACTGTACTATAACCATTAATGTTGGCCTCCAACCCCCAAAGTTTCTAGGTCATACAAGCAATTGATCATTGGTAGTCTCTTGGATATACATCGCACATTAAGGAGTGGAAGTGTGTAGTCATTGGATCTGGGACTAAACATGGATGTCCCTCCTCTCGTGGAGATGAAGACAGCGGTCACGTGATGAATGTTTATGTCTCCACCCTGGTCTTGCCTTCTAATCACGGCCACTAGACCAAGACTGCACCACAACAGACATATACATGTCCTTCAATTAAGGCCTGCTCACAAATCATATGGTCTACAACATGCTTTGTAATTTCATGATTCATGTAAAGCTTGCTAAAAGTGCCTTTGCAATGAGCTTAGGCACAAACCAGTTGCACTGTGACTCTTGGGACATTTTCCTGGACGTTGGGCTGCACTATAGTATGAATAGTCATAGATAAAGGATTAGGCACCCCTGGTCAAAAGGCATTGTTGTTGCTTTTCTAAGTGTAAATCATCATAGTGACATCCTCAACAGAGACATGTTTCCACAAAGTTTAACGGCCAAACACTGTATAGTTGCTGAATTTAACCAACCAGAAAAAATAATCATCAATGTGCCCTCCGCAAAAGTTAATTTATATAAGTCTAATATATATTTATATGTAACATAAACATAATGAATAAACTAACAAAAACAAACCAAAAAAACAAAAATTGTTGTTTTTTTAATGTCATTTTTTGCAAAAAATAATTTTTGTTAAATTAAATGAAATTAAAATTACATTTAAGTGTGTTTCAAAGTGTTTAGATGAAATGCCTGAAGTTGTCTTCCTAACTGTAAAGCATGGAAAATGAGGAATCACTCCTCTTCCTGAAGAAGCTTTATAGCGTCCTGTTCTGATTGACCTTTTCTGTTTCATTACTGCATAGTGTTACCACTCTTGCATCTTTCCTTCTTTCCACATCTGCAACTGCACATCTGTATCATAACCTTTAAGCTCATTTTATTCCTCAATTGAACGTGGTCTACTGGGCCTCACCGTCCCCTCTGGAGAACAACCCAGACACGATCTGAAGGAACTTTCGGTTACTTTATTAGATTAAATTTACTGGAGGAATGAAGGACCAAGCAGAAGTATCAACTTCAGTTTGCTGAGAAATCACTGATGTAACAACTACTTGTTTTATGCTGTTTATGCATCAAGAACCTGTTGCTCATTATTGTGAATTCAGCACCACCTGCTGGGAACAAGGTGTGAGTGCAGCCTTTTTAGTGCTAATGGTCCTTATGGTAACCCCCCATCTGTTCTGTTCCCAAACTTAAAATGACTGACCACACAGAGCTCTGGTTTATTCTGGTTTATTTACTGAAAACTCAGATGAAGTTATTGGTTTATTTATGTAATCCTGCTTCTCTCAAACAGGGTTGGAAGAATGAAACTGTAAACTAAAAAAAAAACAAACAGGAGCTAGTCAATGTACATCATTGTGTCAAAGGTAAAGGCAAAACCAAAAAAAAAAAAAAAAAAAAAGAGAATAAAACACTCTGATATGCAGACAGGTATACTGATGGATGTGTCGTGTGTGTGTGTTGATGTCAGTGTGTATTTTGTTTTCTTTTTTTATCCCCAAAACACTTCATCAAAAAACATGAGGTTACACAGACAAAGAATGGGACTGAAAGATGGAGGGAAAAAAGGACATACAGGTAAGAGCTCAGGAGATGGAGGGAGGTTATAAGTGTTTTAAAATCAGAAAGGTTGCTTCTCGCATCATTTTAACTACATTGTTTTTCCATCATTGTAGAAATTGCAATGGGAGTTTCATACACGTTCACTCCTCTTACTTCATCCCCGATTTGCTCCCTCTCCTCTTTAGCCATCGCTCATTCGGATGTTCACCGTTTTTTGGGCGGAGCAGCTGTGCGGGGAGGAGTGACAGGACGTCCCGAATTCATCCCACCATACTGATACTTGGCCTTCTTTTCTGAAGGCTTCAGAATCTAACAAATGATAAGAAACGGAATCAGTTTACTTCACCAAGACACATTGTGTATGAGGAAGCCGTTATTAATGTACATATAAATATTACACACGTATTTCAGACCAGACCAGACCAGAAAAATATGCAAGATTTCAAAGGGAAATCCAACAGTTTGTCGAAATTTCTGTAAATGTGTAAACGTGTGCGTGTTGAGTTTTCCCTTTTGCCTGTTTTTTAGATCAAAGATCAGAGTCTGGAGAGTCATAACTGGTTATAAGAGCGTTCCAACCAGCCAAATAACAAGCTTGTGTAGCTGGGCTGTTTAGGTTGGTATTGGGGCAGCAATGGCCTAGTGGTTAGAGATTAGGCCCCAGGATCAGAAGGTCATGTGTTCAAACCCCAGGCCAGTAGGACGCCCTGAGGTACCCTTGAGGAAGGTATCGTCCCCATCACTGCTCCCTGGGTGCTTTCAATAGCTGCCCCCTGCTGCACGGTGTGTGTTTGTGGGTAAAAAGCACACAAAAAGGTTGAATTTCGTTGTGGTCCTCTGTGCTGTGTTTCACAATGTCAAAAAATAGTCACTTTCATTTGCATCACCATCTTTTCCGTCAACCAGTACTGACAACACCGACTGATGTGCTGTGTTTTATTAGCCTTGTCAGTATAACCTGTGTGTATGAAAGTAGTGCAAGATTGCAAACTAGTGGCCCAGTGCTTTCTTGTTTTTGGTGTCACGATGAAGGGTAGCCATGGTGCTTGCTTTTTTCATTCTAGAGAAGTTAGATATTTTGTTGGTTTGGCCATTAGCTGTGTCTAAAGTTATTTTTACTCTTTCCTTCTCTCATAATTAGAAATTATTGTGACAAAAAAAGATTAATTTTAATGGAGTAAAGCCTTTTGTTTTAAAGCACTAGGTGTAGATGCAATTTTCCACCATTTCTTTGTTACTTTATCATAGTTAGCTTTAGTCAGATTTTCTAGCTCCTCCTTAAAAGAGTGATTGGAAACCCACACTGCAAAGAAATTGACAAGTTTCTGTATAATCGTCCATTTCTAATCAAACCCCCTCTAGATTCTGGATGACTTTCATGCACGAGAAACTATGACATATGAGTAAAGGGAAAAGTAAAATAAAGTCAAGACTTTGTGTTTTTCTTATATCCTGTCGTGTTTATGTGAGTTTAAGTATTACCTGGAAAGAGCACATAAGGGTTTCGTCCACACTCATCATGCCCCCAGCATTGTCGAATTCTCCACAGTAGTTTGGAGCAGAGAACAGAGTGACTAACTGCCTCTTAGCAAAGAACTCATAACCATCCTCCACCACCTACAACAACACAAAGACACATGCATAAACAGAAATTCAGAGATACTATTATCTAAATCCAGTGTATTAATATGCATTCTGAAATGGTCTCTAGAATAAAGGTTTTGCGCTAAAAAATAAGAAAAAGCATGAAAAAAAAAAATATATATATATATATAAATGTAAAATATTTTAAATGTAAAATAAGCACAAGACAAAATAAAAATATGAAAAAAATTGCAGGAAAAAAAGGGATAGAAAAACTAAAAATGGAAAAAGCAGGTAGGTTAAACCGCTGCACAGGAAACCATATGCTAATGTTTTCATAGTTGCTGATGATCAAAGTTGATGATCAGAACTGACTGTTTACAGATTAGGTTCCTTAAATGGACTGCCTACACTGGGGCTGAACAGTTTGTGGTGAAACAGTGTAATCAGTGTTTATGTGCCATATCAATACTCAGATCTGTATTGTAACAAAGCAGAATGATGGACTCTGTCTTTCTGACCATCTGTTTAAGTTCCTTACCAAGTGGGAAGTCATTCTAAATGGTCATTCAGCCCACATGGAAAGTCTGACTTTATCACAGCTTTGATTTCTCAGAGCTGTGGCCCATGGCAAACTTGCAGCACTCGCAGATTAAAAAACCACAGGACATTTTTAAAAAGTGTCTGAAGAGCTGATGGAGAACAGGAGTTTATTCATCACCTGATGTGCTCTGCAGATGAGATCCAGATCATGCCGATTGAGGAACTTGCTGACCACATCTGCTCCAAACGTGAAGGACACGCCACGGTCGTTCTCTCCCCAGCCCTGGACGTCTTTATCAGGGTCTGACCACAGCAGGTCGCACAGCAGCCCTGAACACCAGCCAGACAATGTTGCACAGTAAATATGATCACTAGCATGACAAATATAGATGCAATACAAGAAGCAGGTTTAGACTGGATGGAGACAAAATCTTTTTGAATCCGTCACTTAGATAAAATCGTGTCACACAGTCTGTGAAAATTGCTGGCTCAGTGAGTGGCTCACCTGTGTCAGGTACATCTGTGGGCCTCATGATCCGTCTGATCTGCTCCATAGACTGCAGGTCAGGAGACAGGCCTGAGGAAAGGCATTTATTTAGAGTCTTTAAACTTTATTGGTTATAGGACCAATTAACAAACCGTTTCAAACAAATGATGGCTGGCTGTTGTTTAAGTGTATTTTCGTTTGGCAGAACAAGCTGTACTTTTTTCTCTAAATGGAAAGTGGTTGGTGTGGGGAGGAATCACATTAGAATCATGGCAAAAAAACATTACATTTTGATCAAAGATGGCAGAATGTGATAAGTTTTATGATTTGGTGCTTAACATGACCAAGAGCGAGAACCATGTAATCAAGATCCATTTTGACTTTAGTATTTTGTCTAAACCTGACAAAAGTAATGAACTGTTGCAGTGGCAGTCAGAGTTTTCTATGGTGACTCACCTCCATGGCAGCAGAATATTTTCTCGTCGACAATGGCAGCGATGGGGAGGCAGTTGAAACAGTCAGTGAACGTCTTCCACAGTTTGATATTGAACCTGCGCTTGCCTAAATCAACACATGCAAATGGTCACTTTTCTGAAGGAATACATATTTAAATGGCAGTAATGTCAAAGCATATGAAGGTGTTGACACTGATTGTGTGCAGGGTTGTGGGCTGTCCACCAGGGAGCGCCAGTGGGCTTCATGCAGTCTCTTTTCACAGCCTGGCTTCATCCTTTACCTGATGTAAAATTGCAAAACTGTGCATGCAAAGTGATGTTTTGGCCAAAAGTGTCAATTATAAATTAACTGATCTTCATGGGCTCCCAGCACTGACAGTGTTTACACTGAAAGTAGCTAAAACGGTGAGTCATGTTAAATATAGTCCAGTTTGCTTATTAAATCTTGCAGATTGAACATCCATCCATTTTCTGCCGCTTTTTTCCCCCAAACGGGGTCACAGGGGAGTGCCGGTGTCCAACCCAGCGCACACAGGGCGAGGACAGGGACAGCACCTTGCTCAAGGGTACCTCAGAGCAACCCATTGGGAAGGGGTTCGAAGCCCCGATCCTCCAATCATGTGGCCAACGCCCTAACCACTAGGCCACCACTGCCCTGCCGCAGAGTGAACAGTGGTAACTAAATGCCTCAACTAGTATTCTGTCATTTTAGCTTCGTAGGGCAAATTACTGTGCAAAATAGGTCTTGGGTGAGACTATAATTTTATAAAGGTTAAGGCCTGAAATGATTATTTGGCCTGAAATGCTTTATAAATGAAAATGTTGTGTATCAGTGATACATACACTCATCATAGAAGCCATAGATGCGGTTGATGGAGGCGCATTCATGGTTGCCGCGCAGCAGGAAGAAGTTTTCGGGGTATTTTATCTTGTAGGCCAGAAGCAGACAAATGGTCTCCAGTGACTGCTTGCCTCGATCCACATAATCACCCAGGAAGAGGTAATTCGCCTCCGGAGGAAAACCTCCATATTCAAACAACCTCAGCAGGTCAGTGTACTGACCATGGATATCACCTGCAGAGACAGAAAGACCAAGAACAGGGATCAGAGACCACAGACGGATGATGATTGTGAGGATTATAATAAGTGGGGGCAAAAGGTTTGGGCAAAAATTGAGAGAGAGAGCACAGAAACAGATAATGATAAATAAAGAAGGAGCAGAGAAAAAAAAATGAAAGTGAGAGAAGGATTTAAAGCTGAAAAACTAATGATTAGACAAAAAGAGAGGAAAGGAAGAATAGAAGAGAGGAGTAAACTGTAGGGGGGGAGCACAGTGAGAGAGAAACAGTCAGCTGCTGTGATGAAGTGAGCTGAATGTGAATAAAGGTGTCGGCCACTCAAAGTCAATGGAGTCTGTGTACTCCAACGCCTCGCTGCGCTACTGACCTACATAACACACACACACACACACACACAACCACACACACGCACGCACACGCACACACACACACATCCCACTTCATCCTCCTATCAACTGCTGTGTGAGAAAGCAAACAGCACAGAGAAGATACCCTTTTATTTCATTCGCTGTAATGTCGGTTTCAGCCTGTTGCTATTTTCTTTTAGCTTGTGTTTAGTCTAGGAGGCAAGGCCTGTTTTTCTGACAAATAACTGCCTCCACCGACACCAATCTGTTACAATTCAGCAAATTGCAGGGCTGCGCTAAATGCGTCCGCATGTCTGGCATTATAAAGCATAAAATTTTTTTTTTCAAAACCACTTAATAAACATGCATTGAAACAATGATGAGGCTGAAGCAGGACAATGGTATCAATGCTTGTCAATACAGGTAACATTATAATCCATATGCACACAATATATATCTCCGTTTTACATCCATAACAATACTGGTTAATAAAGAATCTTATTTTGGAATAAGAAAATCAAGAAAATCAGTATCAAATTTTAAAGTAATTAGAGAAGAAATGTAACCATTCAATCTCTCAACATTGTTTTAACATTGTTTCATAATCTGCTACTTGCTTCTTCCATATATGCATCTAATGTTAGATGTTAAGCCCAATCCACTCACTCTCACTCACTAATTTTCTGAGCCGCTTGTCCTAATCAGGGTCATGGGGGGTGCTGGAGCCTATCCTAGCTCTCACAGGGCAAAAGTGCAAATTCCACACAGAAAGGACCCAGATTGTCCCATCTGGGAATCGAACCCGGGACCCTCGCTGAGAGGTGACAGTGCACCACTGTCAGTTAAAATAAATCAGTTTTATTTTTCAAAAGAATCCTAAATGTAATAATTGGAGACTTTGATGACTCTTCAACTTTTACACATGAAAGTGAAAGTGACAACCCTTGTCATTGCGAGGTCACAGCACTGCACACCATGAACCACAACGAAATTGGACCTCTGCTTTTAACCCATGCACACAAACACCGTGCAGCAGTGGGCAGCTATTAAAAGCGCCCGGGGAGCAGTGACGGGGACGGTACCTTGCTCAGGGGTACCTCAGGGCGACCTACTTGTGAGGGAATCTAACCCACAATCTTCCGATGCGGGGCCAACTCCCTAACCACTAGGCCACCGCTGCCCCATATATAATTCTTTCCGACACAGATAAAGGTCTGATTGGTTGTGAAGAAACTCTTAGGACAGCTTAGGACACCATGTGAAAGCCAAAGGTGGGCAACAAAACATAGTTTGAAAGACATGTCGGTATCTTTGTACTGGGGCAGTGGAGACCTGGTGTACTTGGACTAGGCCCCATGGTCAGAAGGTCCATGAGGTTTCCCTGAGGAACCCTTGAGCAAGGTACCGCCCCCATCACTGCTCCCTGGGCACTTTCAATAGCTGCCTCCTGCTGCACGGTGTTTGTGTGAGTGTGTGGGTAAAATGCATAGGTGCAATTTCATTCACTGTGTCTTGTGCTGTGTTTCACAATGACAAGAATAGTCTCTTTCACTTCACTTTCATCTGTCAAAAATCCACATTGATATTCCCTGGGTTATTGTCAGTGTCAGCCTCAGTCGCTCCTCCAACATCAAGCCTAACAGCCAGAGTAATTAAAGCTAGACACACCTCTATGCTTGCGTTTGATTTTCCATGCAGTGGGTTTAATCAGTCTGAGGATTGGTCTGAAGTCACTGGGCTTGAGTCACAGGACTGAAAAAGTTTAGGAAGTTCATGGTCTTGGATCTTTCAAAGTTGCTTTCCCTGAAATGTTAAGCAGCTTTTAAGTGAGGTTCTTTTCCTGCAGGTTTATTTTGGATAATGAGAATCACCAAAGGATTATTTGAGTGATAAATATGCATGAAAAAAGGCTAAAATTACTGATAGAAATCTCAGAAAAGAAATAATGACTGTCCCTAAAAAAAATGTAACTGATTAAAAATGCTTTTTGCAGTGATTAGGAATGCTTGCTTCCTTCAAGCCTGTCAGGATAGAAACGTTCAAGCAGTTTAAGTAGTAACAGCAGACAACCAGTCTCTAATCACTGTTCTTCTTACTTAAAGGGTAGACAACAGTCAAGGGCATTTCTAGTACAGGTTCAATTCCACTTGATAACCCAACACATTAATCTGCTGACGATCAACTTTTTGTGCAGCAGCAGCCACAGCCTTCCAGACTCTGTTCAGAGAGGTGGACTGTTATCCTTCCCCGTAAATTTCCCATTTAAGAAGGTCCACAAGTTCTCAATAGGGTTTAGGTCAGGTGAGGAAGTGGGCCATGTCATTATTTTTTCATCTTTAAGGCCTTTGCTGGTCACACAGTGGAGAATGTCCATGCATGTGGTGGAGCATCGTCCTGCAGAAAAATCATGGTCTTCTTGAAAGATGCAGACTTTTTCCTGAACCACTGCTTAAAGAAAGTGTTTTCTAAAAACTGGCAGCAGGTTTGGGAGATGAATTTGAGTCCATCTTCAACCCAAAAGGGTCCACTAGCTCATCTTTAATAAAACCAGCCCTTACCAGTACCACACACCTTGCAGGCGTCTGAGAAGAAGTGGAGCTCTGTGTCTGTTACTGCTCCAGCCAAAGGCCCATCCATCTGGTCTATCAAGAATCACTCTCATCTCTTCAGTCCATAAAACGAAGAATCTCTCTTGAAGTATCCAGTCAGCCTTCAGTACCTTGGCCATGTCTCTGAGCACTGAACACATAATATTGGACACTCCAGATAGGTTCAGTTCTGGAATATGGAGGATCTGGAGGATCATGGGTTCCTGGTAGCTTCACGTTTGATTCTTCTCAAATCTTTGGCAGTTCATTTGCATCGTTCTTTCTCAAAATGTTTCTTGCGACTCTGTTGACTGCAACAAATCTTTTGATGGTTCTGTGATCATGCCTCAATATCTTAGCAATTTCAAGAGTGCTGCATCCCTCTGAAAGACTTTCTACAGTTTTTTACTTTTCAGAGTCAGTTCTAACTCTTTATTGGCCCATTTTGCCTGAGGAGGGCAAGAAGCTGCCTAATAATTCTGCACACCTTGATGGAGTGTTAATCTCCTTAGGCAACGCCCTCCCTCATTACATAAATGCACATCACCTGATCTGTTTAAAGCGAATTTGCATTCAGGTTTATACAGCTTGGAGTTAGAATATAAGCAGAAAAATGGTGATATTCAAAATTCTCACTTGCCTAATAATTGTGCACACTTTTTGTTTTGTTTTTTTAAGCAAGGAAGCAAAAATGTAGGATGGTGAGATGTTCCGTGACCTGTTCTTACAGATCTGCAGAGCTGGGCTGTACAACCCTGAATGTGAGGTGACAGCCGTGACTGGTTTCTCCGTCATCTTGATCAGCCATGATGTAACTGCTGAAAGCCCCACCCCTGACATCTCCAACTAGCTGACACAGGGTTACATTCAGATGGCCTTTATAAGCAGACAACAGTGTTTTTTTTTGTTTTTTTTTAAGCATTGCCTGGTATCTGTTGAAATGTGAAAAGTGCAAGAAATGGCAAGACGTGTGTTTTGGACAGATTTTGTCTTTGCGAAGCTGACAGGAGGCTTTATAAATAGCTGTGATGAGTCAGGCATGGTAAAACAGCCCTCCAGGACCGAACCCTGTGCTAGACTGAAACGACCCTGCTGAGTGTCCGGTGCTGGTGACTGGGTGACACGTACACAGCGCAATAGAGGCTGAGTGTGAAACTGACCGCAGATTTTTAGCGGGGCCTCCAGCTCCAGCAGAATGGGCTGGCTCAGGAAAATCTCTCTGGACTTAATGCAGAGTCCTCGGACCTCCGCCTCCGTCATCTGCACGATCTTCCCTGGGCGACATCCTCGCACTGAGACAAAAGAGAGCAGCAGTTAGTTGAACAGGAAGCTAAACTGCATTTCAAGGCAGACAATAATGCGAAATAGAAAAAAGAGAACAGGGATGAAGAAAGAAAATATCATTAGAACCTGATAAGGATCCTAAACAATAAAATCGATTTGAATGAAAAGCAGAGCTTTGCAAGATGGCATGTTTCATTACAAAAATAATTCATCAGTTAGTATCTTCACACACCTGCATTTCTTCACTTCTTCTTGAAAAGTCTGTGTGAAAAAGAAACAGCGCTCTAGCTGCTGCTTGCTGAACAGGCCACAGTCTATTGTTGGAAGTTATTGTAGAAGTAAATCCAGCGCATTACAGTAATCTAAGCCAAGCCAAGAAGCAGCAAAACCATGAGTCAACAACTCTGCATCCTTTTTAGAAGATGAAACATCTGAGTCATGCAAACTTCCTAAGCAGAAGAAAAGAAGCCTGGAGGAATGCAGCAGATATGAAGCAGCACCTCATTGCCAAACACGGAACAAGAGGATTTATAAATTGCTTTTCATCACAGTTTTTAAAATGAGAGTTTATGTAGGTTACGTATTTTACAGTGGAAGTTCCTTAGAGTCAAAGTGTCATCAGACTGGCTTGTTAAACCAGGTAAAAGATGCTGCAGGTTTTTTATTGAAAGTGACTATTTTTCATTGTGAAACACAGCACAACACAACGATACACACCGTGCAGCAGGGGGCAGCTATTTAAAGCACCCAGGGAGCAATTATGGGGACAGTACCTTGCTCAAGGGTGCCTTAAGGCAACCTACTGGTCTTGGATTCAAACCCACAACCTTCTGATTCTGGGGCCAAATCCCTAACCAGGCCAGAGCTGAATTCCAGGTGAGTGTAAAGCGCATAAAGTAATATACGCATCTTGCTGTATTACTTTATAGAAAAGAAGACATGCGTTCCACATCTCTAACATCTTTATAACAGCGCCTCAGTTTGTCAGAATATGAAAAGACAGTTTTATTTATCATTATAAAAACGTATGTGTTGGCTCTGTCTTTGAGATATCAGATGTTTGATGCCACATCCATAGCTACAGCCCTGAGTCCAAGGGAAGAAGGTCTCCTTGCTCTCTTGGTGGGCATGATGGTCCTCCCTCTCCCCCATCACCCTGAGTGAAGACACACAAGCTAGACCTAAACCCCCAGGTGATTTGGGGAGTCATAGCTAACGAGTGAAGCTAGACTAATCCCTGACTTTTAAAGAAAAAGTATGAAGATGTCAAAAAAGTGGTTCTCAAAGTGGTTAAGATGGTCCTCCCTCTCCCCCGCCGTTTACTGTGCAGCACGGGCATCTGTCTGCTGATGTTACAGAATTAGCACTCAGTGCTGTCCTTCAAAAAAAAAACATCCTGTGGCATTGGCTCAGTCTGAAAAAACATGAAGCGAAAAACAACTGCGCTTTAACTTTAAGCACAGGTCACAATCTAAAGGTCATCGATCACGCAAACATCTAATAATATGACAACCCACAGTTCCATTTTAGGCTAAATCTGATACAAATCACACTGAAATTGGATTTACTGCAGAATCAGTATCAGATCTCCATCATTGCTAATTCTGAGAGTCTTCAAAGAGCTCACGCTCAAGCTGGTCAGCAGGAAAATGTCAGAAACAACAAGTCCAGACAGCAAGTTCAAACTAACTGAGTGCCTCTGTTCTGATGCAGCTGCAAAACATGACATGATAAAATAAAAGTCACTTTCAGGGAGCGCCTGGAGCAAAAGTCCCTTTCAAGGAGCCCCTGGAGTCCAGAACTCTAAAGGCCAGTCAAGATAAACAGACAGACTGACTGACCCATGAGCAGCTAGGCCAAATTTAGAAGCTTTGAAGCAGAGATCCGCTCGCAGACTCATAAATACACTATGTAGCTTAATCACGATTCACACACACCGTATAATCAAAGGCTTGAAAACACACAGTAATACACACCATATAACTATGACATACAAAAATGTTGCTTGAAAAGCCACATGCTTCTCAGGTCTAAAGCTGGGATGTGTGTGTGAGTGTGTTGGGAGGGGAGTAGACATGGAAAAATGATGAGCGAATACCGCACCTGCTTCCTCATCTCAGAACTGCACGTGAGAGAGAGAAATAGAGAGAGAAAGCTGGCGTTAAGTCAAGTCTGCTGACTCTAATGCTGCACTGGGGATTTGCATCTCGTTTCCTCATTCCACACATTAAAATACAAACTGTGCTGTATCTGTATATGTGTTAAAAAGAAGGCCAAAAAATACAAGATCACACAAATTACTGGACGTCAGAGTTTACAGTGAACATAGTCCGAACCAGCAGAGGCAGAGCTGGGCTCAGCACCTCAACCACATCGGTCAGGTTACACTGAAAGAGAGGAATCCTGACCTCAAACACACCACCAACACACACACGGACATACACACTGGGCCTGCACGATGTGGGCAAAGCGTTAACAAAGCTATATACTGCCATGTGTTTTGACATAAAGATTTAGTTCCTTTAAATGGGTAATATTACTGAAGAGGCTCTTCTCTGCCCATCTTTCTCTTACAGACTCACTGACACCTGTGGAAATCCGTCCAGTAGAGCTGCTCCGCTCTCTCAACGTGGGAAGGAAGAGCACCTTTTTAAAATCAATTATTATGAGGTAATGTAGAGGGAGTGTTAGGACATGGTGGGTCAGTCGAGGTTGGCATCATGTTTTTTTCATATGGTCAAAACTGTTCTGCTCCAGCAAGTGGCAGACTTGCAAGATCCCACTCCATGCATGCCTTTTCGTCCCTCCCCCTTGCAACCCGTAGACCAAAAAACATGGGTGACCCCACCCTCGTGTCAGGTACCACCACAAATAGAATCTAATTCCCTGGAAAACATTGCTGCATTGCTGGCTGATGTAAAATAAGTTAATACATGAAAAAAAATATATATATATGTTTTTACACTAATTCCCAATCCTTGTATCATATCCAAAACCTTTTAAAGAGAAGTGAAAAACCATCACAACTTATTATACTTTTTCATTTTTGAACATTAGCTCTTTTGCAACCTTAAAATACAGTAATACTGGTTTGCCTTGTTTGATCTGGTTTCAGTGAAGACACTTTAGTCCTGGAATCAAACAAACAACAGCACTGTCAACAGCAAAGTCTATTTTAAAGCCTGACCCATGGACATGCTGTAGGCCACAAAAAACACAGCCTGTTAACTTCAAGGGGTATCAACACACACACACACACACACGCACACACACACACATGGAGGCATGCAGCCTGATGCTCAAATGCTCAAATGCTAACACACACGCACACACACCCAGAGCTGCAGAGGCATGCGCCTCAGTGCCAATATGCCCACTAAAACACACACACACACACACACACACACACACACACACACACACACACAGAGAAATGCACTCTTCCTCGGTTGACCTTGAAGCTGGGCTGTCCTACTTGAGCTGCTTTTACACCGTCACCCCCCTTTACTGCTGCAGTATTCTGCTCCTCTCCATACGGTTGCCACAACACTAAATCTCCATGGCAACAGGGGCAGGTGAGCCATAGGTGAAGGGTGTGGCATGTCAACTGGTTGACTGGCGCCTTACTTTGTCACACCCTTCCACAAAATGTCAAAAGCCATAAGCGGATAAGATACACACCTTCCACTGAAGTCCTGTAAATTATTCAATTATTAATTTCTCTGTTAAAATGATTAGACTTAAGTAGTATTTTTTGGAGTATTGGTCAAGCTATTTTGTGGTAAGAAATAAAACACATAAAAGTCACATCTTTATTAATTTTATTGTACTTATTAGGCCCGGTTTCTTTGCTGGGCCATGAAAGATACATTACGTTAATAGCTTCACTTGTTCTTCACCTAACCCTATGTTTTCTCTATCCACCTAAAATAGCGTGTCCTCCTCTGCTAAGCCGTCGTCAAGATTTCCAATCAGCATCAGTTCTGATTAGTCCAGACTTTCTCCAACCCTGACAACCTTCCTCCTCTTCTTCTTCTTCTTCTCCTTTGGCCAACAGTAGTCCAATTTCCACCAGCACCCTGTATGCTGACAGTACGGATGCCCTTCCTGACGTAACCCTCCCCTTTTACCCGGGCTTGGGACCGGCACAAAGAAAAACACTGGCTTGTGCATCCCTAGTGGCTGTTTTATATATATTTATATATATTGTAAAATAACTATAGAGTCTGACTGTCTGGCTTATAAGAGAATACATGGAGTATCATTTCAATGAACATTCAACATTTGATATGTATGCTTCTGCACCACTGGGTCCCTGAGCAAGACCCTTAACCCTGAGCTGCTCCAGGGGGACTGTCCCTGTAATGAGGACATGGAAGTTGCTCTGGATAAGAGCGTCTGCTAAATGCTGTAAATGTAAATGTACTGCCCGTAATGAATCATGCAGTTGTGCAGGGCTCATGATTTGCACGCAAGAGTTTACTGTAACCATCTGAAGGGATTTACCAAAAAATAAATATTGTCATATCCCTAAATCCTCTGTGGACTCTTTAAGCTGGTGAGTTTAGTGAGCTTAGTGAGTTTTGTGTTTTTGGGAGTAAAACTCCTCTGTGTCAAAATCAACACAATCACTTGTTGAAGTTGCATGTTTCATTAATTGCTGGGAAATAATATCTGCAGCAATATAAAGTTCTTAAACTGTGCTGTACTATTATTGACCACTGAAAATATCAATAATCACATCCCACTGCTATTAAAGAATCGCATGTTTCATATCATTTCTGAGCTGATGCTCACATGCAAAGAGAAGGAATCATTTGCTTTGATCTAAGGTGGTTAAAATCAGTGTATTGGGCTAATTATCATATGCTTTAATTAACGAGCAGCAACCAATCAAAGCAACTTATTTTCTAACACTGTGTGTGTTTCTAAAGGAATGCAGTGGAGATGAAGGCTGGTGCGTGTGTGTGTGTGTGTGTGTGTGTGTGTGTGTGTGTGTGTGTGTGTGTGTGTGTGTGTGTGTGTGTGTGTGTTGTTCCTCCACAGAGTAGCAATTAATACATCCATCAAATTTAATACACTGTGGGAGGAAGAAAGAGGGGAGAGACAAGAAAAGGAGAGAGAGAGAGAGAGAGAGAGAGAGAGAGAGAGAGAGAGAGAGAGAGAGACTTGGTGTCCTCTCTGGTTCTTCTCTCTGCCAAAGTAAAGCACTGCACTGCAGATCAGTGGCCTCTACATGCCCTTTTCTCTCTCTCTCTCTCTCTCTCTCTCTCTCTCTCTCTCTCTCTCAGAAGGATGAAGTCTTCAAAATGTCCCTGTGTACACCCCCAACTCTGCCCTCCCACTGAATTGACTGTTTGGTGGTTCATGCATTTTGAAATCCACAGCACATTTAAAATGTCAGGTGTGTGTGTGTGTGTGTGTGTGGTTACTTTTAAGACAAAAAATGACCCTGTAAAAACTACAGGAAAACAAATCCTCCCTAAATAACCAACAACACGGTCCTGACCTTGTAAAGAGCTGTTGTTTGGATGAGGGTTCAAAAAAAGATTTAGAAATTCTTATTCCGTATGTGCAGCTATGCCACATGTAATTTGGGTAAATGATCATTCCACACAGGCAGTTAGATATATACAATACATTTGTCATAAAGTTAAAAAAATCTAAACTTTTTGTGGGAAATGTATTGGTGAGCTGCTAAGTAGCAAGAAAGCTACACATCTTCATTAGTATTTTACGCATATGTAGAAAGAAATGTGATGATTGGGTGACTTGTGCAGACAAGTCTTTTTCCAAAAGATCACAGAGTGTATGGAAACATTATATCAGACAGCTGCTGCGATCAAATCACATAGAGAAATTAAAATTGATAGTTTTTGAACACTGACAATGTGCTACTAACATGCTAAAATTAAATGGCCCATATTAACACCATGATCAGGGATCAAGTGGCATTTAATTTTCTGAAAAATCCTGCTGACACCAGACTCAACTTCCTGCTTCCGCTGAATCAGTCGGACCTGACATTAAACACACGTTACCCTTCCAGCTCCTCAAGTCTGATTGAGTGCGAGTGTGTAAACAGAGCAGTTAATTTTCTGCACAATTACCAGTGACGTTCTGCGTTGATCCACTACCGTTATGGCCAAACTGGAAGAAAACAAACATCCGAGGGTAACGCAGAAGGTCGTTTCTACAAGGATGTGAACATAAATGTGTAACTGGAGAGAGCAGCAGATTCTGGGACTTTATTCTGTAACACCTGATGCTGAAATCTCAAACTGGTATCACCGCAAACCTGGAAGGTACCCTTGAGCAAGGTACCATCCCCATCACTGCTCCCCAGACACTGGATATAGCTCCCCCTTCTGCACGGTCTGTGTACGGGTGAAAAGCAGAGGTTGCATTTCGTTGTGTCTCACTGTGTGCTGTTCCGCAATGACAAATAGTCACTTTCACTTGTCTCACTTCACTGTCTAAAGTTTAGTCTTGTAAAGTAGAACTCCACAGGGTAGCAGTGTACATCCATCCAAATTTGGCCTGCACTGTGGGAGGAAGAAAGAGGGAGCTTTACAAGACCTTTAGAACTTTAGAACTTTACAAGACTTACAAACTACATTCAAGCCTTGCGCTGGAAAAAAAAGAAAAAAGGATGGGTCCTCTTAACCAAGTTCTGCAGATAAAAATCTAGACATTTTTAACATTAAAATATTATACTGATCTGAAAAGGGCATGTTTACTCATATCGTACACC
Source organism: Hepsetus odoe (assembly GCA_017165825.1). NCBI lineage: Eukaryota > Metazoa > Chordata > Actinopteri > Characiformes > Hepsetidae > Hepsetus > Hepsetus odoe. Next base: position 22,370,618 of record CM029379.1, on the reverse strand, counting down.
TTTTAACCCACAATACGGTTTAAGCCCCGGCCACTGCAGTTCCAGACACAAACTGGAAGCGTTTTGCTCTTGCATTGTCCATGAAACTGACACACACAACTGAACACAATGTTCATGGGCTGTGCATAAACATTTAAGGGGACGGAGAAATTACACTACAGTCTGACAAATACTGAAGGCTGGTTTTGGATGCATTTGCAAAAAACCTTGACACATTTGAGAGAAAATGTAGCGCAAAATATGCCGTGCTTAAGAGACGAGTGTAATATTTTAATGTGATCTTCACAGTGTTTGAAAAAACACTGTATAATCACTATAATACCGCACTAGTACGGTATTCATTGCTGTCCTCCAACCACACTCATTTACTGTCTCTGCTCTGTGCTCTGAGTATGCCATGCTCTATGTTGTCTCGTGTGTAGCACCCTTGTCATGGAGGAACCTTGTTTCGTTTCACTGTGCACTGTGTATATGCTCGAAATGACAATAAAGCCTGCTTACTGGACTTGACTATGGACATGGTTTGTCTGTTTCTTATCTCTGTAAAACATTTTAGCAGATAAGGAGCTTCATTTATCAGCGCTATCTCTTTGTTACTGAAGTTTCCATTTCTGTTTTGTCTCATGTGTTTTCAACTTTCAATAAATCCCTGCAGCTGTTAAGGGACAGGACTATACACAGTGTACACTTTTAATGACAGTCTTCTCAAATTTATGTTGTGAGCACATTACTGTCACATCGAAAGGACAGTGGTGGCCTAGTGGTTAGGGAATTGGCTTCAGAATCGGAAGGTTGTTGGTTCAAATCCCATGATGTAGGTTGCCCTGAGGTACCCTTGAGCAAGGTACTGCCCCAATCACTACTCCCTGGCAGCTTTGAATAGCTGCTGCATGGTGTGTGTGGGTGAAAAGCAGAGGTTGAATGTTGTTGTGTCTCACTGTGTGCTGGGCTGTTTCACAATGACAAAAACAGTCACTTTCATCAAGGCACATCCATTGCTGTGACTGCACTTGTATGTCCATCCGGCCCTCGGTGATGTTCTCTCCAAATGGATGGATCTGTTCCTAATTTGAGGTTTAAAACAATGTTTGTTTGTTTTTTCTAAACAGATACTGTTTAGCCTTTATACTTATGTTTATTGTCGCTGCGCCAACCATCCACGGCAGGGACTGCAAGAGAGCATAGCCATCCCTGCACTCTCAAGGTGAAGCACTCTCTGTCCTTCACCCAGCATGACACTAGCCAGCACTGGCATCTGTTGGCAGACATAGGAGGACTGGAAGTTAATGTTCTCCTTTGAGCATGCAAAGTTGTCTAAAGAGTTAGCAGCCCTTTAAAAGACAGGAACCACACCCTCCTGCTTGGTAACATCATGTTAAAGGGAGGGAGGTTGGATAGGTTAGCTTGCGGTTGGAATTGAGTGTGATTTTAAGGTCTGCATACTTTTTGGTCCCTGACAGCTCACAAAAAGGAGAGAAACTATGTGGGAAGAAAAGGTTTGTGGGTTTTCGGCCTGTCCCACTTCTGTGTTTTAAGTGAAGATTTTATTGTGATTTGAATTTGCTGTTGGGCAGGAACAACTGCTTGACATCGAAACATAAAATCAGGCCAGCTCTGGTCCTGGAGGGCACGTGTCCAGCAAAGGTTGGAAGCTCCCTTTCTCAAACATAACTCACTAATTCTGAAAATTAACAGGCGAGTTGAAGCAGGTGTGTCTGAGCTAATAAAATAACCGTACCAGAGCCCAACTCTCCAGGACCAGACTTGGCTCTCGGGCCCTGCAGCAGAGCATGAAGGAAAGCAGAAAGCATGTACTGGTTATAAGACTCCTGACTGGTCAAATGTTAAGTCTTTGCTCGTGATTAAATCAAAGACAGAGCAAAAAACTGCAAAGCAGAAAAACTGCAAACACACACTTCTCTCCTAATATTTGTGAGCATGTTTAGGTGTGTTGTCATGCTCCACAGGACTACACTGAGATAATGAGAATGCTGAATGGATTAACTTTGGTGGGACAGAGCCCGGCCTATTAAATCCAGCAAAAGCAGCACGAGGTGAGGCTGCATTTGGGAAGCAAAAAGAACAACAGCAGCCACAAAACCTGGCCAAGTTACCAGCTGAATCCAGATACGACCTCTAGAGAGGGAGTTGGGCCGCCAATGCTGATGCAGGCTTTTTAAACAGAGTTTGAATAATCTCTGTAGGAAAGCACTGGTAACAGAATGGTAATGTTCTGGAGCAGCATGGAGCCTGAGCTCACCGAGATTCCAAGCACCAGTTCGAGTTAAAACCACTGGGCAGCCCAATGACTGGTTATTACACTTTGCTGCATCATACATACTGAATGAGCATGGGCCATAACTTTTGCACAGACTACATTTAAATATTTTCCCAATATGTTGTAACAAGATGTGTTACATTCAGTAAAAATGATGAAAAATGTCCTAAAGAGGTGTCCTCTAAGCGTGTGGACGAAGTTAAGCTCAAGAGTGAAATACAAAGTAATGCTGCTTTCCTGGCACCAAAACCTTCTAACGTTAAGCACACATCTACACATTCCACAGGAAGCAGTTCTATATCTGCCCCTTTATCTGGGCACGGGGGGGAGAGAGCGAAGATAAAGTGAAAATGAAAGACTGGAACACAGACTTATATGTTTACGAAGGAGTCTCTACAAATCTGACTGCCTTATATGGACACAGCTGGGGATTTAGGAGAGCGGAGGAAGATGTTAGTCCAAGAGACACATTACACACACACACACACACACACACACGGTTTGGTGCGTTTACACACAGTCAGGACACAGTCAGTGTGGGAGGCTTATTTTCACCAACAAGTTTAGCACCAACCGAAGGTCTAAAACATCACACACTCGTCTGAAGTTGCGTTGAGTAAACATGAACTGCATTTTCGGACTCTTTTCCTCCCTTTTCTTCATTTCTGTCGCTCATATACACACACCCAACAATGTGGATGAGATTTATCAGAATGACAGGAATGTCTGGATCAAAGAAATGGTCAGGAATCTGGACAAAACCAGAAACAGCCTGGATGTTCATCTTTGTAGGCAAGTGAGAAGGTGAACATTTGTCGAAGTATTTAAATGCCGTTTCCCTCCTTGTGGAGAGGTGTGAATTGTTTTCACAGCAGGCGGTCCATCGCTGCACCCATTTCTCACCTCTTCTCTCGCTAGAGACCCAACAAAGAGCGATGTTCGGCACAAACCCTCATCCTCATTCATCAGAGCTGAGGATTATTATGGTCCAAAGGGAGGCTTCGAGATGTCCAACATCACTTTTTTTTAGCTGTAAGGAATTTTGGTCAATGTTTGTAAACACCAGGGTGTCCTAAGGCTGTGTGTTAGCCTAGTGGTTAGGGAGTTGCCCCAGAGATTGTGGGTTTGATTCCCTCACCAGTAGGTTGCCCTGAGATACCCTTGAGCAAGGTACCGTCCCCATCACTGCTCCCCGGGCGCTTTCCTGCTGCACGTGTGTGTATGGGTGAAACACAGAGGTTGAATTTTGTTGTGTTGTTTTGTGCTGTGCTGCGTTTCACAATGACAAGGGTAGTCATTTTTACTTTCACTTAACCCCTGCCCCACACAAAATCTCAGATAAGTGGACAGTTTGGCTCCGCAAAAGCAATTAAAATACCCGGGACATTAACTGAAGAGAGGACAATACTGTTGGACGAAACATTGACTGCAAGCCTGAAACACATGACTCCTGATGAAAAGCCATTTATCCGTGTGTCAGCGATTCCTTACATAAACAAACAAATACAGGACAATAAAGACTGATTCTGATTCAGACAAATCAGCTCACACACACACACACACACACACACACACACACGTACACACACACCAATGTAATGAGCCTCTTCTTTCCAATATGGGCAGCCATCCCAACCCCCTCCACACACACACACACAAACACACACTCACACAGTGGAAAATTCTGACCCCTCCACTGGCTCGTAAGATTTGTGGCGTCTTGTCTGAAAATGGAAGCAAACGATGGCAGCTTCTCTGCCTTTCTCTGTTTATGGAACACAATCTGAATACCCCTTATTGTGTTTGTGTGTGTGTATGTGTGTGTGTGTGTGTGTGTGTGTGTGTGTGTGTGTGTGTGTGTGTGAGAATGTGTGGCTTAGTGACAGCTTCTCAGAGTAATGGTATTATGTTGCATCATGGCCCCAACTTTGGTGCCAGGGACAGAAAACGGCAAATAAACCCTCAGCCATGCACGTTCACACGTAAACACACACACACACACACACACACAAACACAACAGAGGAATATCAAACAGGATTATAGAAACATCTGAATAGAAACCATTTAAAACGGCTCATTAAGACTATAACTACTACGTAAATAAGCATGTTTTTGGAAATCCAACAACTTTCTTTTTTAAGCAAACTGTTAAGTAAACGGAAACAACTTCAGTCAAAGTCAGTTTGTTGTCAAACACACTGTTCAAACAGACACTAAACACAGTCCAACTTGTTCACAGTGGTGGTGATTGGAAGCAGAGATGTTAGATTTCATCAGTATTTTAACTGATGTTTTAATGGAAGAATCACATTTCATATAATGATGAAGACAGTCCTAGGCATCATGGGTCCCTGGAACTGACGGGCTCAGAAATGTGCTTTTTGACCAGAATATAGTTCTGATTATCTGAATCAATGCTGCTTAATCAACACTTCCACATGAACAAACCTTTTACTCTGCTGGGGGAACAAACCCATCGCAACCCGCTGTCTCATCAAGCCTGAGCTCACAACTAATAACTGAGGGCAGAGCAACAGACGAGGTGGCGGTCAGCGCACGGTCCAAACACGAGCAGAGGCTCCATAAACACAACGGCAGGGACAGAAGGACGGATTATCAAACACTGATACGTGTTTACTGCATCATATCACTCTCGCTCTCTGTCTCTTTTTATCACACACACACACACACACCAAATGAAACAAACTAACTAACAAACAAATTAACAAGCTGACAAGCAGCACAGGCCAGTTGGCAGGTTTGGGGGCATTATAATAAGCTTGTGCGTGTGTGTGTGTGTGTCTGTGTGTGTGTGTGTGTGTGTGTGTGTGTGTGTGTGAGAGTGTGCGTGTGTGTGTGTGTGTGTGTGTGTGTGTGTGTGTGTGTGTGTGTGTGTGTGTGTTTGTGTGTCTGCGTGTGTGTTGCGAAAGAGACAGAGCAGCTCTTGTTTTATAATCTGGGGTCATTGAGCTAAAATACACCATTAGGACCACACACACATGCACACACACACACACACACGCGCACGGCTGGACCCAAGAACTTCAGTAACACTGCAAAACAGTTTTATTTTCAATTAACATAAATAAGAAACCCTGAGAGTAAAACACACTCCACCGTTCTTAGTCGTGATAATTCTGTATTGCGTCTCTACGAAAAGCTGGAAAGCCAATTAGAAGACTGAGTAAATCTAAAAAGAAAACTTTCTTTTTGCACTTCTGCAAAGTCAGTATTAGATCAGGAACACACTCATAATCACCGCATCAGAAAAACTTGATCAATTCAAGAGAAACTGCTTATATTACAGCGGCACAGACAGACAGACCGACAGATCCACCAGTAGACGCAATAAATAAATAGAATAAAATGAATCAAACTATTATGTTGATTCTGAAGTGCTCTGCATTATCTGTATTTGGGCAGCAGTAGTCTAGTGGTTAGGGAGTTGGCCCCAGAATCAGAAGGTCATGGGTTTGAATCTCGGACCAGTAGGTTGCCCCGAGGTACCCTTGAGCAAGGTGTTGTCCCCATCACTGCTCCCCGGGTGCTTTAAATAGCTGCCCCCTGATGCACGGTGCATGTGTGGTGAAAAGCAGAGGGTGAATTTCATTGTGGTTCACTGTGTGCTGTGTTTCACAATGACAGTCACTTTCATTGTTTAAAAAAGCCTTTCTACACAATGCTGTATAGAAATCATAACCGTCTGCTTCATGAACACTCTTCTTTACAGGTAAGTGATGAACCTCAGGAGTGTAAATACTCTTCCGCTGAATGTTTTCCAGGTACATTATCTTTTTATCTTACATTGTAAAATTAAAAATGCCGGCTGGGCCTGCCCGAGGCTACTCCCCTTAAGAACAGTGTTACATCACATGGTTTCTGCTGCTCTGTGCTCACCTTCACCAAAGAAAATATTTGCACAAGGCGTTCTGACTCATAAAAGATAAGTGAGAAAGCTGTGACCCCGAGGGCGAATCTACAGTCTGTACAACATGGCTTCTCTTCATGTCCAAAAATATATGAAAACACAAATACACGATTCACCCAGACATTGCCCAACGAGCGACCGTCTCACTGGGATCAAGGATCTTGCTCAGATGGTGCCAGTGCTGGAGAAAAAGCCAAACTAAACTCACAACTTCTTGGAGTACAGTATCCTATCATTAGACTACCACTGTCCAACAGTACATCCATCCATCTTTTATCCAACCTGCGGTGGGTTGTGGTGCCCATCTAAGCACTCAGAAGGCAGAAGAGCTCAGAAGAGCTCTCTCTCAATGACTTTCATTTTCATATGCGATTACACAGAATATAGATATAAATGATGTTTTATTATATTCTGTGTTCGAATGACTTCTAGCTCCTGCTCATCTGTACCATTATCCAGTTTCCTTTACATGAATATAAAGACAGTTTCGATGACTTTATAAAAGGCTTCTGAAATCATGAAAGAGTGATGTGAATGATGAGAAACTACGAGTGAGAAAATACAACCACTTTTTTTGATACTGACACCAATCCTTAGCTTTCTTTAAAAGGTACTAAGCTTTAAAGGGGTTATTATTATTATTTCTATCATAGCATAGTACATGATCAGACTCTGAATGCCTAAACACATTTACATTTACAGCATTTATCAGACACTCTTATCCAGAGTGACGTACATCAGTGCTTTATCTCCACATCTGATCTTCAGCCTAGCAACCTGTTAAAGATCAGCCACTGCTGATGAACTATTTCTCAAGGAACAAACTTATTAACCCTGTGACTGATAGGTACTAGTGCCAAAGGGTTTTGTTTTTGAAGAAGAAGAAGAAAGTGTAAGAGTAGAGCTGGATATAGAAGGTTAGCAGAAATTCCTTGAACAGTTGAAGACCACAAGGGATTCAGCAGTTCTGACCACAGGAAAAAGTTCATTCCTCCACTGAGGAGGCAGGATGGAGAGAAATCTCAACACATGTCTTCCTCTTTATGTAAGTAGAGGAGGTTCAAGGCAAGCAGTGCTTTTCATTTACAGCATTTACCAGACACTCTAATCCAGGGTGACTTCCAATTCCCAATTACATGGACAGTGCCCCAGGAGAAACTCAGGGATAAGGGTTCTTTGCTCAGGAACCCAATGGTTGAACCTGCAACCTCTTGAGCCATAGTTGAGTTTCTTACCACTAGACCACCACCACCCCCTTGATGTCCTGAGGGGAAGTGACACTCCACTCACCTACAGGGAAAAATACATAGCCAGCAAAGAGACTAAAAGTAAACCACATAACTCAATCTAACATTACTTAAAATGCCTGTGCTAATATAAAATATAAAAATATAATCATATTGACTACATTTCTTCTCCACTTCCCCACCCTGACGATCACTCACCATTCCCCTCGACCACTCTACCACTGGTGATCCACCTCACTATAAAATGATCTACTTTTACGGCAGGCTTTAGGTAGTTTCCAATGAAAGTACTGGGCCACATTAAGAATATTTCTAAACCAGATCTGCCATAGATCTGTTATTCCTGTTGGAAATACATACACTGAAACATATTCCCAAAGCAATCCACAGACGACACCTCACTTAGAAATGTAAATTATATCCTGATGTCTTTAATTCTGGGCGCACTTATGAAATCCAGGCTCATTCATGTACCAAGAACAGTTATAATTCAGTTTTACTGGGCCATTTTCTATCTCTCAGAATTAATCAGGCTGTTTTCGTTACTGTTACTTACATTACATCCATTTTTCATGGCTGCCCTGTTCTGTGCCTCATTCCCGAAGCAGTCCAGGATAAAACTTCCTGGATAACTTTAGTGTGAAAGGGTAAAGTAAGCAGCTGTAGTCTCAACTAACAATTATGAATGCGTTGCTTTTCATGAAAGCACTGGCAACCTTTTTGCAGCTTTATTGGAATAAAAGTTCTGTTTACAATCATGGACTAAATATAATGCTTCTATTTCATACGTGAGGAAGTTTGGCTTTTCCATGATGTGGGTAATTTAACCTGATTCCTGCACAAAATCAAGGCCTATGGGCAAAAGCTTGTGCAACTGATGAGCACACATTCAAGTGCAAAGCCTGAAAATGATAAAAGGACATCAAGAGAACAAAACACAAAGCAGCACAAAAACACAAACAAAGCATTAGTAAGTCCCAGTGTGAGACCTCTGACGTTCCCCTTCGGCTAGAGAACATGGGGAATGTTTACTGTACATGGGGACACGTCCCAAAAACAACTGTCCTTGCACACTAATGGGCTCAGACAGAGAGGAGATGTCACTGGAGAGCAGCAGGACTAACAGAGACAGCTGGGCCTGTAAACCCGCCCCCTTCGGTGAGTCACGAACTGCATCGCTGGCATATTGATCACCATGGCCTCAGTCCCGCCCACAACCCAAGCCCTCCCCAGCCGGCCGTGACTCGTTAACCCCAGTATTTGAGCCCCGGCTCAGACGTAAGGCTCTGTGTCCTCTCTGGTGTTTCCTGCAAGTGGTTGAGCTGGATTTTTCACATTTTTTCATGTTTATTGTTACCCTGGTTTAGGCCTTTTGCTTGTGTTTTGAGTCAGAGCTTGCTTATCCTCTGAATATCCAGTTCCACCAGTTTGGCCGGTGCTGCTGATTTTGAATCTTGGACAGTGTTTTGGGGCTGAATATTAAAACTCCTCTTTATTTTGCAGCTGTATCCAGCCTCCCTCTTTCCACCTTACAGTCTGCAGACATTTATTCAAAGAGAGAGAGAGAGAGAGAGAGAGAGAGAGAGAGAGAGAGAGAGAGATCTTTGGCACATTGAGGGGCTTAAATGAAAGAAATGGGAACAAATGTTTTGCTGTGAAAAGGCTGGAAAGTACCTAAAGATACAAGGTTCTAGATAAAGGTGTTCCAGCCACTCAGCGTTCAGCTTAGCAGTAAACTAATCACCGGCCTGATCATCCATAATCATCTGCTCCTGTTTCTTCAATGCTTCATATTTGAAATTAGATGGGTTTGTTCTGGTCGAACGATTCATGCGTAGGTCACTGTGTGGCCAAACCGCCCCCCCAAAAGAAAAACTCCTCTGTGACCGGTCAGGTACAAGGACTGGACTGAAAATGAGAAATACTTTGTCCTTCAGGAAGCCTGGAGAGCCTCTGCTCAAAACTTCATTACAAATACAAGAAAGTCTGGTCTTTGGGAACAAAATCTGAAAAACTTACTTTAGCACAGTGCTGTATGTAAGAATGAATAATCGTTTCGCTTCTAAATCACTGAACATTCATTCTTTCTGAAAGAACATCCAGGCTAGCACAACCTTAAATGTTATTATTCCAAAAAGGTGAGGAATATTTTAACATTTCCACACGATGGACCCTTTTAACAAAAACAATATATACCCTGTGCATGTTTTAAACCTACAAATTAAACCAACAGCAGGAAATGCCAACCATTCCTCTAGCAAGGGAGTTTCTGACCTTTTCAGTGCCTTCATTTCTATGCCATTAGCATGTTACCTGCAGTGCAGAAAACAGGTAAAGGAGAGAAAAGTGAGCCAAATATGGGCTATAAGGGCAGAGCAGCCTTTGTGAGTGTTCACAGCTATTTTTCTCCGCACATGGTGCATTAGCCCCCACAAATGCTAACTAACGCAACAGTAGCGAAAGTGACTGTCATCGTGAAGGCACAGCACACACCGTGCAGCAGGGGGCAGCCATATATAAGCAGTGTTGGAGACAGTACCTTGCTCAAGGGGACCTCAGGGCAAGCTATTGGCCTGGGATTCGAACCCACAACCTTCCATACTCAAATTTAAGAGCAAACTACACTACATCCTTGCTTTGGGCTGCTCCGTAATCTAATCAGCATGTGGTTCCACACTGCAGCAGCCATTTTTTGCTTTTTGTATTTCTATAGATCAGTGTCACACGTCACTACGAAGGGGAAGCTGTGATCACACTGCCTCCTCCTGTTTACCTACATACCTAAGCAGGTGGGCTGTGCCTCTAACAGAGGGTCAACAGCTTTGTCCTCACACATTGCAACGATCATGTGATCGCCCTCCCGCTGATATTGGGGTTGGGGCACAACAACATCCCAGCGGGTGATACAGCAGGCTGGCACGCACCAATCCAGCTTTCAGTAAAACGGTCTGTTTATTTATTGAGCAGCGAAAAGGTCTAAAAGCTCATGATAAACAGAGTGGTGGTGAACACTCTGCCCCTCAGGCAGCCAGCCATCCAGCCACCCCCAGACTCTCAGAAAAGCCATGAGTCGCACTTCTGTGTGTGTAACAATGAACAGAGGCTACAAATGGTGGGAGGGAGGCGAGGGCGGTGACCCGGGCAGGACCATTTACTGCTGGAGCCACTCTAAAACTGTCAGTGGAAACTCACTCAGACAAACAGAGAGAGAGATGACGGTTTTATTAGAACCTTTTCTAATATTCTTTATTCTTAATTTTTTATATATAACTGTACTTTCCTGCTGACAGGTGAAACAATGCCGGGGGCAATCTTTTCCTTCCATCACTGTCAGTATCAGCAGGCACATAACACTAATTCTTTACTTTATTAGTGAAAATCTGTGACCTCATTTGATTAAGAAACGATTCAGTACATCTCAGGTTTGGCCATCATTCAATTTTCAAAAAAAAAAACAAAAAACAAAAAAAAAACGTAACCACCAAAATGGGTGTAGCCAATTGTCAATTGACAATTGTCCATCAGCAATCAAACATCAAGCGGTTTTAGATTAATGCACTTTAAGTGCAGCGTACCATATATGAAGAAAAGACACCAAGCATTTCTCAATGATCAGTTACATTTGTGATAAGAGTAAAAATATTTCTGGTTTAACCTCAGTATCACTTTGAATCAAGATCGGCCCATCTCCACAGTGAACATCTAGAGCTCTATAGACCCTTTACAGCTGAAACCTTCTGGCCTGGCTTTAGAGCTTGCTCTCCACCAACTTCCTTTTATTTCCTCTTTCCTCTCCCACCCTCTCCTTCACTCTTTTGGTAACATAAACACACTCCTGGGCTGGACCAAAGCTGAAGCTCTTCACTGTGAAGCAACCACATGTGGAATTAAACAAGGAACAGTGCTTCTGAGAACAGAGAACAGCACTGCTATTTGTATTACAAGCTAAAAGCTCTTGCCAGCAAACTGGCTCGGATGCCTTTTTGGGTTCGCTGGGTGTAGTTGGCTCGGTCGTAAAAATCCCCACCACCACATTTGTCATGTTCAAAGAAACAGGGCATCAGATGGGACGTCTGCACCCTTATGGACTTGCTTCTGTCTTTTTCTACACTTCATGACACACTGTTAGCTATAAACATAACACAGGGACAGAACGTGGGGTCGCTACTGTTTTTAGCTACATCTATGTTTACAGATAACAATCTGTCACTTTAAAACTTTTAGCAATTTCTCTCAGCATGGGTCTCTGTTTCACATTAACTGTAGCTCATTTATAACGAGTGTGTGTGTGTGTGTGTGTGTGTGTCTATGGTTGAGCATGCATGCAATTGCTTTTTATCTAAATCCAACTCCAATGTGACCTTCTGTAGTGATCATGGCCATAATAGACTCGTTTTCCACACTAAGGTTAAAGCAGGCTTGGCTATTTTGAGACTAACCCGTATTTTGCTGTGGATCACCGCTTCGCTGGGACGTGCCAAATAAGGCTATGGGTGAAATAAAGGCTTGCATGTTCTGCTGCTGCCTTGAGGTGTGCTCCTGCAGTGAAGGTCACCTTCCGAGTTACCCCTGCTCAATACAATCGATCATAATGGGCAGAGCAGGGTTAATGTATGCAATGCAATGCAGCAAAAAAAAAAAGTCCCTATATCCATGAAAACAAGGATGACATTTGCCAGCTTAGAGCTCAAAACAAAAGAAAAACATCAGCAATAAAACTGTCCACCAAGAGTCCTTATGAACGGTGTCCTGTAAATAACGCTTAATATGCCAGTAAAGTGTTATTCTTACAGAAGCTTTATCATTCCTTATACAATTGAAATTTCCCCTGTCAGTTCACCTCGTGCCCCAAATGTCAGATCACAGACTTCCTTTAAAAAAGTCATGCATAAGTTAAAAGCTAGACATTTGATGAGCAGTACACTCAATATTTAAGATGCAATTTAGAAGCTTTTGGGTCAAACTTAAAAAATTCATCAGTAAAAAGTATTTGGATAATACTTTTGTTAATTCTGCATGGGTGCAAAAATCAAGTAGAAGTTTTTGGCTGAATATGTTTTTGGAAATCCTTGAGCCATGAATAGCATATTCCTAAGCAGGCAGCGGTGGCCTAGTGGTTAGGGAGTTGGCCCTAGGTTCCAAAGGTTTGAATCCCAGTAGGTTGCCCTGAGGTACCCCTGAGCGAAGTACCGTCCCCATCACTGCTACCCGGGTGCTTTAAATAGCTTCCCCCTGCAGCAGGATGTGTATGGGTGAAAAGCAGAGGCTGTATTTCGTTGTGGTTCACTGTGTGCTGTGCACAGTGACTGTGCTGCAGTCGCTTTCATTTGTCAAACTTCTAAATGTCAGTCATTCTTTTTCTTACTTTTTTTTTTGGACAATACATTTTTGTCCAAAATTCTACAAGATTTTTGGTGATTCTACAAAACCAACACTTTTTTTTTCCCTGAAAGATTCTTTACACATTCATTTTTGATAATCAGTGGAAAGAAAGTATCAGTGTAATAAATAAAAAAAAACTCAAATGATGTGGAAACCGTATCCCAAAAGCTCATAAAAGAACTATTATTTTGGGATATATTAACATTTACGGCATTTAGCAGACGCTCTTACCCAGAGCGACTTCCACGTCCTAATTACAGGGACAGTCCCCCCTGGAGCAACTCAGGGTTAAGGGTCTTGCTCAGGGACCCAGTGGTGGTAGTGCCAGAGGTGGGATTCAAACCTGGGACCTCTTGAGCCATAGGTCCATAGGCAAGTATCCTACCACTGGACCACCGCCACCGGTTTTGAAGAATTTTTTCTTCATCTCACAAACCTCTTTAGTTCCTTGTGGAACCAAGAATGGTTCTTCTGTGGCAAAGGAAACAAACGTGGCCCTTTGAGGCAACTTTTTAAAATAGTAGCGTAAGATGTGCCCCTGTTGACCGTGCATGTTTTCTTTCATCACACTTTGGTGTCCATTTTAGTTTATAAAGGCAAAGACTGAAACGGTTCAGCATGGGTTGCTCTCAGGACATTCTGTCAGGGCAGACCATCAGGGAAAAAATTGGCCAGGAGAAGGTGATGCATATAATCTTACCCAAACATGAGTGCTTCCTAATTTCTAGAAACATGTCCTAAAACTAGAAAACCTAGACTTGAATTAAGAATCTGCTACACATGAAGTTAAGATTCCAGCAGATCGACAATGTTTCTCAGGATGTGAAATGTGTTCATTTAAGGTGTGTGAATGTGGTTTATAATCCTAAGCGATTTTGGGTCCCCAGTCACTTTCTGAAGAGCGTCTCAGCAGATCTGATGTTCAGAAGAAGTTCAATCCATCACTTGATGTATTTCTTCTGCTTTTCAAACATGAGACGTCAAGATGGGCTCTCAGAGGGCGAGCTGTATCCCATGATTAGAGTGAGGTAAGTAAGGAGTGGACCATTTTTTTGCTTTTTAGGCAAGTATTAAGGTTTTAAATTTAATGCTGGGAGCCAATCATGATTGCGTGAGACCGATCACCCTTCCAGTGTGTTTCAAAATCTTCATGCAAACCAACCACACATCATTAATGGTTGGAATAGTGCAGGCCAGTCTTTACCCAGACTACTTTATTCATTTTCCAGTCCATTTTTTCAACATTAGTCCATTGTCTATGAGGAGACATCCCACAATGCAGTGGTTTGGAAAACCGCTACCGAAAATCTCTTCTTGCCAAATATCCTCAGCCACTTGAAGCTGAAACTCAACAACTCAACAAAGACTTAACAAGTCTGGTAATCCATTCGCCACTGTTTACACTGTGGCCTACCAACAATCTCCTGTGTAACCACCTTACATAATTAGTCGCTGATAAATCTCCTTTGTTTAGAAAAATTAAAAAGGGATAAACTTGGAAGGAGATAAGAGATCATTCCAAACTTCCTGTTCTCCAGCTGAAATCTGTTAGCCACTGCCCGCTCCCCCAGATACAATAAGCAGCCTGGCTGCCATTAGAAAACAGAGAAACCGATTCTGATCTGGACTTTTAAGCAGAATTTATATACAGTTCGACTTTTGTGGTGAAAACTGAATCATATTTAATACAAGAAATGCACTTGGGGCAGTGGCGGCCTAGTGGTTAGGGATTAGGCCCCAGAATCAGAAGGTGGTGGGTTGGCCTGAGGTACTCTTGAGCAAGGTCCCTATCACTGCTTTCAGGGCACTTTTCTCCCCCTGCTGCACGGTGTTTGTAGGTGAAAAGCAGTGGGCAAGAAACGTGGGGCAAGATACGGTGACAGCAACTTCATCACAAAAGCTGGGCAAAATAATGAAGAGGTGCACTGTCTGGTCCCGCCATTCGCATTAGTGACATATGAGTGGATGCCTGGCTGGTCCTGGAGTGATGTAATCTGGTGATCTCATGCGAATGTCTACTGTTCAAGCCCTTACTCAGCATGATAACGTCTTATTAAAGTTTAATGAACAGTTCAGGAGGCCCACACCCTCCTTGTGCTTTAAAGCCACACCTAAGGGTGTGGCAGGAGTAGGAGAAGGTACAAGGGATAGAATCACTCTTAACACATCATTCCAATCATCCAGACTGAATTTAACACATTTTCAAGCCCTGAACCGAGTCCCATCAGTGAAATAAATAAGAAAAGGTATCTGGCTGCTATGAGAGACTGTACTGAAATATTGTGTTTGTGTGTTCTTCAGGAGAGTTATAAACTCAAAAAAACAAACTTAATTTTAATGAATTTTCATCACAATGCATATTTTAGTACACTTTTATAGTTTTATACTAGTTATAATAGACTAATACAAGTTTAATACAAGTGCGTGCGTGTCTGTGTACGCTGGTTTTAATGTAAAATGTGCAGGACCTGACACTGTTAGTTATGACCGAATACAATATTCTTTATTCTTATTAATATTATTGGAGCAAAACTCCCAAGAACAAACTCCTGAAATTTGATGAGTATTGCTGATGTCATGAATATTCTTATACACTCACTCACTCACTGATCCATCTTTCTCTCTGTCTCACTCTCTATCTTAAACACTTAACTGAATAAGGTCCTGCATCCCTGCATCCCAATGGTCACTTTCAGAAAACACGGGACGACAGGCGGATGGTCGTGAGTCGACTGCAGGATTATTATACAGTTAAAACTAACCGCTACTTCTGTATTAACTCTATACATCTATATAATAACACTTTCTAAGGCACCTGGGACTAATTCAGTTCTCTTATGGCAAAGATCAGCTCTCCAAGATCAGATGCCAGTCTTCCCAATTCAGTTCAGGAACCACAGATTATAATTCAGGATTATATAATAATAATAAGAAGAAGAATTAGTATTATTATTGTTGTTGTTGTTGTTATTATAACAGGAATTGTAGTAGTAGTATCATTATTGTTGTTATTATTGGTTGATATTATTGTACTATAATAATAGCACAAATTATAAGAAATACAATAATAATGGTGTTATTATTACAATAACGTAATTATAATGCTGTAATAACAATATAAATTACTATTATTGTTGTTGTTGTTATTATTATTATCAGGCTAATGTCTTATTTCTGCACCTTTTCCAGTCAATCACTCTCCTGCAGTGTTTCCCCTGAACCGACTCTAATAACCCATCCAACAAATATCCAGCTCCTCTACCCAGAGGTCCCACACAGTCTGAAGGTCCAGTTCAGAGTTTCTAGGGTTCTTTTCAGCTCCATAAACCCAGAACAGTAGAGAAGAAAAGGCAGTAAAGCCTCACAATGAAAACACACCTCCAGAAGCACCTCATGGAGTTTATTCTCTGAAGAACCCAAATCCAGACAGCTTCACCTCCTAAACTCTCACAGCAGCTTCTCCCAGGAGCTGTATGCCTGTCCCGTGGCCCTCAGTGAAGGAGGGGATCACTCCATTAGTGCAGCTCGGCAGACATGTTAGTCTGCAGCTCTCCTCCTCCTCCTTCTCCTCCTCCTCCATAGCCAGGTCTCCTCAAAACACTCACCGAAATCCCCCACAGCTCCCCGGGTCACTCAGACCCCCGTGTGCCCCAGTGACCCGCTCCAATGCGGACAGAAAAGGCCAACTCACCCTCTAAAAGCCTGGAGATGAGCGAATCGACGTCCAGTTCCCCCTCCGCCATATCTGAAGTGCTTTATCTGCTAAACGAACCGGTTCAGTTCTGTTGAATCGATTCCCTTTCAGTCGAACCGACTCACACGGTCCAGCTGCACCGACCTTATTGAAGCTACATCTGAGAGGAGGTTGTCACAATCATCGTAGAAAATCTCGCGTTACTGTATATGATTTAATTGATGCATTGACTAAATTTAATCTTTTTGATTCAATTCAGATTTGCATAGCTCGAAATAATAAAAATGGAGAATATGTTTTTAAGCACTCTTTATTATATGAAGAAAACCACAGTGAGATGTGCAATTTGTTTTCAAAAACAAAATAGAAAAGAATATTGGAGTAAAAAACTGCCACTTATTTTGGTAATGATTATCTGATTACCCACGGGTGGGGGGTCATCTCCTAAAATTAAAGAACCTGTAATTCAGACCCTTAGTTTAGATCTTTTCCTTTTTGGAAGTGACCTGGAGATACTGAAGTACTGATTGACCACTGAAAAAACACTCTCGTTAGAGATCTCATTAGAAATCATCTAATCAATCACAGGCCACCTTCTCCAACATCTGGATCCTCACACAGTGAGATCAGCCCCTCAGGATCACCCAGACAACATTACTGACCACCAGACAACATTACTGACCACCAGACAACACTACTGACCATCAGACAACATTACTGACCACCAGACAACACTACTGGCCATAGCACATCATTACTGACCACCAGACATTACTTACCATCAGACAACACTACTGACCACCAGACAACACTACTGACCATCACATAACCATCAGACATCATGAGGATTATGAGGATCAGCTGCTGCTTCTGAACACATTGATCAGGGTCCAAAGTTACTTTCAATCAGGGCAGTGGTGGCCTAGTGGTTAGGGACTAGGCCCCAGGATCAGAAGATTGTAGTTTTGAATTCCAGACCAGCAGGTTAGCCTGAGGTACCCTTGAGCAAGGTACCGTCCACATCACTGCTCCCCGGGAACTTTCAATAACTACCCCCTGCTGCATGTGTGTGTGAGTTAAGTGAGTTTTTATCACTGAAAAGTGATATATTTCGGTGGGGTTCACAGTGTGCTTAGCTTCACAATGACCAGTAGTCACTTTCACTTTCAATCAGTTTCAGGAGACTATTATTAGAGTGAAGATTTCTAATAAAATAGTATTCCAAACATATAACCTCACTCAAACAATCCGTATATTAAAAATAATAATGTCACTCTTATTGTCGCATCATTATTATTGTATTTATATATACGGTGATACATATTGATACAAATGAGTCCTGTCCTGGTGTTCGATTCATTTCGAAGGAATCGGCTCACTGAGTTGAATCATCACTGTTTTGCTGTGTGAGCTAAACGACGCTGCTTGAAAGCGCGTCACAGGACGTGCGCGCCCCCGCGGAGAGCGCGGGAGCCACAGTCAACAAGTGGGCGGTGAGACCGAGCTTTAAGTTTCACACCCAGTGTTTTCAGACCTGCCCGTGTGTCCACACACCCTCAACCGAGCAGATTCTGACTCTCCTGTCCTGCCCGCCTCTGTCTGTCCGATCTGACTACACTGATCTCAAGCAAGCACTCCTGGGCGGAGGAATTCCGGTGACTTCACATCCTTACAGGGCCGCCCACCTGGAGGAGCGCGAGGTTTCTTCAACTAACGACCGCTTACGTTTACTCTTACGTCATAATGCGGGACAGTTGTTGTCTATTTGAACTCAAAAGCCAAGAATGTCTGAACTTTTTCAGAATGCTAACATATATTTTGAGCCCAGAGAAGGAAACATTTATTTATTATTAACATTTATGATGTTAGACATGTCTCCGTCCCTGGGGAGGGAATGAAAGAATGGACACAAGTAGTTCACACACGTTAGCAGCGAACAGACAAGCTCCTGTATTTTAAAGCATGCGTTTTGGAACAGACGGGCTTCGTCCCAAAACACACACTTCTATACTTTCCACACTACACTACTTAGTGCATGGTCAACGGTTGTGTACTATCTGTGTGTAGTTTGGGATGTAGCCATAGTTACATTAACAGTTTACGACTAACGTCTGAAGATTATTAACGATGGTGCTAGCTAGCTAACATTAGCTAACACATTTTGAACTTTCCTTAGATAATGAAAAACATACTGTTCTTTTTCTTAAACATTATGAATCCATCCACAGCGAAAATACTGTCACTACAGTGGTGTGTTGCAACTTAAGTCACTACAGATGTGTTTTGTAACTTAGGTCACTACAGTGGTGTGATGTAACTTAAGTCACTAATGTTTTGTGGTGTAGCTTTAATCTCTACACTGGACTGGAGAGGCTTGAGTCCCTAGAGCAGAGGTGTAACCTAAGACAGTACAGTGGTTTGGTGTAACTTAAGTCAATACAGCAGTGTGGTTTAGCTTAAGTCTCTACATTGGGCTGGTGTAACTTGAGTCACTAGAGCAGCAATGTAACCTAAACCTGGTGTAATTTAAGTCTTAAGGTGAGATAATGTTTTGCTAATTGTGGTCTATACACATGGGCTCAAATTCCATCCATCCATCGCTTGTCCCAAACGGGGTCGCAGGGGAGTGCTGGTGTCCAACCCAGTGCACACAGGGCGAGGACAGGGGACGCACCCTGGACAGGTCGCCAGCCCATCGCAGGGAGGAGCAGGACAGGGACAGCAAGGGTTCCTCAGGGCAACCCACTGGGAAGGGGTTCAAACCCCCGATCCACCAATCATGTGGCCAACACCCTACCCACTAGGCCACCGCTGCCCCGGCTCAAATCCCATTCTAGTCAAATTATTTATGCTTTTAAAATTTTGTGTCGTGTTTTTGCAGTCATTTTTCTCTCTAGACAATTTTAAATGGTATTTGCATATGTCCTTGTTTAAAAATGGTAACTGAAAACCTATAATTTCTGTAAAGTATGGTGACTTGTGAATGCTTTCTGATTCCATTGCTTTATTTTTCAGATCTTTTTTTCTGTTGAATTTTCCATATTGTTTTAGTTCTTTTGCTAAATTGCACATCTGAGCTGTAACACTTTTTACTACAACATGCTCTTAGTTACTTTGTTCAGTGACAATAAAATGATTCTGTACTGTTTAATCCAGTTCAGTTCTATAATTTACATTGTATTCTCTTCTGTTTCGTTCTGAGATGGAATGCTAATCCATTGTGTTCTTCTTGCAAGGACTGGAATCCCATCATTGTCGAGAGTTGGTCTTTAGGGCTCTTACTATTTGGAGTCAGTTGTGAGAGATTTGTAGAGTTTGAAATCATGTGAATCAACATTAAATTTCACAAATTATGGCTTTTTGTTTGATGGATAATGGTCTTAAAAGTCTTAAACAATTCCCAAATTAATTAATATTATAAAGATCTGAAGTCATTCAGGGTTGGCGTGAGCTTTACTTGAAAGTAAATAAAATGATTTTATGAAGATATAATGCTGACTTGAGTGACTGGATATTTTAAGAAGATCATCTAGGGAAGTATGCAGTTTAACCGATGGCTGTCTTAATTAATTCAGACATGTCGCCCCATTTATCCAGAGTACTAGATAGCTCAGTAGAGCCACTAGATGGCGCAGTAGAAGCAGTGAAGCCCAGCAGTGAAGGCACGCTGTAAGTGACGAGGTGGCCGAGTGGTTAAGGCGATGGACTGCTAATCCATTGTGCTCTGCACGCGTGGGTTCGAATCCCATCCTCGTCGACAACTTTATGGATCCCACTGTTTGGTCTGAACTATTGCAGGACTTTGGAGATTCAATGGACAACATGTTCACAAGTCACAGATTCCAAAAATGAACTCTCTTTAAATGAACATTATGCAGATTTTTACCATCTCCCTTTATTTTTGGATTAAATGAAGAGTTATTTTCTGTGAATAATATGAATGAGAAAATGTAGTCCAGACCAATTCTATCAATCCGTCATAGCAAATTTTACATGATTCCAAACTCTAGTTGAATGGGGTTCGTGTTCTGCTCAAGCTTGAAATATGTATTTGTTCCTCAAGCTAGTCCAATCTTTTTATCTCTGCAATTGGTTTGTTTTGGAATACAATCTGCCTGTATTTCCTTATCTAAGATATGTGTAAAGTATTATTTTCCATTATTTTTCTTTGTTTAAGTCACTGCAACTTAATGTGATATGGCAAACAAGTCCACTGTGGGATGAACTGAGGAAACTGCACGCGTGGGTTTGAATCCCATCCTTGTCGAGAATTTTATGGATCCTACTGAATAGTCTGAACCATTGCAGGACTTCAGAGGTTCAATGGACAACATGTTCCCCAGTCACTGTTTCCGAACATGAGCATTTAAAATGAGCATTATGGAGATTTTTACCTTCTCCCCTTATTTTGTCTTAAATTATCTAAACACTAACAGAATAACTAAGAAAATAAAGTCCAGATAAGTCCTTAGCTTTAACAGACTTTAAAAAGAGCCAATTAAGTTCAGGTCTCCTGCATGTTTTTTAATCAATAACATGAACTGTTATTCTTTTGTGCTCTGCACATATAGGTTTGTTGGAGATTTAATGGACAGCCCATGTCAATCAATCTGTTTCATTTTCAGGTTTCAGAAAATCAATTCTCACTAAATTAACCTAATGTATGCTTTTACATTATCCCTGTATTTTTGGCTTATATGAAGAGTTGTTTTCTTAGAATAATAAAGAAAATATACATAAATGCAGTGGTTAACACTGTCACCTGGAGATGGAGAGGGCCCTGGGTTTTGATCCTCAAGTGGATCAGGCCAGGTCCCTTCTGTGTGGAGTTTGAATGTTTTCCTCAAGTCTGGGTGGAGTTCTTCCCACAGTCCGAAGACGAGGATGTCAGGTGGCCTGGACATGCTAAACTGCATCCTGATCGTAGGTGTGTCTGCCTGTCCTGCAGTTTAGTGTTTAAGATGCTTAATGAATGATAAATGACTGTTTCCCAGTCTGGCTCATTTGGAGATGAATATAATATGTGGTCTTTATTCTCATATTTTCCACTAAATCTCTTTACAGGACCAGTGAAGTGTATCTGAAATTGGACCATTTCTGAAATGTATGACAATCCAATATTGTCACATTCAAAGGTTGAGTCCATACTGACTGAGTCCAAACATCTGGGAAGATCTAGAGAGGCTTGAGATTAAATTACTTGCTAACAGTGCGCTCAGAGGTTCTCTCCCACACATAATGGGTGATGAATAGCCAGTTGGCAGTGCAGTAGCAGCAGTGAGGCCCAGCGGGACACTCAACTGCAAGTGACGAGGTGGCTGCGTGGCTAAGGCGATGGACTGCTAATCTATTGTACTCTGCACGTGTGGGTTCAAATCCCATCTTTGTCGACAACGATGTGGGTCCCTCTGTTTGGTCTGAACTATTGCAGGACTTTGATTCATTGGACAACTCATATCCCCCAGTCATTGTTTCCAAAAATGAGTTCTCGTCTCTATTTGAATAGTGCTGGTGCCCTGCTCCAGATCGCAATGTGTATCTGTTCGTCAAACAGGTCCAATATCCAATTGGTTTGCTTTGGAATACAATTTGTGTGTATTTCATTGTGTAAATCTAAGATATGTGTAAAGTATGTTGCCTTTGGTTGACATTACACTACCTTCCATTATTTTTCTCACCTGAGATGGAGAAGGCCCTGGGTTTTGTTCCCCTGGTAGATCAGGTCCGGTCCTTTCTGTGTGGACTTTAAATGTTATCTTCAAGTCTGGGTGGGGCTCGTCCCACAGTCTGAAGAAGAGGATGTCAGGTGGCCTGGAGATGTTAAATTTCTTCCTGATAATAAGTGATGAAAACCCAAAAAACACTTTTTTTTTTAAAGTTCTATATAGTGCTCGCACTGAGTACTCTTCAAAACTTATTGAAAACAACAAGCATAACCCCCGCTACTTATTTCAGACACTCGCTCAGCTAACAGACAAAACTGATAAAAGGCCAGCGTGTAGTATTACTAACGATAGGTTTCTTAAGTTTTTTAATGATAAAATTAACATTAGGCTCCAAATGTGCCCTATTAGCCCTCGAATTAATCCATTACCAGAACAGTGCTCACAATATTTTAGTGATTTTAATCTCATTGATAACTCTGAGCTAATTTCTGTTATAACCAAGGAAAAGTCCACAACCTGTCGGTTAGATCCCATTCCAACCAAGCTCCTGAAGGAATCCCTAGGAGTACTATCAACACCCATACTTGATATCATGAATGCATCCTTGACCTCAGGTGTAGTCCCCAATCAGTTTAAAACAGCAGTGGTTAGACCACAGCTTAAAAAACCTAACTTGGACCCTCGCTCACCAAGTAATTATAGACCTATCTCTAATGTCCTGTTTCTCTCTAAGATTCTAGAAAAATTTGTTGCGAGACAACTGCAGTCATATCTAGACACGCATAACCTCTTAGATAAATTCCAATCAGGCTTCCGGCTTGGCCATAGCACAGAAACTGCTCTAACTAGAGTGGTGAATGATATAATGGTCTCAAGTGATGCAGGAAACATTACTGTTCTTGTTCTGTTAGATCTTAGTGCTGCGTTCGACATGGTGGATCACTCCATTTTAGTAAATAGGCTTCACTCCACCGTTGGCATTAGCGGAACAGCCCTTAAATGGTTCAACTCCTATCTCACAAACCGTTATTACTTCATCCAAATGGATGATTATGGCACCCCCTCACCTATGTCACTAGTTAACTATGGAGTCCCACAAGGGTCGGTGTTAGGCCCAGTGCTCTTCTCCCTCTACATGCTCCCACTAAGCACTATTATACAGAAGCATAATGTTAGTTACCACTCCTACGCTGATGACACTCAGCTATACCTATCTGTTAAATCATGTGATAAAGCATCAACCGGCACTTTAATTAGCTGCCTCAGTGATATTAGGGATTGGATGAATAACAACTTCCTCTCATTAAACCCCGAAAAAACTGAGCTGCTCTTGTTTTGTAGTAGTGATGTAGACAGGGCCAACTTCATTTCGCATATCCGGGATGCAGGGTTGAAGTTTTCAGTTAGTACTCTGGCACGTAACCTTGGTGTTATTTTTGATTCAAATCTTTCATTTAATCCCCATGTCAATTCAGTTGCGAAGACATGCTTCCTGCACCTTCGGAACATTGCCAAACTACGGCGCTTTCTGTCAATGGAAGACACGGCGAAAGTAGTACATGCATTTGTATACAGTAGATTAGATTACTGTAATGCCCTACTTTCTGGAAGCTCTCAGGGCACATTAAGCACCCTACAGCGCATTCAGAACACAGCCACTAGGATTGTTAGCAGGAGCAGGAAGTACGACCACATAACTCCCATACTCTCCTCGCTTCACTGGCTTCCTGTTAGGTACAGGGCTGACTTCAAGGTCCTCCTCTTAACCTACAAGGCACTTAAAGGTCTTGCCCCAATATACCTAACTGAACTGCTTAATACCTATACACCTAATCGTCCACTTAGATCCCAGAATAAAGATCTCCTAATTGTCTCTCGCATAAATAAATGTATAGGAGCACAAGCTTTCAGTTACAGGGCCCCTAGATTGTGGAACAGCTTGCCTGCTTCTGTACGGGATGCCGATTCAGTCTCAGTTTTAAATCACAGCTGAAGACTTACTTCTTTAGTTTAGCTTACCCGCACCAATCACCATAGTGCACCATTACTAAGGTCGCTGGTGCTGCTGTACATGCCATCGCACTGTTGTTTCATGTCTGTGTCTGTCACTACTGGATCCTGCTCATTACTGACCATCCACATTCCATTTCTCTCCCCACATGTCCGGGGGGGCCCACTGTGGTCATCACCCGAGTCCAATGCCGAACTACCATCTGGTCTGTGGGATGCATCTGATGCGCCAAGGGACCCTGGCGGCTCATCGGTACCTGGAAGAAACTTGGGACTCCTCACTGATCCTGGAGTTTAAAACCAAACTAACTTTTTTACTGTTAGTATACCCAAGGGGGTTGGGTAGCCGGTTGACCTTGGACCCTCAGAGGCTTTTTTTTTCTCCACACAGTGGAGTTTTTGGTTCCTCTCCTTCGTAGTCGTCCGGCTTTAACATCTATTACTACCACCAATGTAAAGTGCCTTGGGGCAACTTTGTTGTAAAAGGTGCTATACAAGAATAAATTGAATTGAATTGAATTTTGTCTTACTAACACTAACAGAATAACAAAGAAAATAAAGTCCAGATAAGTCCTTAGCCTTAACAGACTTTAAAAAGAGCCAATTAAGTTCAGGTCTCCTGCATGTTTTTTAATCAATAACATGGACTGTTATTCTTTTGTGCTCTGTATATATAGTTTTGTTGGAGATTTAATGGACAACCCATGTCAATCAATCTGTTTTATTTTTAGGTTTCAGAAAATAAATTCTCACTAAATTAACCTAATGTACGCTTTTACATTCTCCCTGTATTTTTGGCTTATATGAAGAGTTGTTTTCTTAGAATAATAAAGAAAATATACATAAATGCAGTGGTTAACACTGTCACCTGGAGATGGAGAGGGCCCTGGGTTTTGATCCTCAAGTGGATCAGGCCAGGTCCCTTCTGTGTGGAGTTTGAATGTTTTCCTCAAGTCTGGGTGGAGTTCTTCCCACAGTCCGAAGACGAGGATGTCAGGTGGCCTGGACATGCTAAACTGCATCCTGATCATAGGTGTGTCTGCCTGTCCTGCAGTTTAGTGTTTAAGATGCTGAATGAATGAATGATAAATGACTGTTTCCCAGTCTGGCTCATTTGGAGCTTAATATAATATGTGGTCTTTATTCTCATATTTTCCGCTAAATCTCTTTACAGCACCAGTGAAGTGTATCTGAAATTGGACTATTTCTGAAACGTATGACAATCCAGTGTTGTCACATTCAAAGGTTGATTCCATACTGACTGAGTCCAAACATCTGGGAAGATCTAGAGAGGCTTGTGATTAAATTACTTGCTAACAGTGCACTCAGAGGTCCTCTCCCACACATAATGGGTGATGAACAGCCAGTTGGCAGTGCAGTAGCAGCAGTGAGGCCCAGCGGGAAACTCAACTGCAAGTGATGGCCGAGTGGTTAAGGCGATGGCATACTAATCCATTGTGCTTTGCATGTGTGGGTTTGAATCCCATCCTTGTCGAGAACTTTATGGATCCTACTGTATAGTCTGAACCATTGCAGGACTTCAGAGGTTCAATGGACAACATGTTCACAAATCACTGTTTCCAAAAATGAACATAATACATGTTTTTTCATTCTCCCCTTATTTTTGTCTTACACAAGCAAAATACTAACAGAAAAACTAATAATTAATTTTTTAGAAAATATAGTTCAGATAAGTCCTTAGCCATAACAGACTTTAAGAAGAATCTTTTCAGTTTTGGCTTCTATTACATTCTTGAATATATCAGGGTTTTTTTTTATCTTTACCAGGACCATTATTCTTTTGTGTTCTCCAAAATTAAGATTTGTAACCCATCTTCTTTGAAAGGTGGTGTTAATGTCTTTCCATTTTGATGTAAATTACATGTTGAAAAGTACTGGAAGCTCTCGTTAAAAACATCTTTCTTCAGCGGAGTGAGTCACAAAGCTGTGGTTTTATGAAATACAATGAGGAAAATTTCACAGGCTTTTCAACATTTCTTCTTAATAAGACACAAAGTAAGGCATAAAGTAAGGCATCCGGAATGAAGTAAAGAGTTCGGTTTTTGAGAAATTGTTCACCATAGGGGTGGTCTGTAGAGCTTAACGTCACAGAAGGCTCTGCATTCCTGCTGGTCCCACCACAAATCAAGCACTCTCTCGTGACAGTCCTTTTTAAAACTATCGTCATGACATTCCAGTCCTGGGGCCTAGTCCCTAATCACTAGACCACCACTAGTAAGCAACTTCTGACAGCTCTCCTAACATCTGTTTTACCTTATCTGTCTACCTAAACAATCATTTGCTAGAGAACCACTCTGCCAATAAAAGAAATCCCAGGACCATATCTAAACACAATGTTTAGCCCATTGGATCCTGGCAAACTAATCTGCATGTCCCTGTTGATTACAACCGCATATTAAATTTTTTTAAATCCATAGCGTTCCTCCAGGACTCTGGTGCTACACATAAGACAACATAGGACACAACATAAGGCACAACATAAGACAGAGGACAAGGCAACAAGTGCAGACAGACTATTATTTACTATTATGTATCCACTATCTGATCTATTGTTAACTAAGGTTTTGTATCTAAAGGTGAAAGATGGAGAAATGCCCTGAACAGGTGACCAGTGATCCTTTATCAAGATCAACATTACAGATCAACATTCAGAAGACACGTGTAGCTTCTCTGCTTCATTTGGATGGTAAGTTAATTAGATTTCTTAGCAACAGACATGGATGACCTTTTAGACACATCTAATCTTTCTGCAGTGCTATCACTTTAGCCCTACATACTGAATTTCCTTTCAAGTGTAATGAACCATTCCACAGCTTTAGATCAGTGGGTCCAAACCTGTGGTATGTTTAACCTCGGGGTGGGGTGGGGTGCACTCAGTGACCTGGAGCCAGGTTGGATATAGAGTCATGACTCTTCGTGGCACGCTTGTGTGTGGAAGATGGGAGAGGTTAAAAAATTTAATAAAGATTGTTTTTGACCAATCATGGTCTGTGGATTTTTCCCTTTTTGTTGTTGGACCTTATCTCTCATGGTAGATAGTTAGCAAACTGAGCCTGGGGTTCATTTTAATGGCAGGTGTGTGACATGGTGACCAAATGGTCATGAAGTTGAACTATGTCTTATGTTTCAGTTGGAAAAGATTTCAGTCAACAGGGCAGGGAACTAGAGATGCACCAAGGTAGGGTTGCTAGGCCGATGCTGTTGGAGAGAGACTAAGTTAATCTATCTATCTATCTATCTATCTATCTGTCTGTCTGTTCGTCTGTCTGACGGATAAATGCTGATGGTTGTCTCAATAAGGCTGAAACGTTTGCCAGATCAATATGCATAAACTATCCCTAATATTGTGCTACTGTTGGCCAAAAAAGAAGAAGAGGAGGAAAGCATGTCTGGAGGCAGGACGAGAGAAGGAAGGGTTGGAGAGTGGAAGTGAGAGTAGGAACTTAGAAAATTGTTTTATTATGGTGTGGATGGAAGGAGGAATGGGGTATGGCGAAGGGTATGAGAGGTTGGACACTCGGAACTGGGAGTGATGTGCAGCCGGGCAGGGAGATAAAGGGTAGAAATTAAAACATGCTCACAATTGAGGTGTGTTGTTTGGGTAGACTTTGAGTGGCCAATGAAGTGATGAAGAAAAGGCAAAATGGAAAGGCTGTTGATCCAGGTGACACACCTGTGAAAACATTGAGGTGTTTAGGAGAGATGGCAGTGGCGTTTCTGACCAGATTGTTTAGTTTTGGAAAGTGAGAAGACGCCTGAAGAGTGGAGACAAAGTGTACTAGTAACAGGAGGGGCGATGCTTCCAGAGAGGAGAAGAGGAAGGCCGAAGAGAAAAAGAGGTTTATGGATGTGACAAGAGAGGACATGCAAGCAATTTAAAGAGGAAGATTCAGAGGACAGGGGGACGGAACTTATTTGTATATGTGATCTACCTAAGTCTGTAGTATGGTAGGGGGAGAGAGAGAGAGAGTGAGAGAGTGAGTGAGTGTGAGTGTACGCCAAACTGCCTCTTTAAGCAGCTCCACGTCATCTGGGTATTTCCGCAGCTGCTCACGCGAGAAAGTGTGAGAGTGTGTGTTTGTTGGTGAGCGTGTGTTTGTTAGTGTGTGTGTGTGAGTGAGAGAGTGAGCGGGGCGGCGGAGCTGCAGGAAGCGAGGAACTTGTGTCAGTACTCTTACTTTTCCCAGCGAGCCGAACCGGAGAGGAGCCGGGTTTCTCTCTTTCTCGGTGGGAGTGTGTGTGTGTGTGTCTCTCTGTGTGTTCACGGGACTCGGAGTCCGGATGGACGGTAGGTTTTGGCGGTGTGTGTTGTTTTTGTTGTGCTGTGTCCGCGGGGAACCCCCCCCCCGCCTCCCTAGGAAGGTTTGGCCCGACGCGGCTCCAGGCTGCAGGAGAGGAAAGGGGACGCGAGACGACACGCTGTTTTAAGAGGGGCGAGTTTTCAGCCACCTGTTGGACCGAGACCACGTTAGACCTAGTTCATTCTGTTGGACCGAGACTAAGTTAGACCCAGTGAGGCTTATTAAAATAGGTATGTCTGTAGGGCTGAGACTCAGAGAGATTATGCTAGGATTGTTGGACCCAGACTAAGTTAAAGCCTAACTTAGTCTGGGTCCAGCAATCCTAGCGTAGTATAGAGTAGATTAGGTATGTTCTTCTAGACCAAGTCAGACCTAGTTATGCGTGTAGGGCTGAGACTAAGATAGACTATGCTAGGATTGTTGGACTATGTTAGGCCTGTTAGATTAAGTTAAGTATGTTAATACCTGTTAGGATAAATTAGGTTCGTTGATCTAGATTCATTTAGGCCTGTTGGACTGAAACTAAATTAGACTTGGGCAAGTTGATCTGAGTCTGGCCTGTCGGTCCCAGGCCGAGTGGGAGTCTGGCCCATCCGTCTGAGGCTTAGTTTTCACATGCTTTGTTTATTTATTTGTTTTCTCCACTTGTGGTTCCCACGCCTGCTGATGATGCGATCAATGCCCCGCCCCTCCTATGGCTGTGGAGTCACCCCATTACTGAAATACCGAGAGACACTGTCCTCGCTCTTGTCCGTTCCTCATTCAAGCATCAGCTATACACACATTAAAGATGCAGGTCTGTCTGAGCTCCTGTCAGCTGACCTAAGGCTCCTGTGCCTTTAGGGGGGTGAGGTTGTTTTTAAAAGACTGTTCTCAGACCAGGCCTGATCACTTCACGGAATTCTGATGGCAATTGCCATTTTGACCTACAGCGAATATAATAAAAAAGAAATGATAGCAGAGAAAACCATTGAAACCGAGAAGGACCTTTTAGAGTGGTGGAGAGGATCCCACAAGCTCTCTGTGGCTCTGCAGTCTGACAAAGAATGATCTGTGCATCCCATCCTGAGAGTTTCTCCCTCTAAAACCTTCTTAACAGACTGGTGTTCCTGGTTTAAAAAAAAAAAAAAAAAGCTTTTTGTTTGAATCCCAGACCAGTAGGTTGCCCTGAGGTACCCTTGAGCAAGGTACCGTCCCTGTCACTGCTCAGGCGCTTTCAATAGCTGCCCCCAGCTGCACGTGTTTGTGTGTGGGTAAAATGCAGAGGTGTAATTTAGTTGTGGTTCACTGTGTGTTGTGCCGTGTTTCATAATGACAAGAATAGTCACTTTCACGAAGAACTTAAACGGATACTGGGTTGATGGCTCCAGGATGAACCAGTTAGAACGTTATACATTAAAATGATTTATACATCTCAGGGGGGTCATTTCACTGAAAAGTGTCATTCAAATGGCTGCACACATGTTTACTTTCACATTTTT
This sequence comes from Hepsetus odoe, assembly GCA_017165825.1. Classification (NCBI taxonomy): domain Eukaryota; kingdom Metazoa; phylum Chordata; class Actinopteri; order Characiformes; family Hepsetidae; genus Hepsetus; species Hepsetus odoe. The sequence goes on along the minus strand of CM029379.1, from coordinate 22,340,609 downwards.
ATTTTACATTTTTGGCAATGTTGCAACTAAATCTAATGTCATTAAATCTAATCACATGCTACAAGTTTAGTAGACTAAGTAGTCTACTAAACTATCTAGTAGACTAGGTGGTAAATCCAGATGACTTGGTGGTAAATCTACATGACAATGCTGTAAATCTAGTAGGCTAGGCTGTAAATCTAGATGACAAGGTGGTTAAACTAGTAGACTAGGTAGTAAATCTAGTGGACTAGATGATTAATCTAGTAGACTTGGTGGTTAATCTAGTAAACTAGGTGATTAATCGGTTTGATTTGGTAGTAAATCTAGATGACTTGGTGATTAATCCAGTATATTAGGTGGTAAATCTAGATAACTTGGTGATTAATCCAGTTAGATTAGGTGGTAAATCTAGTAGACTAGGTGGTTAATCCGGTAAACTAGGTAGAATAGACTATGGAGTAACACCTTTTTCCTTTCCAGTGGCAAACACCTTCTGGTGACAGTAATGCATTAAAACCAAGCTGGGGGAAAATTTAAGACAATAGTTAAATAAACTTTTTCTGTTTGCATCTAAATGATTGATTATTTGAAAAAAGTGCAGTGATGGGCAGAATTAATGAAGAAAACACTGTTTTTCAGTTTTGCTTTTCTGTACATTATTTCAAGCATTTTATTATTATTTTTATTGGTTTGTACCAGATTATAGCCCTTGTACTCTGTATATCTTACTCTAGGGGTTGCCATAATTAAAGCCCTACTATAAAACAGAGCTGTGGCAATAGTGTGAATATTCTGAATATATATATTTTTTATTATTCCTGCTGGTAGAGGTTTATGTGGCCATTTTGATTTAATATAAAATTTTCACAACCTTTAATCGGCCAGTGTGCAGTACTGGGCCATCAGCACTGTTTGCAGTCCAATTAAAGTGTGAACTGTAATTATGGTTATCGAGGCCTGTTGACTCCTCACACGACTCATGACGTCATCTTCTGTTGGATGGCGTTAGCGGGAGCGAAGGCTCTTGTGTTGGAGCTTTGGAATGTAGTCTGGCTCACAGACTGGACTAGGGCCATATTATTCCGGGCAGCACTCGTTTTGTTTTTGACAGTCTGTGGTTACTGTAGTAGTGCAGGAATGACCTGCAGGACTGAAATTACCATGATCACCAGGGAGGACACCTGAGCCCTCAGAATGGAGACACACTTCTGTATATGGACAAAAGCGTGGGGAGACGCCTCTTAATCATCAAACCTTTAAATCATTGAACTCGAGTGTTTAAACCACACCCATTGCTGCAGGTGTATAAAGCCAACTCAGTCGCTGTTGTGTGAGAGCAAAATTCCCACCGACACGCTCCCCAAAACAGGCGGGGCAGCAGTGGCCTAGGGAGTTAGCCCCAGATCGGAAGATTGGGTTCAAACCTCTTACCGGTGGGTTGCCCTGAGGTATCCTTGAGCAAGGTACTGTCCCCGTCAGCTCGCACATGGCACAGTGTTGGCAGAAATGGCACAGTGTTCTAATTTTTTTCACTCCTCAAATGTGCACGTTTATCACCATGAGGAAGAAAACCTCAGCATTTAAGCTCGATCCCCAAACATTTTGCACGTGTGAAGGCACATGAGAGATACCTCCTGCCTTTTTTAAATTTGCATTGCATTATGGGATGCATTAGAACAAGGCCGGTTGTCGTCCTTTGTTTTGAAGTGCATTGGGGGGGGGTGTCTGGGTAGTGCATTCCAGGATACTTTGATAATTTTTTGGGCCTCTGGTCAGCAAAGCCACGGGGGGGATGGGTGGGGGGAGCAGGCTGAGCAGTGTTGCAGTGGTTGATCACACATCTTCAGCTTCCCTCACTGTCTTTTCTTTCATATTTTCTAGGGTTATTTGGCTGGGGACAGGCCACCGTGCCGCAAGGTAAGACTTGACTTTGACATTGTGACCCCCTTATGAACAGTGCCTGTGTACTATAACGCTGAACCATGTGTGTGATTGGCACTTACATGATGATGAGCATACATAAACCTGCACCAAGTAGGAGAAATAAACTGGGATCTTACCTAAAATGACCAACTCCTGATCTTCAGGTGAATTTATAGTGTACACTCACCTGGAAAATGTTGAAAGTGTTCTGTAGTTCAGTTTGAAATTTAAGATCTTAATGTTAAACCAGAGCAATTACACACTAATGTCACCACCTTTGCTACAGCACATTGTGATCAAGCTGAGTTTCAGTACTGTGTAGTTGTTCATTTCTGGTTTCTCCTTTGTGTGTTGTTTTGTTTTTTTTTTGTTTTTTTTTTTCTCCCCTCCAGGCAACCCCTGCATTGAGATAATTGAGCAGCCCAAAGCAAGAGGAATGCGTTTCCGTTATAAATGCGAGGGCAGGTCAGCGGGTAGCATTCCAGGAGAGAAAAGCAATGATTCCACAAAAACACACCCAGCCATCAAGGTACTGTTGTCAGAGGCTTGATCTCAGTTGCAGCGTTGACCTCTTAGATAGAACTTTTCTTTTAAGTAATGTGTAAGAGCAGTAACCACAAGCACAACGCTCTTTATGAGGCTATGTTTACTGCACATTTTGTATAGTTGTCACAGGAGCTTCCAGCCAATGAGAACTCTTCACAGTCTACGCTCAAACTGTGATTATCACGCAGCTCGTAAGATGTAGTGGCGAATCAGCTTTAACTGCAGGAGAAAATGCTCATTCCGCTGCGCTCAGTGTATTCGAAAGGTACATAAGAATAGTCTGCTCTCTTAAAATAAACAAAAGAAAACAAGGTCTTTTCTGAATGTAGGTTTGCTGTCTGGGGCAATTGCTCGTATTCCAGAGACTGAGATTGGGGAATTATTTGATTTGAATCTACATCTGTTGAAATGTGATGGACCGGTGGACCTGTTCATAGTGTTTCAACCTCCTTTTGCATTTGGATAAGCTTCGCATCCCCCGCTAGCCTGGTTGTGATAAGCAGCATGGATGGACAGAAAGAAAGTGGTAGAAAGAAGGGGGGGGGGACCCAAAAACCGAAGGGAAACAGGGTCCGACTCTTAAACACGCCCTTCCTGAACTGAGCTGGGGTGTTTAAGTAAGGAAAGCACTAAAATGTGCTTTCAGGTTGAGGAAATGCACACGCACGCACACACAGTAGAAAAGGCCTGTATCAGTTTATCGTGTCATGAGATGTATTTCCTGTCCAGGTATGTATACTGCAACCATAAAGAAGACACACCTCTGACTTCCTCTGAGTAGGAGACTGTTAGAAATCCAAGCTAACATACACTCCCACACACAGCTCCCTGCACAAGATTTCCAGTTTCAAGTAAGACACACAAACCTACAAACTGGGACACACCCTTCCAGTAAAGTTCCAACCAGGTCAAGGTCGTGCCAGTGTGGCTCAGGAGAATTAATATATACTGTGTTTTTGTTTTTGTTTTTTTTTGTTTTTTTGTTTTTTTCTTCTCTTTCTTCCCCGCCCCTTTTCCCTTTGTAACAGACTGGGAATGAAAGCACAAAGCAAGTGGTGGCGCCGGGTTCTCATTGGTCACTCGATGTTTCACACAGATATTTTGTTGCTGCAGCTTTATGATGCACGTCTTTCTTTTTACACTCTTGTCTTTATCGCAGTGACCATTTCTGAAATTTCTATTGCTCCTCGCTGTAAATCACTGACTTAGAACTGTCGATGCATTATTCTAGATCATTATGTACCTTTTCTCAGGAAAAAATTTTTTTTTTAATAGCAAGATCAGGAAGTACACATTCATGCCTTTATTGAAATAATAAAGAGAATCATTAAATTGTCTGTAGATTAGTTTGACCAGTCAAAAACAATCAAACCCTCATTCTCATTTGCAGGAGAGCATGGTCACGACTAACAGGCCGTCTGGCTGTTCTTCGCCAGGCCTGGAACTTATTTTTGTCATTCATTAAGGGAAAAAAAGCAATTTAAATCAAGTTGTTCAGCATCAGAAAAAACACACGGATGCTGATGGACACTCCATTTGAAGGTGGTTTGATGGTTGCTTTGCATTGTGCCTAAATTAATACAGTGCTTTCAGGTCACATAACATGTAGCTAACATGACGTGCTGTTATCTATTAAAAAATGGCACTGGCGACTATCTTGAAGCCTGAAATTTGTCTACATTTTCTGCTATATTAAACATTGCCCCAGACCATGCAAGTGAATTGATTAGACATTGCCGATCAGCCGAAATGGTGTGGGTGATTTTAGATAAGTGCAAACTTGGCATTAGTCTGAAACCTGAGCATATTTAGTTTCCAATTTCACTAAACATGTTGGTCAATGGACCGGTTCTATTCAAAGGGCATGCATGGGTGCACTGTTCCGCTGAACAGTCTCTTTAGAGACGTATGGCGTAAAAGTTCTGCAAACAAAGCCAGTGTTTTTAAAAAAAAAAAAAAAAAAAAAAAAAAAAAAAATTATATAACCTGTTTTCTTAATGAGTCATTTTCCACTCCATTCTTCTGCACATCTTTGGATGTTTATGAAGGTATGGGTCCTCATTCATACAGAGACAGGTTTTTTTTTTTTTTTTTTTTCCTTTCCATCTGTAGCCTGGGACGTGCCTCTCTGGGGTCGAGTTCAGATTTCAGAGGAAGCGATTCTTGTGCTGTAAATGTTATTTTAATCACACTGTGGTGTAACTGTGGTAACAGAAAAATGGAAATTATTTCTGCATCTATCCCACGCAACGTTTTTAGATCATTATGACTGTTCATCCTTTTTGCTGTTTAGTCCAGGGGCAGTCATTTTTCTGTAAAGGCCAAAAAAAAAAAAATTATTTTAAATACATAACAGCCACTTCATTCAGATCACCAGCCACTGTCCATTTTATTAGCAGCTCTATGCCACTTCTGTGTGTTTAGACATGGTGATGTAATTTATCACAGTGACGGTACATCCCTTTTCAGACACTGACCTTTTTGACGAGTTCACACTTAAGCTGATGAGCCTTCTGGGTTGAGAAACAGTGCACAGTGCATCATGTGCCAACCAACTCTTCCTGTAGGACCTTAGCAGCGAGATGAGTGCTTTTACTTTGCACACCAGGTTTGTCGTGGGCTTCCAGATAATCTCTGGTTTCAGCAGAGCTCCTTCCCTTCCATTTCTGTGAAACTCTACATGCAGGAAGTGTTTAGTCATCTGTATTTGTCGGCAGCTGCTTAAGTGTTCGATACACTAAACGAGTAACAGGGATTGTAGTTTGCGGTTGTAGTTTGCATGCTACGTGACTGATCAGTCACAAGGAGACGGATATTGTAAGACCTTTAAGCAGCAGGAACCTCCCAGTCTGAAACCAATCTCCTCTGCAAGCTATGTTTGGTCATGAAACCACAAGAGAGAGGTGACGTATAATGCGATACCATGCAGATGTATTTCTTTGGAGAGAAAGGATTTCAGCACGTTGTCCAAGCCGTTTGCGCTCTGGTTTACAGCGATGAAACGGAGGAGAAAGAAAAGCCTATGAAAATAAAAGTCCATCATTGGCTCTAATAAAAGACACACTCCACACTGGTTACAACCTTCCCATACTACAGAATTTAGATTTGCCCACAGGTATGGATGTTTAAACCGCTTGATGTGCCTAGTGTCTGAAGTGTCGGAGAGTCTCTCGGATTACATGTTTGAACAAATGCACATGGTGATGGAGAGTTGGTTCAAACAAGCTTTGATCTGACGCTTTTCTCTTCTCTTGAAGCTTTCAGCCAATAGAAAATCAGGGCCAAAAGCATGCAGTTTGCATGAGAGGTTTGCAGATGATTTTACTACACTTTAGTCTATACTTGACTTGGATCGAGGTCCAATGAACGTCTAAGGCATGACAAAAAATGACTTATGCCCAAGCTTTTGCACGCCCCTCATTTATAAATGATGTGTGAAGCATACGTTAACATTTCTGGTAGTGATTAAATTGAACATCCCTTTAAATTAGCTTTAAATTCAACAAGACCTTGTTCTGACCGCCTCATTCCCTCAGCACGTGATTTCCAGTAACAGCTAAGCTTTGTGTGTGCATGTTTGTGTGTGCATGTTTGTGTGTGTGTATGTGTGTGCGCACACGTTTTCCCCTCTCAGGCCTATTTGAAATTTGAACATTAGGTGGCTTCTCATAAAGCTGCTTAAGTAAATGCTGAGAGTGTCTCTTGCTACATCAAGGGAAGGTTAATTTGATTCTAGGATTTTTAGTCTTTGTAAAAAAAAAAAAAAAAAGTATTAGAGATTGTGTTGTCAAGGGAAGTGTGCTTGAGTCATAGGCTGATCCTCAAAGTCTGAAGACCCAGTTTTCGACTAGCAGAAGAAGTCTTTGCATTGGCTGATATGATCTCTTACAGGGAGTGTCAGATTCAGAGAGAGATGTCTTGCCTGTTTCAGCTGAACTGCATGAACAAATGAGCCGTGCTAAAGGCAGCTGGATGCCTGTTTGATGCCATGTGGGTTCTAGAAGAACTTTACAGAAACATTTCAGGCTTTAATGTGTTTGTTGCAGACAGTGAATGCAAACCAGTACTCACAGGCTTTCATTCTAACTGGTGACTACTGGGACATATTGAAGCAGTGGTTTGAGGCCTCAATCATATCCACTGTGGGGTGGCACGCTGGCACAGCGGGTAGCTCTGACACCTCACAGCGAGAAGATCCTGGTTTGATTCACAGGCGGGACGGTTTGGGTCCCTTCTATGTGGTGTTTGCTTGTTCTGGGATCTTCGGTTTCCTCCCACCATCCAAAAACATGCAGGTCAGATGGACTAGAGGTGCTAAATTACCCGTATGTGTGGGCGAGTGCGTTTGTGTGTCCTGCGATGGACTGTAGACCTGTCCAGCATGTTTTCTCGCCTTTTGATCTATGAGAGCTAGGACAGACTCCAGCACTGTCTGCGACCCTCATTAGGATAAGTGGCTCAGAAAATTAATGAATTAATTTTCCACTGCTAAGACTGAGAACAGAATCTTTTTTTTTTTTTTCCCCCTCTCCCCCATCAGTCTGAATATATTTGCAATACATCTCCCATCTTTTCTGTCATTTTTCACATATTGTTATACATGCATGTGTGTTTTTTTTTTTTGTTTGTTTGTTTTTTTTTTTTTTTTTTTTTTTTGCTAAGCCGTCTTTGGGCAGGGCAAGTTTGTTCATATAGCACATTAGAGGTCATTATGTGCTCCACAGGGGTAAAATATACACACATCAATAAAAGCAGTCACCAATAATAAGTGCAAGTATTACGTTCAAGTAAATAAACCTGTTTTATTAAGTATAGATAAAAGTGCATGATTTTGTGCCCTGTTTCAGAGATAATGGTGGCGAATGATTAACTGAAAAGGGTGGAAAACAAGGCAGCTTTTAGCTTCTTTTTAAACTGGATCTATCCAGTTACCGGCCTCTGTGTGGAGCTGGTTTTGATAGTGTGTGGCACAATGTCTAAATGCAGTTTCCCACATTTACCCTCTTAAATCCAGGGAAAGAGCTGATATGGTCTCTTTGCTATGTCGGTCTGTAGGACGGCTAAAACTTTGGCAAAAGCAGAAGTAAAGCTATTTGTAGAATTGAGGAAATCAAGCCAGACAGCATGCAGTGAGGAATATGTTCAGGGAACAGCAGCACTCTAGGAACCCTTGGTTGTAGTTCAGATGGTAATCATGACTTCCTGGATTCTCTCTGGCAGGTCCATAACTACAGTGGCCCTTTGAGAGTGAGGATCTCTCTGGTTACAAAAAACCAGCCCTACAAGCCCCACCCACACGAGCTGGTGGGTAAAGACTGCAAACATGGTTACTACGAGGCCGACCTACCGGAGAGACGAGTTCACAGGTATGTGTAGGTGTGTGTCTATGTTTAGCTGCGTGTGCATGTTTGTAACCTTCCTGTGTAATGCGGTTTCCAAAAATGACCACCAGCGGATAATGTGGGAGACCGAAGTTTGCTTTTTTTCATTCTGATATGATTGCTTGTATCAAACCTGTTAATTACTCCTTAATTAATTAATGTTTCTTATACTTTCGACAAGTCACATTAGTGGTTACAGTTGAACAGGGTCTGAGCTGGTCGGTATAAAATCTGACTTTCTTTTTTCTTTCTACAAGAGGGAGCTTTAAAGGCCAAATTAAAGTTCAATATAAAAAAATAAATAAAGAAAAACAAAGAAAAAAGCAACAGGATCTGAGGACCTAATCCTCCTTGGTTGTAATGTACGTAACACATTTGTTGTGTAAGCTGTTTAAAATTGTGTGTATGATTAGTCAGTAATTACAAAGATACTTGATACATGTGCTTTAAAATGCTTTATATATTTTTAGCATTGTTTATCTTTTCAGCTGAAAGAGGTCATACCAATACTGCGTTTTTGAGTCGTTTTTTTTCCCTGACAAGCACCATCTGGTGGCTTTCTTTGTTCCCTTCACTGTCTCTCTGTTTCTACACGTCACATGCAGTTACTCAGTCAATCTGAAACACTCTTGCTTACTTTCAGTTTGCTTTTGCTTTTATTCTGTCACAGATCTGCCTAATTATGTGTATATATGTGTGTGTGTGTGTGTGTGTGTGTGTGTGTGTGTGTGTGTGTGTGTGTGTATATATAAAAAAAAATATATATATATATATATATTTATTTTTTTATTTTTTTTAAAAATATTTTTATTTATTTATTTTTTTTCTCTCTCTCTCTCTCTCTCAGTTTCCAGAATCTCGGTATTCAGTGTGTGAAGAAGAAGGATGTGGCCGAAGCCGTTTCCTGCCGCCTGCAGACGCAGAACAACCCTTTTAATAGTGAGACACTTGCAGTTGCATGCACACACATACGCCTCCACCCACCTTTTCTCCAAACCACACATGATTCATCATAACACAGATTCACAGCAGGTCAACTGTATCAAACATTGTTTACTACATTTCCTGTTATTGGTGCTCTTTTTGCAGTTCAACTTTATACCTTTCATTGTTTTGAGGATGTGCCAGTTTTATACTTTTATTCTGAATCAAACGGGGATTCTGTAAATATAGAATAAAACAGAGTTCGTATAATCCCAGCACAATTTGGCATAACCTCCATCACTCTCATATGTCATCTTCAAAAAAAGGTTTCCATGTCCTGCAATGACATTCCAAAGCTCTTCTTTTGGACGCTGGCTTTCTGTTCGCTTCTTTTGTCAGGATGTTCCCAATCTGCATTTGCCTCTGATAATGTTCAGTTCCACGTACTGATCTGCAAATGAGAGCCAAACACTTTGGGAAGCCTGGAGAACTATTCATTAACATTATATTAAAAAGTAATAGAAAGGTTGGATTGTTGGAAGCAAAATTTGAAGACCTAAGGGGTGGTTCAGTTGCACAGTACTGTATATTTGATCAACAATGACAGTATTTATAGTTGTGACTAACATAGGATGTAGCTTTATGTGTTATAAATTAGACACCAAAAGGTCAATTAATGTAATGCTGGAGTAAAACTAAGTTATTAAAAAAATGCGATTATGTATTCATAGTGACTTTTTATTAAAATGTTATTTTCTGAAAAGTTTAAGAGAATTTTAAGGTTAAAGTTGTTTTTCTGCAAATCTTTTTCACTTTAACTGTTTATTTCCCATTAATAGTTTAACATAATGGAGTAAATGTAAAAAATTTTGGACACAAGTCAAACATTTTTCCCACAATATTTTGGCTATGTGTATCATAATGTGCATAAGTGTGTGTATAAGTGTGTAGATGATGTGCACTTTAGAAATCATCAAAAATCTGTCCAGGTTAAAAGCTGTGGCCAAAACGCCTTCATTATGCAGGGTGTGTGTATGTTTGTTTGTATCTATGTTTTTTCAAGCTTTCATAGCCATCTTGACTTCCACAGGATGCTTCTGCTGTTTCACTTTCCTCCCTGAGCACCACCGCTTCTCTTGTCGTTTCAGTTCCTGAAGCTAAAGTGTGGGAAGAGGAATACGACCTGAATGCTGTGCGCCTCTGTTTCCAGGCAACCATCACTCTGGCGAGCGGAGAGCATTATGCCCTGGAGCCTGTCGTCTCTCAGCCCATTTACGATAACAGTGAGTCTGCAGAATAAATATTTTCAACTGGAAGGGCAGATTTGGGCAAGGAAGCAGAACTGACCCACTTTCTGTATTGTTGAACTAACAGAAGTCTCAGTTGTTGCTCATGAAGTTTCAGATTCATTATTGACCACTCCAAATGAAAATGGCACCTCTTATCTTTCTCGTTTTTCGTTTTTCTTTTTTGCTTTTTTGTAATTTATTGGTGGGGGGGATAAAATGTAACATGAATTGAGCAGTCAGTACTCAGTAAGACCACCTTTAGGCTGAATCACAGCTTCCAAACAAGCAGAATGCCGCCTATCAAAAATATTCATAGGATGTCTTGACCGCATATCATGTTCTAATCAGATCAGAAAAAGGGGGTAAAAGGAAATCCATTCCAAAACCTTTGTCTTTCATTCCTTGATGATGTTTTAAATGCTCATTTGGTTTCCTCATAATATTCAACCGCTTTTCTACTTTAGTTTCTTCACTGGATATTTGCTTTCTGCAGGAATTGTTCATATTTGGGTAAAATCTTTTTCCTTGCAGCATTTCCTGTCCCATGACAGGAAATACTGCCACAACACTTGTGGGCAAAATAGATCAACATCCTGCTAAATAGTGGATGAGGTCTTCTTTTAACAAAATGTCTTTTTTTTTTTTTTTTTTTTTTTTTTTTCTCTTCTTCGAGAAGGCAGCAGTGTTTTTTTTTTTGTGGGTTATATTTGGTGTATTCTGCATTTTAGGTGTTGCTAAATTAAGTCCTCCACAGTTCACCATCATCTTCTGGGGTGTTGGTGGTCTAGTGGTAGGATACTTGCCTATGGCCCAATGGCTCAAGAGGTCCCAGGTTTGAATCCCACCTCTAGCACTACCACCACTGGGTCCCTGAGCAAGACCCTTAACCCTGAGTTGCTCCAGGTTGCTCCCTGTAATTAGGACGTGGAAGTCGCTCTGGAGTGACTGCTAAATGCCGTAAATGTAAATTTTCAGCCATGTAGCAGCCGAACTGCAGCTGTGTATGTGCCCGTATAAGTGGGTGGGTTTGTTGTGATGGGTGAGCCTCTGCTTGTGTGCGAAGAATCTGTACTTCATGAGAAATCATATAGTACAGAAAGATTCTGCAAAGAGGTGCAGGGTGATTTGGAGAGCTGTATTCTCGTCTGCGCGTACATTTCCGCAAACTTCTCAGTGTCTCATCATTCTATTTATCCCTGGCTATCACTCACATGATGATTAGTTTCGTCACAGCCCACTTAAAGTGCCTTTCCACACCCCTGTGCTGACATCGGTTTGCTGTGGGAATTTCCAGTCATTAGGGCAGCTGTTCCAGTTTTCAGTATTCTCAAAGGATGTGATTAAACACTATCTTGTTTTAAAAAAAATCACTGAAATACAAATTTCACCGCAGATCTTTAATCTTAATTCAATTCAACTGCCTCCTCTGTGAAAAAGAAAACAACTCGGTTGCAGTAAATATTAAATTGGTACCATGCGTCAGGGCTGTTTGATTATAGCTCTGTTAATGTGGTTTCTTTGGCAAAGAGCCAAAGGCATATTTACTTTTTTGTGTCTGCATGTGTCACGTGCTGATATGGAAATCGGTGTGGTGAAAATTAGAACATGTTTATGGAAACTCAATCCGGTTTGTTTTGGAGGATCCTGATGTGAAATAAGCTTTTCTGCTTGACTGCAGAGATTCCTTTACGCCCATTAAAATGCACTAGACCACCACTGATTTATTCCATTCTGCATGCTGTAACCTCCTGCTGAAGTGAGTCCATGGATCATTTTATCATCAGGTCTTTTTTGGATTTATCGTGGATTATTGATGCACTCTTTTACTCTCTTTCTTTCCTCTTCCTCTACGCTGTGCACAGGAGCTCCAAACACAGCTGAGCTGAAGATCTGTCGGGTGAACAGGAACTCTGGCAGCTGCAAAGGGGGAGACGAGATATTTCTACTGTGTGACAAAGTTCAGAAAGGTGTGTGTGTGTGTGTGTTAGTGATGCTTCTAGATGTATAAGTGTATCAACCAATGAGATTTAGGTCTCTGAGATTTAGGAGGTTTTTAATTGTTTTAGTAACGTAAACCTTTTTGTTGATACCACTACAATACAGCCCTTAAGTTTTATATAGTTAATAGGAAACAAGAAATAAGATGAAATAATGTTCAGGAATTATGTAGATCAGTACTCCCCAACCACCGGGTGGGTCATTTGGTACCGGGCTACACAGAAATACTAATTAAAACATTTTTGGGGGATTTTCAGAGTCTAAAAGACTTTTTTTTTTTTTTTTTTTTTTTTTTTAGTTTGAAAAAACACTTGTCTCGGTCATGTGATATGTCAAAAATTAAGCTCAAAAATGAGTAAAAACAAACGTCTTTGGAGCACTGAATACTTTGCCCCCATTTCCCACATCCTACAACCAAAAACAAATTATGGAGTAGACTGGACATACAGTATCTCACAAAAGTGAGTACACTCCTCACATTTTTGTAAATATTTTATTATACCTTTTCATGGGACAACACTGAAGCTATGTCACTTTGATACAATGTAAAGTATTCAGTGTACAGCTTGTATAACAGTGTCAATTTGCTGTAACCTCAAAATAACTCAACACAGCCATTAATGCCTAAACCATTCGCAACAAAAATGTCCACATTGTGCCCAAAGTGTCAATATTTTGTGTGGCCACCATTATTTTCCAGCACTGCCTTAACTCTCTTGTGCATGGAGTTCACTAGAGCTTCACAGGTTGGCACTGGAATCCTCTTCCACTCCTCCATGATGACGTCAAGTCAAGTAGGATTTTATTGTCATTTCAGCCATATACACAGTACACAGTGAAACGAAATAACGTTCCTCCAGGACCCTGGTGCTACACACAAGACAAGAGACAAGACAACATAAGACACAACACGGGGCAACAAGTGCAGACAAGAGAGACAACAACAGATGGCACGACAGACAGTACATTCATCTGTAGAGGGCTGCAGTGTTGTGGAACAAAGCAGCCCAGGTAGATTATGGTGTAGCAGTGTGGTGGAGCGGTGTTACTGAATTTAAAGTGCAGAGTGCAACACGAGATAAATAAATAAATACAGGATGAAAAGTGGACTGGGTTTAAGAGTTCAAGATATTGGTGGTAGTCATTTATGGTTCAAAAGTCTGATGGCCAGGGGGAAGAAACTATTTCCCATCCTGGAAGTGGAGGCCCGTATGCTGCGGAACCTTTTCCCGGATGGCAGGAGGGAGAGGAGAGTGTGGGAGGGATCATCCACAATACTGGTTGCTTTGCAGATGCAGCGAGTGGTGAAAATGTCCTGTACAGAGGGCAGAGAGATCCCGATGATCTTCTCAGCTGTTCTCACTACCCGTTGTAGGGACTTGCGGTCTAAGACGTTGCAGTTCCCGTACCAGGCAGTAATGCAGCCACTCAGGATGCTCTCAATGGTTCCTCTGTAAAAGATGGTGAGGATGGAAGGTGGGAGATGGGCTTTCCTCAGTCTGCGCAGGAAGTAGAGGCGCTGCTGGGCTTTCTTTGTGATAGAGTTGGTGTTGAGGGACCACGTGAGGTTGTCAGTGATGTGAACACCAAGAAACTTGGTGCTCTGGACCATCTCCACAGGTGAGGTGTTGATGATAAGTGGAGTGTGGTCCCGACGTGGTCTCCTGAAGTCAACAACCATCTCTTTAGTCTTGTCGACGTTCAGAGACAGGTTGTTGGTTCTGCAACAGTCCGTCAGCTCCTGTATCTCCTCTCTGTAAGCTGCCTCGTCTCCACCGCTGATCAGACCCACCACGGTTGTATCATCAGCGAATTTGATGATGTGGTTTGAGCTGTGCTTGGCTGCACAGTCGTGGGTCATCAGTGTGAACAGCAGTGGGCTCAGCACACAGCCCTGGGGGGCTCCTGTGCTCAGTGTGATTGTGTTGGAGGTGCTGCTACTGATCCTGACTGACTGGGGTCTCCCAGTCAGGAAGTCCAGGATCCAGTTACAGAAGGAGGTGTTCAGGCCCAGCAGCCTCAGCTTCTCACTCAGGTGCTGAGGGATGATGGTGTTGAATGCTGAACTGTAGTCGATGAACAGCATTCTGACATAACTGTCCTTTGTGTCAAGATGAGAAAGGGCCAGATGGAGGGTGGTGGAGATTGCATCGTCCGTTGAAAGGTTGGGACAATATGCAAACTGCAGGGGGTCCAGTGAGGAGGGGATCTGAGACTTGATGTGCCTCATGACCAGCCTCTCGAAGCACTTCATGATGATGGGTGTGAGTGCGACGGGACGATAGTCGTTGAGGCAGGAGATAGACGGTTTCTTTGGCACTGGAATGATGCTGGTGGTCTTGAAGCACCTTGGAACAAGAGTGGTGCTCAGAGAGGTGTTGAAGATGTCAATGAGAACATCTGCCAGCTGTTCTGCACATCCTCTGAGCACACGACCTTGAATATTGTCTGGACCGGCAGCTTTCCGTGGGTTGACTCTGAGAAGAGATCTTCTCACCTCGGCTGTGGTCAGACAGAGAATCTGGTCGTTCGGAGGAGGGGGTGGTCTTCCTCATTCTCGTGTCATTCACTGCATCAAACCATGCGTAGAAGTGGTTCAGCGCATCTGGGAGGGAGGGGTCACCGTCACAGGCAGGTGGAGATGTCCTGCCACATGCGCCGCGTGTCACCAGTGTTCTTGAAGTGGCCATGGATTCTCTCTGCGTGAGCACGCTTTGCTGCTCTGATGGCCCGAGACAGGTTTGCCCTCGCTTTTCTTAGGGCGGCCTCGTCCCCTGACTTGGAAGGCCTTGTCCTGGGTTCTCAGGAGTCCGCGGTCATCCATGGCTTCTGGTTGGGTCATGATGAACTTGGAGATAGTAACATCCTCAATGCACTTGCTGATGTAGCCAGTCACTGAAGCTGTGTACTCCTCCAGGTTGATGGAGTCACTGTAGTTTGCAGCCTCCCTAAACATGTCCCAGTCGGTGCGTTCGAAGCAGTCCTGAAGAGCAGAGATGGCTCCTATGGGCCAGGTCTTTACTTGCTTCAGGGTGGGTCTCACGCGCCTGACGATGGGTCTGTACGCTGGGATCAGCAGCACAGAGATGTGGTCTGAGTGTCCGAGGTGGGGGCGGGGTTCCGCTCTGGACGCGCCGGCCATGTTTGTGTAAACACATTCCAGCGTGTTTTCCCCCCTCGATGCAAAGTTCACATGTTGATGGAATTTGGGGAGAATTGACTTGAAATTTGCATGGTTGAAATCTCCGGCAACAATAAACAGTCCGTCTGGGTGATAGTTTTGGAGTCCGCTGATAATTCCATAAAGTTCAGCCAGCGCGCTGTTAGCATTAGTGCTGTTAGCGCTAGCGCTGGGTGGGATGTAGACCGCTGTAATAAACACTGTAGAGAACTCCCTGGGCAAATAGAACGGTCTGCACCTGACTGTTATCACCTCCAGCAGTGTTGAGCAGTGTACTGAGACCAGCACAGCGTTTGTACACCATTGTGTGTTTACGTAAACACACACCCCGCCTCCGCGAGTCTTTCTGGACAGAGCGGAGTTTCCGTCCGCGCGAAACGCGGAGAGTCCGGCGAGTTGGATGGCGATGTCTGGAACGCTGTTGCTGAGCCATGTCTCCGTAAAAACAAAAACACAGCAGTCTCTGTACTCACGCTGGGTGTTCAGCTGGAGTCGTGTACATTCCAGTTTATTATCCAGGGAGCGGACATTGGCGAGGAGGACGGACGGGATAGCCGGTCGGCTAGCGTTAGCCTTGAGCTGAGCCCGGACCCCAGCACGCTTGCCGCGTTTCTGCTTCCTCTCACACCGCTTCCTATGTCCTCTCAGTCGGTCAGGTACAGCAGGTGATCTCGGGGACTGAAGGCCTGGTCTTCTCAGCAAGCCGAGCTCCCGTAGCGTTGTTCGGAGAGTCGCTGGAAGACTGAATTCTGGCTGATTCCTGAGCTCCAGCAGTGTTTGGCGGTTAAATTTAAGAGCATTCACAGATGTGACGCTCATGTGCAAGTCTTATGGTGAAAAGTAGTCGGATGAAAGACTTTTTACAGACTTTAGCACCAAAGTTTGGACCCCGGAGCGGCCGCTGCGTGTTACCGCGCCGCCATCTTGGATCGTGAACTGTACAGCTTGAACATCATGGAGCTGGTGGATATTAGAGACCTTGCGCTCCTCCACCTTCCGTTTGAGGATGCCCCACAGATGCTCAATAGAGTTTAGGTCTGGAGACATGCTTGGCCAGTCCAGCACCTTTACCCTCAGTTTCTTTAGCAAGGCAGTATTTGTCTTGGAGGTTGTCCTGTTTGGGGTCGTTATCATATTGGAATACTGCCCTGCGGTTCAATTTCTGAAGGGAGGGGATCTTGCTCTGCTTCAGTCTGTCACAGTACATACACAGTGCCACACATGCTTGACACTGTCTGAGCCAAATAAGTTCATCTTGGTCTCATCAGACATTTTTTCACTTAGGGGTATACTCACTTTTGTTGCCAGTGGTTTAGACGTTAATGGCTGTGTGGAGTTATTTTGAGGGGACAGCAAATTTACACTGTTTTACAAGCTGTACACTGACTACTTTTACATTGTATCAAAGTTTCAGATCTTCAGTATTGTCTCATGAAAAGATATAATAAAATATTTATTAAAATGTGAGCGGTGTACTCACTTTTGTGAGGTACTGTAAGTAACACACTTCGGGTGTCATTGTCTCCCATTACCCCCAGATGGCACTGGCTTTTTGGACGGGAAATAAGCTCAGGGCTCCCAATTCATTGGATTGATGAGTTGCATTTTTATGCATGCTGTTTTTAGGTGTTTCTATGCAGGTCCGTGAAGATATTGTTTTATATGAAGGTAGAAAAGAATATGTAAATGGTATGTAAATAATCTTAGAATAGCATCTGTTAGTATTTCATGTAAAAGTGTAAATGTTTGGGCGGGGGGGGGGGACTCAGCCACTAGGGATGCACAAGCCAGTGTTTTTCTTCGTGCTCATCCCAAGCTTGGATAAATGGGGAAGATTACGTCAGGAAGGGCATCCAGTATAAAACATTTGGCAAACAAAAAAGGCTTCCATACCGGATCGGTCGAGACCCAGGTTAACAACAGCAGCCACCAATGCTGTTAGCCTACAGGGTGCTGGTGGAAATTGGACTACTGTTGGCCAAAGGAGAAGAAGAACAACTGCCAGGAAAGAGGAAAAGAGGAAGACCAATAAGGAAGTTTATGGACGTGGTGAGAGAGGACATGAAGGTGGTCGGTTTGGAGGAAGATGCAGAGGACGGGAAGAAATGGAGACAGTTGTGGCGACACCTAAATGGGAGCAGCCAAAAGAAAAAGAAGTTAACTGTAAAAATGCTGTTAATTATTAATTAGACAGGCGATCCCAAACTTTTGAACTGAAGTATTCTCAGCAGGTAGGGGAGTAAATATAATAAAATATAACACTTTAGAATTTTTACATGTGAAAATATCTCCCTCATTTCATTTTTTTACTCCTCTGTTGTACATTCGTTCTGAACACCCCCCCCCCCAAAAAAAATACACAAGTAAATGTCTTCTGTCATCCTTCTCAAGTTCAGTCCCAGTGGTTTAAGGTTATTTATACTTGGCTTGTCATTTGCTCTTTCTGTTTCCCTCCGCCAGAGGATATTGAGGTGCGCTTTTTCCGGGATTCGTGGGAGAGTAAAGGCTCTTTCTCTCAGGCAGACGTCCACAGACAGGTGGCCATCGTGTTCCGTACACCAGCCTACTGCGATACCAACCTAACAGAGCCAGTCCGGGTGAAGATGCAGCTCCGCAGGCCTTCAGACCGAGAGGTCAGCGAACCGGTGGACTTCCAGTACCTGCCCGCCGACCCAGGTCAGCTATGATAACATGCATCACTTTTTTAAAGAATTCAGAATTTCCTCCGGTTATGGGATTCTAAGGATAAATGGAGTCATAGTGAAGTGAAATTCCAAGCAGACAGCATTTGGCTACATTCCAAGTTTTGATGATAAATCAAAAGGTGAATCTTTCAAAAAAACAACAGTGACAGCACAGTACAGCACAGCCCATCCATTTTCTAACTCTAATAGGGCGAAGGCAAAAACACCCTAGACAGGGTAGACACACACGCACACATGCACACAGTCAAACCTTGGAGGTAATTTTAGAATCTCCAATTCACTGGATATCCCAGAGGAACCCCACATAGACAGTGGGAGAAAATGCAAACACCACACAGAAGGGACCCAGAGAATCGAACCCATAATCTTGCAGTGAGGTGCCCTGAGCTGGCCTGACCAATCAAAAAACTAGTTCTTCAAGATGTGAAACTCTTAATCTTTTATATTACTAACACAAAACCAGATGTGCGGAAGAGAAAAACCCGACACATGTAGCTCTCAAAACAATTGTGGTACTGTCACAGGCATCAGGCAGCCAATCATAGTCATTTAGTCTGAACGACCCTGCTGACAAGTTATATCTACATGTAAATCTTCGTAGGCACTCAATAAGCCGCAGCCAAGGTCCATAAATTTGACTAAGTGATTTTGAGACTCATGGCAGCAGTGTGTTCCTGCAGTCACGCAAGTTGAGCTGCATCAAAGCAGTTTTGACTGGTATGAGGCTTTGACTCAAATTCTACTGTGGATACAGCACTGCAGTGCTTGAAACTGATCTGAGGTCTGTTGTAGTGCTCAGGATTTGGGCTTGAGGGGAAATGGTTCTTTGTGAATGCTGAGTCATTCTCTGAATCATGGCACACACAGATAAGTGCAGATAAACTAGTACACTCGCATCTTTGTGCAATCGGCACACCATTCCTGGTTTGCCTAGTAAACAAAAACACAGTGTAGAGACGTGGGTTTAACTTGGAACAGTGTGGGTGTGTAGACTTTTTAATGAATTCTTCTGCTTTTGCGCCAAATTGGCTACACCGGTGGACGATTATTTAAACTGTATTTTAAGCTGTAGATTTGTCTGTTTTTGCTCCTGCATCGATTTCTATATCAACCTGCGCCCTGACAATGTTACTTATGTGGCACAAATTTTTTATTTATTTATTTAAATTATTTTAACCTTCAGTGCTAAGGCCAGTCCAGGGTTTTGTTTTTTTTTGTTTTTTTGGAAGAGCATGGCTGTCTCTAATGGATCTCTGCAAATACTTTCAGCTGGTGAGCATGACTTAGTTCAGGAAGATTAGTGTGAAGTGAAAGTGACTATGATGGGGCAGCATTGGCCCAATGGTTCGGGACTAGACCCCAAGATCAGAAGATTGTGGGATCGAGTCCCAGACCAGTAGGCTGCCTTGAGGTACCCTTGAGCATGGTTCTGTCACTGTCACTGCTCCCTTGGCGCTTTCAATAGCTGCTCCCTGCAGAGGTGTAATTTTGTTATTTCACTGTGTTCTGTGCCGTGGTTCACAATGACAAGAATGGTCACTTTCACTTTAACTGTCATTGTGAAACGGCACAGCACAGCAACAAAATGCATCCTCTGCATTTCATCCATACACGCAGCTATTGAAAGCATCCGGGGAGCAGTAATGGGCATGGTACCTTGCTCAAGGGTACCTCAGGGCAGCCTATTGGTTTCGGATTAGAACCTATGACCATCAGATCCTGGGGCCTAGTCCCTAACCACCTCTGCCCTCCTCTTTTATCGTCTTTATTTTCAAGCAGATTCTCTGATTCAGATTGTATCATTTTCCTGATAATGGTGATCAATCCAGTGTAACAAACAATGATTTAGCAAAAAAGCAAAACTGCACCGAACTTGCATTATTTAGCCTTGTAACAATTTATTCCCTGTTGTGGATCAACACAATCCAAATATAGATGTGAAAATGCCCTCCGTCTATGCTGGCCTAACTCAGTGATGCAGTAATGTTACTTTGGGTGATTAATAATGACTGGTACTGTTCCAGCCTCTGCTCCGTATCCCAACAAAGCAACAACAACAAAGTGACGAGTGGGTGTAGACTGAATTGAGCGAGAAATAGTTTTATTAGTCATTGTTTATAAAATGACTCACTCTTACCAAATGTCCAGCAGGTTTACACTGGTGTTGTGTGCACAGTGGTTTCTGAAAGTTTAAATAACGAGTAAAATGCTCACTAATGTTAAACCGAATGTGTGTTTTTGTTGTGCGATGAGCAGATGAGTACAGGCTGATGGAGAAAAGGAAACGGACGGAGGGAATGCTGCAGAACCTCAAGCTAGGCAATGTTCCCTCAGGTGACTACTGCACACATACACCCTGCAGTCATTGTCTGTGATTATCTAATGGTGGTGTGTGTGTGTGTGTGTGTGTGTGTGTGTGTGTAAGTAAGTAAGTGTAAGCTGTTGCTTTTTGTATGGACAGTTCAAAGAAATATGTACACTTCAGAGCTGTTAATGTTTGAACTAGTATTATTATACTGCTGTGTCCTGATAAAACTGTATTGAGTGTACTCCAGATGTCCCATAAGTGTGTGTGTGTGTGTGTGTGTGTTTTCAGCTTCCATGGTCGAGAGAAGGCCCTTTAATACTGCAAGGCGAACAATTACTGCCCCTAAGCCTCTAGCTGCTGCTAGTGTTCCACCAGGTACATTTTACTCGACTTGCATGCCTTACACATTTCTGCCTCCACTTTTTAACTGTTTTAAGGAGTTTCCATCATCTGACTCAGCATTACTTACAGGGGCTGAGCAACATATTTGTGTAATAATGCCTGCTGGTATGCATAAAATGAAGCTGAACTGAACATCTCTGCTTCCACCTAATATAAACCCTGTAGAACATTTTATATGAAAATTCATTCTTCTTATTATCAGAGATATAATTAGGTTTGGGGTCTGATTAGTTACAAACATAGCAGGGTCAATATTTATTTATTTATTTAAAGTCTAGATTAGATTTTGCTTTATAATAATAATTGTTTTTAGATTACATATTAGTTTTTTTTTTTTTTTTTTTTTTAAACTACATGTTTTTGTGTGTTTTTTTTTTTTTTTTTTTTTAGCTTTTCTTAGGATTATATAATGTCATGTGATCTGTTTTTCCTCCCCCACCTCTAACCGTCTCTCTGTCTCCTTCTAGTGGGGAATCTAGTGGCCGCATCCTCTGTCCCTGCTGTGAAGTCTCAGCCCTTCTTCGGCGCTCCTGGTCATCTGTTCACTCAGCCTAAAGCAGAGCCGTCTGCAGCATCCTCTGCTGGAGACCCTTGGAAGTTCATCAACAGTCTAAGTGGTGCTTCTGCTGCAGCCGCAGCAGATTTCCACACTGTAAATCTTTCCGACCTCCATGACTTTCCTTTCAGCCCTTACTCTCAGTCTGCTTCAGAGCAGGCTGACACTGGCAGCAGAAGAGCGGGATCTGGAAATGATGTGTCAGGAGCGCCGGTGGCTCATGAAATCCCTAGCAGCTTCAATAACCACAGCAGTGCAACGTTCCGTGAGGAACCTCAACTGGATGACCATGACATCCCAGAATTCCCAAGCTTTTCCGAAGCGCAAACTTCAGATGTGGATAACATCAATATTGACGATTTCCAAGAGCTGATGGGCCAGAGCATCCTGACTGGTGAAGGAGCATCCGGAATTGGGAATTCTGCCCCGGCCAACTCAGCAACTACTTTGGCTGCAGACAACGCGGCGAGCAATGGCTCAAACCAGGTGGGCAACAACGCAGGGAACAATTCAACTACATGGATGAGTTTTCCTCCAAGCATTATGAACCTGCTGCAAAACGAGCAGATGGAGGACGTTCAGGCTATTCCCCCGGAACCTGTGGGCTTGGACGACATGGACATGATCAGCTCCATTGACGAAGACCGCCTCATGTCCATCTTTAACAGCGGCAGCCAGATCAGCTTTCTGTCTGGACATCCAACTTAGTGTACTGAAGGTTTGCCTCATTTTGTCCTACATCGTCGCATCTGTCTGTTTGAACTACGCCATCCTCTGATCGAGACAGACTTTGATTTCTTTGCCAGATTGAAGATGGACAGGGAAAGAGAAACGGAGGATTAAAGAAACTAAATCCATTGCTTTTTTTTTTTTTTCTCCCCCCTCCCCCATTTATTTTAGCTTATGTTTGCCTGAGCCTGGCCAGGCTGACCTACAAATATTGACAACCATCGAATGTCTAGAGAGGACCTGACTTAAGAGCTTGTTGAAGATGAAGACAAGACCTATGACACATCAGATTCATTTCTACTTTTGCTTTTCCAAGAAAATACAACTAAGTAATGATGAAAAATAGGTTTTTGGTTCAAATTTGTGAAACATTTTGAGTGATCTCATGCCGACAGACTGATTGATGCTGTGTTTTATCCTGGTCAGATGGACTGATCAGACTCTGTTCAGCTGCCAAGTAGCATTCTTTTTTTTCCTTTTTTTTTTTTTTTCTTTTTTTCTACAGCTGTAAAATCAAAAAATGTTCATACTGACAGCAAGAAACGCTCCCGTAAAGATTAAAAGTCTGCTAAGCTCCAAAACTGAAACGTAAGGGAAACAATGTTACTTTAAGCGTAGCATTGGTGTCTTAGAAAACACTTATCAGAACCATACTTGGGCGATATATTTGCATTTCATATGCAGCTGTTGTAAGTTCATTGCTGCAGTTCAGAATCTAACCTATTGGCAGCATGAGTTCTGCTAAACTAGCTACAATTTATTGGACATTATCCATATATTGGCAATAACTTCTATCACAATTCTTTTGATTAAATGTTGTAATTCAGGATAGCGCTTTTTTTCCCATGTCAAAAATGCAGTTTGAAAGACTGCAGTTTTTAAATGGAAAAGATTGTAATTTTAACTTTAATTCAGTTTATTAACTGTCTTGTTTTAAGAGGAAGAGATTTGCATCTGCATCCAATGCTGGGCTTCTGCATTGGAAGTCTGGCACAAAACAATAAGTACTCTATGAAGTTAGAATGTGAAAAATGTGAGGAAAAATAAATTATGTATAATAGTAAGACAATAGAAAACGATCATCTTCTTCAAGCTACAGTCCAAATACTGCAGTTATAAAAAATCACTATTGCGTATGTACCCCAGCGCTTCAGCTTTAGTTCAGGCTGCAGATTTAGTGCATTACCAAAGATGAACGGTGAATATTAAACAGGAAAGTGAAAAACAATGTCACAAATAACCAGTAGAATCATTAACCAAGGCCTGTCATTTATCATTGCCATGTTCACGGTGCCCTCGAAGCAAGCCTGACGTTTGTAGGGATTAAAGTTCTGCATCACTGCTTCAGATTTCTATCAGTTGAACCAGTCGTCATCGCAGAATTCTTATCCGTTTTTTCAAATTAAAAGCCTTCTGTGGGGCCGTGCCAATAAAACCCTCACATTTCACAGGGTTGCCCTCTGTCATGAAAAGAGCATGAAAAGTCACATTTTAAACGTGATATTCTCCCTCACCATAAAAAAAGGACATTTTCCCCGCCATCCTCAGTTTTTTTTTTTTGTTGCGAGCAGCTTGACCAAGTGCTAGAGTTCTAATAATGGCAAGCATTTAATTGTTTCAGGAAATTTTGATAAAATAATGATGCATGAAGAAAAAAAGCATGAAGATTGATGTGGCTGGGCTTCATTGGGTTACTAAATTTGACTCCCAGATTATTCAAGTGAAAGGTCGATTGTTACTAAATGGGCTTTATGGCACCCTGGCTGCAAATGAACAGCCAGACACTCTGTTTTATAACTTATAATAATCCTCTTCTGTGTGTGTGTGTGTGTGTGTGTGTGTGTGTGTGTGAGAAATGCAATGGGTAAGGTAACTACCTATGAAATGTCACAATGGTGCATATTTGTTAGAGATGTTTCTCAGTGATGCCTAGTATGGCAATATTGCCAACATTATCACTCACTGCTTATGGATGAAATGAGATTTTGCTTCTGTTCTTTTTCACCTTCCCTCTCTTCTGCAGTACTTGCCAAATTTTCTGACACCCTGTATCCTCTGAGCACAAAAAAGTGAGAAGGTATAAATGCCAGTGGTTTAGGACATATGAAATTACAATTTCAACATTTTGAGACTGAAGAGAGCATTGTACTGGAAGGGCAGAAATGTGTAAAAGAGAATTTATTACACACCTTTAATGCAGTAATTATCATATACTCGCATGTTCTCAACGTACGAGGGCCTTCTTCTGAAGATTTGTACATAAAACTCAGATTTCTTTAAAGCAGAGTCTTTTTATTGAGAGAATGTCCGATTGTAAGCAGACAGTGGGAGGAATGAGGGCGTTTTTAAACCGCAGTGCACGTTCGCCGTGTGGAAGTACAGATCTGTAAGCAGGTCTTTCTGCTTATTAGGTTGTTCTGTGCCTGTGGGATTTTACTGGGACGGCTTGACTGGGATCAGATCAGAGGATCATGAACGACTTTTCCTCATTGCTGTGCTGAACTACCCAAACTATCCATATCTGTGTCGTAAGCAGCAGAACACCATAGCCGATATTAAAGCTGTACAAAGTGTATGTAGATTTGATACTGTCTGTACTCCTGAATATTACTTGTTTTTCATCTGTTGAACTAAACTGGCTTCAGAATGAGTCTCTGACTATGTTGATTTATTTCATGATCTTCCGTAATGCCCTTCCATCTTTTATGGAATTTAGAGAACGATGTCTAACAAGCGAGGAGGTTTTTTTTTTTTTTTGGTTAAACCTTCCTGTTTGTGTGTACCTATATCCAGAGATCTTGTTTTAAACACATTTAAAAACAAAACCCTAGTTTCAATACTAAAAAATATACCTCTATTCTGGTACTTTAATATTAATCTTCTAGTAATTCTGTACTTCTAGGAAATCTGTTTGTAGTCCTTGCATATTTTTTGCATTAGTTCTTCCATTCTAGTACTTACATAACAATACAAATACCAGAATATATTTGTAGTACTTATTTTTTTGAGTGCTTATATACCACGCACGTTCTAGTATTTAAATTCAAATACTTTATATTGCAGTATTTAGATGCTATTGCATGAATGCTAGTATTTATTACAATACATTTACATTTATGGCATTTAGCAGACGCTCTTATCAAGAGCGACTTACAACAGTGTTTTGTTTCCACATTAGATCATCATCATCTTGGTAACCAGCTCAGATCAGCAACTGCTGATTAGCTATTACAACCTAAGTAACCTAAGTGCCCTTGTGACAACTATATACCTTACGCAGTTGTTTTTTGTTTTTGTTTTTTTGACAGGAAAGAGAGAGTAAAGGTTTAAGGAAAAGAAGGAGCAGAGGTAGGAGAGTAGATGGTTTGGGAGGATTACTTATTAAAATAGATTGTTATTTTTACAGCGTGTTTGATACAAAGTGGAGTAAAATCCCTTTGGGGCAGCAGTGGCCAAGTGTTTAGGTACTAGGCCCCAGGATCGGTACGTAATGGGATCAAATCCCAGACTGGTAGGTTGCCCTGAGGTACCCTTGAACAAGGTACCGTCCCCATCACAGCACACCGGGCGCTTTCAATAGCTGCCCCCTGCTGCACGTTTGTGTATGGCTGTTACATGAACTGTTGAGTGTTTGGTGTGATATGATTTTTGGGCTGTTAAAACATGAGATTTTCTTTTCTGGGTGTGTAAAAATGATTTTCATGAGCAGGATATTTTACCTCTGCTTCCACCACCTTCATCGACCCTCACTTCTCTGTGGTTTGTTCATTTTACAGAAAGATGATAGGATTCCTTTTTACAACAGAGTTCAGTTTTGTGGATGCATTTAGCAGCTTCAGCCTTTAAGCTTTTAAACCAATAATCTAAATAAACTCCATTATATTATATATAATAATATAGACCAATCAGCCACTATGTTAAAACCCCTGCCTATAACACTTCATGATGATAAGTGTGAGTGTGCTTCGAGAGGTCGGTCATGAGGCACATAAGATCCAACTCCCTCCCTCACTGGACCCCCTGCAGTTCGCGTATCGTCCCACCCGGACAATGCAATCTCCACCACCCTCCACCTGGCCCTTTCTCATCTGGAGAGAAAGGACAGTTATGTCAGAATGCTGTTTATAGACTTCAGTTCAGCATTCAACACCATCATCCCTCAACATCTGAGTGAGAAGCTGAGGCTGCTGGGCCTGAACACCACCTTCTGTAACTGGATCCTGAACTTCCTGACTGGGAGACCCCAGTCAGTCAGGATCAGTAACAGCACCTCCAATACCATCGCGCTGAGCACAGGGGCCCCTCAGGGCTGTGTGCTCAGTCCACTGCTGTTCACACTGATGAGCCACGAATGTGCAGCCAAGCACAGCTCGAACCACATCATCAAATTTGCTGATGATACAACCGTGGTGGGTCTGATCAGCGGTAGTGATGAGGTGGCTTACAGAGAGAAAACAGCTGACGGACTGGTGTAGAACCAACAACCTGTCTCTGAACGTGGACAAGACTAAAGAGGTGGTTGTCGAATTCAGAAGACCACGTCATGACCACTCTCCAATAAATATCAACAGCTCACCTGTGGAGATGGTCCACAGCACCAAGTTTCTTGGTGTTCACATAACAGACAACCTCACGTGGGACCCTCAACACCAGCTCCATCACAAAGAAAGCCCAGCAGCGTCTACTTCCCACACAGACTGAAGAGATCCCATCTTCCACCACCCATCCTCACCATCTTCTACAGAGGAACCATTGAGAGCATCCTGAGCAGCTGCATCGCTGTCTGGTATGGGAACTGCAACATCTTAGACAAGTCCCTACAACAGGTCGTGAAAACAGCTGATATCATCATTGGTGTCTCTCTGCCTTCTGTTCAGGACTTTTTCTCCACTCGCTGTATCCACAAAGCAACCAGCATTGTGGATGATCCCTCAAACCCGTCCCACACAATCTTCTCCCTCCTGCCATCCGGGAAAAGGCTGGATACGTGCCTCCACCACCAGGTTGGGAAACAGTTTCTTCCCCTTGGCCATTAGACTTTTGAACCATAAATGACTCTTCAATAACCTGCCACCTGCCATAACACTGCAGTTTTCCTGTTTATGCACTTTTTCTTTTCGTAACAATGTAAAAATGTTGCTCATTAGACTCTTACTCTACAGTCGAGCTACAACACTACTGCTCCGTTACACTGTTCAATAATAATGCTGCTCTGTCGTATTAATGTCGTTTGTGGTCCCGTCTGTTGTTGTCTCCCCGTAACCCGTCTGTACTGTCAGTCTTGTCTGCACTTGTCTTGTGTTTTATGTATAGCACCAGGGTCCTGGAGGAACGTTGTTTCATTTGTACTATGTATATGATTGAAATGACAATAAAAACCTACTTGACTTGACTATAAAGGATCATCTCGTGCCTCAAAACAGCTCTGACCCATCAAAAGCAAGTCCAGGTAAGTGACCCACACTCAAACCATCGTCTATATGATGCTGATGAAAATCTGATTCATCTGACCACCTTTAACTTCATAGGCCATGGGTCTGTTCTGATAAAGTGAAAGTGACTATTTTAGGAGTGAGCAGTGATGGGACAAACCTTTGCTAAAGGGTACCTCAGTGCAACCTACTGGTCTGGGATTCTAACCCATGACCTTCAGATCCTGGGGCCTAGTCCCTAAATGCTCAGCGCTGAGATAAGAACCATTAGTGGCAGAAAAATTAGTGTTTCATTAACACCTCACACAATACAGAGCACTACACCCAGTTCAGCTAATTATTATCTCATGTAGACAGCAGTGTTGTTTAATTATTGAAAATATCCCAGTGCGCTGATAAAGAACGAATTCATCCAGCTTTCCTACTTCCATTGCAAAAAAAAAGATGTGACCATAAGTAAAAGCTGAACATTCTGGCTTTGGGAAACTTGCTCCAAAGGCAAAACTTAGTCCTTAACAAAAAGATGCCAATTATTAGTATTGTCTGATCCTCCACTATACACAACTTTCTCTTTACACCTCTGGAACCTTGTTTTCTGGATCTTGTTCCAAAAACCATCATGTTCATTAATGTTATTTTATTACAAACGACTAATTGTGGTGATTCCATCATTTTGCCTGGGCTTGGAAGTAAATGGGGCAACAGCGGTACACACATTAACGAATAAAGAATCCAAATGTATTTATTTGACATGTTCACACAACTACAGTACATTCAAAACAGTAAATTAAGAGTTAATCAAAAGCTAATTTGGCAGCCCTTACATGTAAACTAGTGTCAGATGCTGAGTGTGGATCACTTACAGTAAGTTTACTGTAGAGCATAGAATCAAGTCATTTATCCTTAAACTGCGGTTCATTTCAGCATCTTTCACTCTTTACAAAAAAAAAAAAAAAAAAGACTTATTTTGCACTGTAAAAACCCAATGGCTGGTGAAGCAGTCTTGCTATTTGAGGAAAAGTTGGTGTCAACATTCGATGAAGATCACTTCAGCCTTTGTCATTTCAATACGCAAAAGCTCCTTTTGCTTAGTGTTGGATAAACACTGGATAGGGGTTGACAGTCCAAGAATTTGTGCTTTCCACCCATCCGAGACATCTTCAAAGGAGAACTGCAATGTTTTCATCCTAATCTATCCACACCATTTGTGGCCTATATGTGATTAGCACAGATAAAATTAAGTGCTTGTGCTTAAAAATGGGCAGCAAATTCCCAGACTCTAAACACATTTATAATGGAAGCTAATGGGAAACTGTTGAAGCTGCCAACAGTTCAAATGCATCAAAATATTTTTTTCCAGATAATTGGCTAAATATGTAGTAGATCCGGTTTAAAAACACTGCAGGTGCTCCTTTAAATGCATTTGCTACTTATGTAACCTCTAGGTTGGTGACTTTATTAATGATGTGCGAGCGTCTGGGCACGCACTCCAGATCAAACTTGCTCTCGTAGATGGTGGGACACAGCTTCCACCGGTTATTGCGGTAAATTCCCAGGTAGGTGTAGACGTCCGGCTTGTACGAGAGTGGACACTTGACCCCGGCTGCCCTTATGGCCGCGTCCAGCTGCACCACATCGTCCTCGTCAGCAAAGTTGTTGTTGTAGACGCATATCACGTGCTTGGCGTCTGTGCTGGGATCACGCGGGCTTACCTTCGCCGAAGAAATCTTTCCATCCAGTGCTGCCTTGGCTACGCACTCCCAGGCACGGTCCACTTTAAAGCCTGTGTCCAAGTGCATCAGCCATTTGCCCGAGAGCACGTTATGATTCAAGGCCAGCTCCTTAATGGTCTGGAAAGTGACTTGACGCCCACTGGCTAAAAGCTTTTCCCAGCTTTCCTGGAGGCCGGTCACATCATCATGCCCTGGACAATGTTCTGGTCCCAATATGGCAATCCAGCCCACAGGGCCCGAACCTCCTTCATCGTCTCCGAAGCGGCTGACCTGAGAGGGCCTGTTGGACTCCAGCCAGCTGTAGAATTCAGCTCTGGGCGTTTTGCGGGCGTCAAATATGATCCAGGGGTCCATGTCGGCTGCCAAGGCTTCGGCAGCAAAATCTTCTGC
This sequence comes from Hepsetus odoe, assembly GCA_017165825.1. Taxonomy (NCBI): domain Eukaryota; kingdom Metazoa; phylum Chordata; class Actinopteri; order Characiformes; family Hepsetidae; genus Hepsetus; species Hepsetus odoe. The sequence goes on along the minus strand of CM029379.1, from coordinate 22,311,130 downwards.
CGAAAGAGGCTCGGCATGTTCCTCCTCTTCCTCCATTTAACCGCTGGACCTTAGGTTTGATGCTGGTGAGTTGGTAATGCCTAAGACTTATATCCTATCGGCACCCTCGTTCTGTGAAAGATAAAAAAAAAAAAAAGAAACATTCAGTTAAATGATTAAAGTCATAAGCCTCAATGATTTCCTTGTTAGCAAAGCTTTGCAGTGTAGGTTAAATTGACAGAGAGATACTTTATTTAAAAAAACTGACCATATAAGATCATTCTGAAATGGGAAGAAATGTTCCTTATGCTTACTATTGCACCAAGTCAAAGATCGCTTCTGATCTACTTAATGGTTCATTTTTTATCTAAAGGGTGCCTTTATTTCATCAGTTATAAAAGATAATGCCCTCTTGACTGATACAGAGGTGCCACAGTAATCTCTGGAGTGTGACAAAGTCCTTTCTGCTGGCACAAGCTGAAAGTGGGATATTTAGAAAACAAGGTTTTTAGTCTTTTTCATACTAGTGGATAGAGAATAGACACTGCATAGAAAATCCAGAAAACTAAAGTTATTGCTATGAAGCTTTATAGCCTCTACATTACTGATCTCTCCCCAAATGCTGCTGCATTAGATGGACATTTAAAGCCAAAAATACCACCCAATAATAGCCGGGAACCAGCTTTGAAAGCTTCGGGATTTGGGATAGAAACATTTCACATCATGAAAGTGAAAAAGTGAAAGTGACAACCCTCATCGTTGCGAGGTCACAGCATAGCACACAGTGAACCACAACGAAACTGGACCTCTGCATTTAACCCATGCAAACACCGTGCAGCAGTGGGCAGCTATTGAAAGCGCCCGGGGAACAGTGACGGGGACGGTACCTTGCTCAAGGGTACCGCAGTGCAACCTACTGGTGAGGGAATCGAACCCACTCATCATCTTAGACCTGGCAGTTGGCAAATAGCCTTGACATGCATCACTGCCGTATTAACTGTATTAAACATCACTTCAAACAATGTGCCAGAAAAATCACAAAGGAAATATTTTAAACAATTTTTTTAAAACATATTTTAAACTATTCAACAAATATTTAAACATCATGGTCAATTCAGAATATTACACAACAGGACAAATAACAAACTCATTTTTCCAACATGGCACCAACTGACAGAGGTGTTCAGTTTTTCAGTTTGATCTATTTGGCCTTTTATGAAATTAACCGTGAGGTGTTGAAGAACATGCTGAACGACACTGATCAAATTCAGTACTACTCGGTGTTTCAAACCCATCGCCGTTTCAGCTGAGAGCTCAGTTCACCTTACTGGAAATCTGTACAAATCTGATTTGTTACGACAGTTTTGTCTACAGACTGCCTCCAAAGGAAGGTGGACGATAACATTTCCAGTAAGAAAACTCATAAATGTGTTTTACTTTCTGCTACTGATCCTAAATGTGCTTTACTCTCTCAAATGTGTTTATATATTTAAAAAAAAAAAAACAAAAAAACTAGATATTATCGCAGAGTACTATTTGAAATAAAGTCCAGCACTGTGAAAAATCTGTTTCCCATAAAATGGATAGTTTTTTTAGTTTTTTGTTGTCCCCCACCGGATTTCCCTTTTAATGTTAAATTATTTCATTGTAATAAAATAGGTTAGGTATAATTCAGAATATATATTATACAAACAAACACACACACACACACACACTATACACATATATATATATGTATGTGTGTGTGTGTGTGTGTGTTTAGATAAAATATCTACACACAACTTCAAATAGTCCAGCACTGAGGAAAATCTTTCACAGAAATTGGACCGTTTGTTGTTTCCCCCCTGGATTTCCGTTTCCATGGGAAATTATTTTATTATGAAATTATTATTATCATAATATATTTTTTAAAAAAGATCTGTAAAAATATGGGTGGCGGCGGTGGGATACTTGCCTACGGACCTCTGGATCAAGAGGTCCCCGGTTCGAATCCCACCTCCAGCACTACCAGCACTGGGTCCCTGAGCAAGACCCTTAACCCTGAGCTGCTCCAGGGGGACTGTCCCTGTAATTAGGACACGGAAGTCGCTCTGGATAAGAGCGTCTGCTAAATGCCGCAAATGTAAACATGTAAAAAGAGTTAGATGAATGAAAATGTATGAATATTTGTTAACCTTAAGGACAGACGGAACTGCTGAGTGTGAGTCTGTTCTTCTAAACTTCTTTAAGGTCTGCGCTGCTGGGAGGGTTTGCAGGCGTTTATTGCAGTTTAAACGGAGTTTTACGTGCACAAACACAGCGCTGAAGATCTGGAGGAGAACACGCGGCCCTTCAGGCCGAACCGCTGTGTACACAAAGCCGCGAAGAAACGCCCGGCTGTGGAAAAGGGCGGCGCTGATCCGGAGAGAAAACCGCACCGGGGCGCCTCTTTTCCTGCACTTTACACCCAGACCCCCGCCGAGTTGAGCTTTTAAACCCATCTGTCCATTCCTGCTCCACGGTTTTCTCAGTTTTAGCCTCATTTTTGGCTGAAATGTCTCCAATAAATCCGTTCCCTGCCGCTTCCGAACGGCAAACTTTATTCACCACCACGGAAAAAAAACACACCGTAACTTACGTGATTCTCTAGTTTAAATCCGTCCCGACCGCGAAATCCTGCGGCGAAAATGCGCGTTTAAAAGCTTTAAACCAAACGCTGCAGTCGCAGCAAGCTAAGCTAAAACTGTTTGTTTTTGAATCATAGAAGGGTCTGTCCCAATTTGTGCCCCACTTCCTATCTAGGGCACTAGAAACCAAACGCGTATTCCTCCGCGAGCAGCGTCCCATTTCGAAAAACATTGTGTTTTTGGTCTGTATTAAAGCCTAATTTAATATAAACACTTCATTTAAGCACGTGCACTTAATATTATTGCTAACGAGTACCGTTAAACGAGGATGCTGAGCGGTAGAGGCATGCCTGAAGATTATTTGTTGCAACACGCTGTTTTTTTGCTTTTGTAAACCGTTTTTGTAAAATAAAAGGTCTTACATTCAAAATGTATTAAGTAAAATAACATGCAGACTTTACACTTCAAATGCGAAAGTATATGTAATTAACAACATAAAATAAACGATGCAGCAAAAAAAAAAGGCCCTTTCTTCCTCTTTCGCAAAGTAAGGACACTGGGTTTTAAGGAGGTGAACCGAAGCGCACTGGCGCGTTTATTGGAGCGCGACCAGAGATCGAGCGGCGACCCTGAGGGACCCGGCTGGACTGGAGGTGGAAGAAGAAGAAGAAGAAGAAGAAGAAGAAGAAGAAGAAGAAGAAGAAGAAGAAGGAGCCGCTGAGGCAAAAACATTGACATTTTACTAGAAAATCCCCGTTAAAATCAGCCCGGACTCGCTCCAGTAGGCGGGGAGAGACCGATAAGAGTTCTAGCCATTCAGTTTCAGCGTACACAATAGCCCGAAACACGAAAAATGCCGAGTAAAAAGAAGAAATATAACGCCAGGTTTCCTCCGGTAAGTTTGTTTTCATTGAGCCGCTGAGCTAAGCTAAAGCTAAGCTAACTACTCCAGCCGCCAACTTTAACAGCAGACGAGATGAAGGAGCTAGAAAGGGGAAACTTTTGGTTGGACTTGGGGACGTTGCTGGGGCTCTGACTTTTAGAAATGAGCAGAAAGGTCGATGAAAAAGAGTGAGGGGTGACTAATGTAAGTTGAGCTAAGCGTTAGCCGGTTCGGCTAAACGCCTCTCCACAGGGGCCGTCGTTATTCCTTAAGCACGATTCAGAAAAGGCCTGTTATGGCATGAAAGCGTTGAAGTTGGAGTGATTTTAACAGATCTGTGTGTTTGGAATGAGGCTGGTGGGAATGTGCTGAATTGGTGAAGGCATGTGCTAACATGCTAATGGTCCAGTGATGCTAACTCGCCCTGAGGGTGGAGATGAGCTGCCAACCTTTCCATCAACACACAGTCCAGCTCTCACCGCTGTTTAAACGGGACCATCTCAGGGGACACAGCACTCATACCAGCAAACCAGCTCTGATGGGCCAGTCTGGCCGAGTTAGCTCAACTTGACCCTCATGGAAGTGAGAGAATGAGTGTGAGACCTGCTGAAACTCGTTGACACTGTAAACTGACTTTAAGTGCAACCTACTGGTCTGGGAAGCAAACTCACGACCTTCTGATTCTGGGGCCTAGTCCCAGTCCTTATGTGACATGATCATGTGAGCAACTTTGTGTGCTGGTGCTGCTGCACACTGTCATTTGTTGTCTTATCATCCACCCCCTTGTGTATGAAACAAATACAGTATGGGACTAACAACTGTCGCACTGTTTAAAACAAATACAATATGGATGTTATCCATCACACTGTTTACAGCAATTATAAAATTGACTAACTCTCCTCATCGTTTAAATCTGTAATGTGGACTAATGTCCATCACACTGTTTAAAACAAATATAATGTGAACTAACATCATTCATGCTGTTTACAACAATATTGATTAATGCCTGTCTAAAACCAATACTGCATGGACTAAAATCCATCACACTGTTGATCACAGTCTTAATATTGACTAACACTGTCACACTGTTTAAAATAATATGATGTAGCGTCCATGACAGTGTTTAAAACAAAGATATTATTGACTGGCATTCATCACACTGTGTTAATAAGAAATGGTGTATGCTAACAGTACACAGATTGTTTTTAAAAGTGCATCCCAGATGCAAAGGCGCAGGAGAGAAATACGTCACTGAATACAACTCCTCACCTGTGTGGATCAGATATGGTCACAGATGCGTCTCTGCCTGGTCAAATTAAATCATAATGCACAGTTTGACTTTCTCTTCTCTTAAAAAGTGAACATTCTTTAAAGGTTCTTGTTTGGAACATACAGTTCCAAGAAGGAAAAGCCTAAACTTAAACCACATTTCTCCTCTGTCCATGGTGTTGAATATTGTGTGTTTGCGTATTAGCCTTTTAAAATGCTCTTCATACTCCCTCATGAACAGAAATGATCCTTTAAAGAAACTTATATTTAAAGGTTCCTCGTTGGAGCCAAAGTCATTGGCATCGTGCCACTTTTTGTGAAGTATGTACTTGTAAGAGTGTGGGGGTGGAGCCTGGTGTACCCCTTGTGGAACCCAGTGAAGAAATGTGGATTTCCTACATCCATCTAACTGTTTTTGCTCACTGTTAATGTGATTTCTTTTCTTTTTTTAGGCTAGGATTAAGAAGATCATGCAGACGGATGAGGAAATTGGCAAAGTAGCTGCTGCAGTTCCTGTTATAATCTGTATCCTTTAATAGTTCTGTGGAAATCTATTGCTAGATTTTGTGGGTGGGTGTTTTTTATTTATTTTTTTTATTCATTCCCCTTTATTTTTTTCCAGGGTGTATAATTGTGATGCATTGCCTAGACAGCAGCCATACAAAGATAATACAAGATATAAAGCAAAACAATTACATATATGACAGAATTTACAACAAAAACAGCAATTTAGTCTCAAAGCTCTCTCAAGAAAAGCAGCCACATGTGTTCTTTACCTCATTCTTTATCATTCCTTTAATTTTGAAGAATAAATGTGGAAATTAATAGATCTTTTTATTTATATAGATATATTTTATATCTTTTGATGCATCATTCCATGTGTGAGGTACATGATAATAGAAGACAGTTTTCCCTGGTCTGTAACTCATGCTATATTAAAATTAAACTCCTACTTGTTGATCAACAATTTTGTAGATTTATTTTATTTATTTTGTGTGCGTGCCCATGAGATCACAGTAACATTCAGCAGCCATTTTTCCTTCATGCTTTTGTTTTTTTTTTTTTTTGTTTGTTTTTTTTTTTTGTGTAATCGTTTGATTTTTAGCTTTGGATACTGTCTGTCTTTGACATTTCATGTGTCAAATAATAATTTGAGAAACTAGAAACCAGATGGTTCAGAACACCTGCAGGCTGCTCATCGTATTACTACATTACCGTTAAGAGTACATGATATCATCAGTTGCTCACCTCTGTCCCTTAGTCGGTTAAATGCCTAAGAAGGCTCATTTCATTCTGCAGAGATATCCACAATCACACCTGTAATTTACCTGTGAATGTAAACCAATTAATAACTCAAATCCAGATTAATGAGTGCTATGATTGAAAATTTGACTCAGTCCACTCAGCCGACTCTTGGATAAATGGCATGTAACAGATATCACTGTTTATATTTGCGACGGTTGATCGGCTGTGGCGACCCCTAAACGGGAGCAGCCGAAAGGAAAAAGAAAAAGATATTTGCTTCTTTGACTCTCATATAAGCACGTGCACTTGAGCTTTTTCTGGAGTCTCTTCTGACGAAAGCTTGTCATGTTACCCAGTCAAGGAATGCCAAAACTATGACAACATCGCACTTGTAAGTAACTAACTTCCTCATGAATAGTGTTACTTGGATACAGATGAGCTGTAAGTGTGTGTTTGCTTCATGCCCGCAGGAAACAGTGCATCGAACTGGAGCAACAGTTTGATTTCCTGAAGGATCTGGTTGCAGCTGTGCCCGATATGCAGGGAGAAGGGGAAGAGAATCATGCTGAAGGAGCTGAGAAGATCCCACGCAGGTTTGTAGTTGTACCTTCACAGTTTCCCAGATTCAGTTTTTCCACTGTTGGGTCAAACTGCCCTAATTACATTGAGTGTGGTATGCAAACCTGGATGTAATTTGACATGAATCTCATAAACCAGCAAGGGAAGCTAACTGCTATTGGCAGCAGCATAATTCTAGGCTGATGTTCACTTTTAACTTTTATCTGCCGGTATGATTCCAAGATGCAGACACCTTTCAAACTGCAACTACTGGTTTACAAACTAACTTACACAGGGTGTCCCAGGTTTATGTTATTTTTTTACGAAAAAGAGTCTCCAGCCAGCCTGTCTGTTCAAATCGCAAATATCTCCAAGCTGTTTTTGTGCTGATATCCGGCGACAGAAACGAGAAAGAAAAATTCAAGAACATGAAAGCAAAAATGAAGAATAAAAACAGCTTGCACTGGTTTTCCCTCACCATATTTTCTGCACTTTCCTTGACTGTTAATAGACTTATTAACCAGGGCAAACCACTTCTAGCACTATAGAATCTGAAGTTAGAGAAATAACTTGTTAGATGTGCTGAACGTCTGACCTCAGGGGCTAAAATGTGGAATTAAAAAGCACCTTCTGTGGTCCGTATTTGGGGGCTAAACCTAGAAAAAGAAACTGTAAACACGAACATGCAGTGCAGCCGTGGTTCCACTTCTGCAAAAGCTAGGTTGCTTTTGTTGGTGTAGAGCCTAAAGGTTGAGCTTCATTGGGTGATCCTGAAATGCGATGTGTTCCCTGTAGAGGGCGTAAGCCTGGTTCAGGACGCAAGAACGGAGGAGCAGGAGCCAAAGGCAAAGACAAGAAGCTGTCAGGCACAGAGTCTGAACAAGAGGTAAGTGTTAATGAAGTTCATAATTGAACCAAGTGATTACATTTCACTCCACAGTGAAGTAAGTCAGATCTTTCACATTCTGTTCTTGTCCCGGTAAGGCATTAGCCTTACAGTAATAGTTTCATGAGTCATTACAAATGCAAATCATAACCTCTTGCTTAAACTATACTTGTTAGTGTTTTTTTTTTGGTCAATATAAAGACCGACTATGCTTTATTGAACATATTAAAGTGGGATTTTGCTGACTGTTCACAATTCCTACATAAATTAAATGTAAAGATGTCACAGAAATGGTTTATTGTGTTTTAGTTAAATAAAGAGAAAAAAATAGTGGTGGAACAAAAAATAAAGGCATTTAATTTCCTGTTCTGAGAGTTTTATATGTAATGGAGATGACGTTTAAATCTTAAAAAATATTTTTCAAAAAATCTTAATTAAGCGTGGCCGTGTAAGGCAAAACAGTAACTTCCGAGCATGAATGGATAAAAAATAAATAAATTTTTAATCTAAAATGTATGGAAAAAATTCTCAGGTGTAATCTTAACCACGAAGTTATTACTTTATACGAGTGACCTTTTAGGGGCTTTAAATATTTTGGACATCGGGTTCCAAATGCTAATATGATGAACATTTTTATTACTAAGCTCCATTTATCGCCCCCCAGTGTGTCTGTGTTTTTGTGTGTGTTTTAGGCTTGGGTTGTTAGTCTGAGGTCCAGATTAGACCTTGGGACTCCTCCCTTTTACTCCAATGTTAAAGATTATGGCACAGAAAATATTTATTTGTCCTAAATATAGGTCCAAGCCGGAAGAGAACTTATATCTTGACTCAAGAAAGTAATGAGGTCATGTTCTTACTTGCGTCTACCACTTTTTGTCTCTGCTCTTTGTCTCTGCTGCATTGCTGCAGACACTTGGCTGAGCCATCTATTGGGGATGCTTTCCCATGATGCAAAACAAAACAGCAGCACTGCAGCAATTAAAAAATATATATATATATTTTTCAACACATTATTACAAAATTGTATTTTGTTTGCTAATAATTTAAGTGATTTAGTGTGAAACTTATTAAAGACTTTTATTTTATGAAACTTTGCAACTGTGAATGTGAACGACATTGGATAAGGTATTACACTTGCTTTCACATTGACCCAATAATGTTTGCGTGTTAGAAAGAATAAAATAGGCCATCCTTATTGTCATGGCCCAAGTATAATTGGAGCACATTCTGTACACAAAACTATGAAGACAACAAGTAAGTGAAATGAAAATGAATATCATTGTGAAACAGCACACAGTGGAAATACATGCTCTGCATTTTATCCACACACTGCTGCAGTGGGCTTATCCAGTGCCTGGGGAGCAGTGAAGGGGATGGTATCTTGCTCAAGGTTACTTCAAGGCAACCTACTGATCTAGGATTCGAACCCACAACCTTCCCATTACGCGGCCTATGCATCCGCTGCCTTTAAAAAAAAAAAAAAAAGTGTTGTGAAAGTGATTTGTCATTTAACAAGTGTTGAATTAAAACCGTAGATACTCTGCCAGACCAAATGTACTTACATTTAACACCTATCCAACCTACAGCAGATTGGCTCCTCCCATTCATGTTGAAGTTATAAGGAGTGGGTTTTTCTTTTTCTGGGGCAGCCAATCAGAAGAGCTCACACACAAATATTAGTCTTAAAAGAAGTAAAAACGCTCTTAACATTGGTTCTGTTGCGTTTGTCAGGATGACTCAGAAGACAGCGAGACAGATGGAGAGGAAGAAGACATTTCTCAGCCTAACACAAATCTCCAGGCACCATCCCACTTCCCCAGGTAAGCACACACCTGCTTCTCCCACTGGTGCATGTTTTTAAGACTGTGTTTAGCTTTAAGGTCAAGGACTTCTCACTGTTGTACTTAATTCAAGTTTATCTTACCACCAGCTGGAGGTCCTTAGTTACCCCGTTCAGCAACAGTCCCTATACCGCTTGGACAATTTTTATTTTACTTTGAGAGGTTGGGTAATGTATTTTTATTACGAAGAATCCACACAAAAGGAGACATGGTAGTAGAGATGGAGTGGTTATTCGGTTTACACACTGCTTTCACTCAAAAAGAGAACAGGATTACAAAAAGCCAACACTGCAGAGTCAACACAGGATTAACAGAACCTCAGGTTATTGTTGCGGTTTGTTCCACAGCAGGTGGGATCTTTCTTGCAGGACTTTGCAGACGGTATAAAACCACTGATTTGGAGAATACCAAAATAATTTAGAAAAAACAGTAATAATTGCATAACCACTTTTCCTAACTAATAAATCGGTCAATGCTAATTCAAGATTAAAGTTTTCCCCTTTAGACTGTGACTTTGTTTAGACTATGTTGTTCATAAATAGGAATACTCAAGTCATTGATCCACTGTGAAGGGCTGAAACTGAATGTTTTGATTTGGCTAATTGCGCTCTCTCTCCCTCCTTCCCTACCTTTTTCTCCCTTGTTTATGTCCATTTACCAGTCAAGAGATGCCACCTCAGTATGTGCCCATGCCCATGGCTGTCCCTCAGGGTTCTATATCCATGCCCATCAGCTCTTTTGCCCCTCACCCTCCTGTCATGGGGGTCGTACCACCCCCTCCGGCCCTGGTGCCACAAAAGGACGAAAACGACGACGACGAAGACTACGACTCTTAGCTCCTCCTTGCCTCCCTAGCCCACCATTTTACATTCATTTTCTTAAGTTGTTCTTATTTGGCTGCAAAATGGATGGAAAGAGTTAAACAGAGACAAAATAGAGCAAAACATCCAGATGCCTGTGAGAGAAAGGCACTGGCAACACTGCAGCCACAGTGCAAGAAGATTGGGTTGTATATTAGCTATGTTTTAATTTTTTAAAAGAAAATCTTATTTTATTGTTGAATGATTGAAACAGGAGCATTGATTCAGGCTGTTTTTTAAAGCAAGAGTCATGTTTTCTTTTTTTTTTTGTTTTGTTTTTTTTTTTTTTTTTTTAATGGTCACTTAGCAAGGGGCCATTTATGTTCATAGATTTTTTCCCCCTGTAGGGTTTTTTTTTTTTTTTTTTTTTGCACTTCTATTTTGCAGTCCTCTTAAGGTTGCCATTCTACTTTGCTCTTCTCTTCTGCCGTTCAGTGACTTTCAGGACATATCAATCATTTTTCAGTGTGCTTTGATTTGTCTTGGCTCAGGGTGTTTAAACTTTCATACTCAAGTACGTCTGCTTGTTCAAAGGAAAGAGAAAGTAAGCAAGACAAGGAACGCTAGCCCAATCGCCATTGGTTTGGACATCTAAACATACACAGGAGTTGAACTGTAACCTCTTAGCAAGTCTGGAAGCTGTCAGTTGGACACGAGCTGGTTATTAACTTCATCACAGCTTAAAAACGTTGCGCAGTTGGCTAAAGCTGAATAGGTCAGGACGTTGCATGTTGACTGCAGTCCAAATCCACACGTTAATATGAAATGGGTGTGTGTACGGGGTGAATACCTCCCACCTACTCATGGTTTTTTTCATTTTTAATTCAAATTTTATGATTAAACCTTTTTGATTTCAGCTATAAACCAGTCCAATGTGAGCTACAGTCTTCAGTTTAACTGGGTTTACCATTCTTTTAGTTTAGAACAAAACATGAACATTTTGTCCTCCCGAAGCAAAAAATATTAGAATTTTGGTTCACTTATCCCCAAAGGTTTTGGTTTGCATTCACTATGAAAGTTTCTTTAATTTATAAGCTAAAACCAGACCGAGACTGAGCTAGTTTTGTGTTTTTTTTTTTTTTTTTTTGGGGGGGGGGGACGAGTTTTTTTTAGGAAGTGTACGTGTGTGCAATCTTTTCCTAATGCACAAAAATGCTCTGACAGATTCATTTAGCCCCGTACCCCTCCTATCAACCAATCGTGGAAGTAAATGCACATTTATATCAACTCTGTTCTTGGTCTTGTATCTTTTTAAATGGTTTTAATGTTCTTTGTGAGGCTTGAGGAGCCAACCCCCCCCCCTTTCTGTGGCTGTCTCTCTCCTCCGGGTGTGTAAAGTATGGCTGCTCAGAGGCTGTATGTAAAACTTTTAACATTCTTATTATTTTGTATGAGTGAAATAAAGTCCAGATTTCAGTATACTGTGTGGCTCTTCTGTTGTTTTTTTTATTCTCATCATCACGTATCTCATAAAACCTTTAACAGACTCCGCTCTTCACTGTGGTGTCTTTTGTGGAGCAACAGTCTCGACATGAACGTTTTTTCTTAAACTGATTGGAAAAGCAAAGGAACATGTATTTGGTTTAGCTTTTAAACAGAGTTATGAGGCTACTGCTACTGCATGGAGCAGTGGTGGCTTAGTGGTTGGGGAGTTGGTTGTGGGTATCCTTGAGCAAGGTACTGTGCCCTTCACTGCTCTCCGGGCACTTAGAAGCTCCCCCCACTGTGTGTGTGTGGGTGAATAAAAGGTTGCACTTTGTTGTGGTTCACGCTGTGCTGTGCTGTGCTGTGCTGTGTTTCACAATGGTGTTTAGTCACTTTCGCTTTATTTCAAATAACAGGTAAGCGCTTATATATTTGAGTTTCGGTTGATGCATAATGTTTCGGCCTATGATCTTTCTTAGGTTTTTAATTATCTGGATCAAGTACTGCAGATAGGCCCTGGATTTGGCTTGTTATTCCCAATCTTGGTTCTAGACAACGTCTGTGCTTCACTCACCGTGTCCCACTGAGTGAAGTGAGTTTTATTTATTTAATGCTTTTTTAAAAACTTTTCAAACAAAGCAACTTCAAAGAATCTGGGTCTGAGCCCCAAAAGAGCAAGGTGACAGAGGAAAGGCAAAACTCCCAAGAAATGGGAGGAACTTCGAGAGGAACCAAGACTCAGAAGAGGAACGCATCCTCCTCTACTCAGCACTGGATAATCAAGAACGAAACAGAAGTGACATTACTAAAAATACGGCAATTCAACAGTGTAAGCAAATTACACCACTGATGGGCGGTTCATTCAGTAACGAGGTCCGTTAGAGTCATTAGTTAATCTGGTATTGGCAGTGTAGCTTTAGTGGAGATGGTTCTGCTGGGCTGGAGTACAGGTGGGAAGAGGAGTCGGTCTGATCTAGAGAACAGTATACGCAAAGGGTGGACTGTTTGGGCATAAAAGCTACAACAATGTTGTGAGATCAGAGGGCTTTTATTGTCCACTCAGTCTGCAGTTCAAGTTCCATCACTGGATCCATGTCCACGTCTTTTCCAACTGACATTAACCATAAATGGCCACATGATGGAGCACTCTGCACATATTCCCCAAATCCCCTACCATAGACCTTAGGTCTATAAACGAGCATGTCTGTCCTTCCTAAATCAGCTTGATTCTGTAGCCTTAACTGTCTTGAGTTATTCACTTCTGATAAATGTAGTTGTGGAAAGACCGGCTGCTCATTCATGGCTGTACCTTTTTCACCACAAATTGTTGCGCAACACCTTTATGTCAGCATTTCTTTTCATGCCGGCGCCCACACACAGTTTATACAAGCTTGGATCTGTTTATCTGCGTCTCAGTATGTTTATGAATATTTATGCTGCAATACAGGCGGATACACTGTATCTAGGTCAGACCCCCCAGACAGAGTGTCTGGAAATAACTGCTCGCTGCCCCATGTGAACTCAACTTTCAACTACATCCTACAGGTGAAAGTGAATATGTTTGTCATTGTGAAGCACAGCACCTATACACACATGTGCAGCAGGTGGCAGCTTTTTAAGCATAGTGATGGAGACAGTAACCTACTGGTCTGATATTTGAACCCATGACCTTCTGATCCTTGGTGCTAGTCTCTAACCACTAGGCCACAGCTGCCCATAAGTATCAACGTCCTGGATTAATCCTGCAAACTTTTCGTTATTAGTACCATGCTTTAACCAACTGAGCTAACCGACCAACATGGAGCCAAGTTTCTGCATACTGGGTGGCAGAAGGAGAACTGATAAATGACTAGGATCTCCAATTCTCGCCCTGGTGGGACATTGTCCAGCACAGTCTGGTGATTTACCTGCTCAAACACATTCACTAAACCAGGCATAGGAGTGTGGTGTGGTCATGCCGATTCACACACATCACACCATTTATTTCCACACATAAAGGCAAAGCTTCCATTTAGCTATTGCAAAATCACTGGTGATGGATATCCATGTGTTTGCGAGTTTTAATTGCTCTATACATCTACATGGGACCATCTGCTTGCTGTTATGAGGGTGCAGAAATGTCCTGCAGCCCAAAAATTATAACTATGGTGATTCCTTTCCACTGATACTGTCAGCTGTGATATATCTACAAAGTGCATTTTTAATGCAGGGCTTTCTGATCAAATGGCGAGCTGATTTAAATAGCTCAACCACTTGTGATTAAAAATGCATTGGGCTTTCATGCTGGTGGTCTAGGCCAAAGCTGTGCGTTTTTTTAAAGTATCGGAAAAGTATTTGGGTGCAACATTAAAAGGAAAGCCCTTTATTAAAGCTGGTTAAAAGCCTCAACAGTCTTGCATAGCCAGACACTGTCTCATTTGAGCCGTTCAGTCTCGGGGATTCTCCAGCGAGGTGAATCAAACGTGAGTCAGCTGTAGATGAGCTCCACAACATTTGTCCCACAAAGACACATTACAGAAATCTGCAAGTGCCATGCAAAGCTTGCATGATGTCATAGCAGCTGGGGTAGTGGTGGCCTAGAGGTTAGGCAGTTGACCCCAGCTCGGAAGATTGTAGGTTTGATTCCCTCTCCAGTAGGTTGCCCTGAGATACCCTTGAGCAAGGTACCATCCCCATCACTGCTCCCCAGGCACTTTGTGTGTATGGGTGAAACGCAGAGGTTGAATTTCGCTGTGCTATGCTGTGCTGTGTTTCACAAAGACAAAGGTAGCCACTTTCATATGGCAAGAAAAAGATTATCAGGTAAACTGTCTTTATCTCTGTTAAAGCAGCAAGGCGGCTCTTTAGGGCCTGCACTTCAGGCTCTGCCAACAAAGTGGCCCTGTAAGCATGATGAGTAATCAGAAAAGCAACTGAAAATCTGATTACACTGGACATTAATCTTCTAAATAATCTGTAGTTTTGCAGAGAGTTTTGCTCAAATTTGCATTTGTCATTTAAGGACTTGAACGCAATAATGAGCAGAGCTATCTCTCCTTTCCGTCTCATTATATTGAGTGTTTCAGCCTGTTTTTGGCGCATCCGCACAAAAGCCTAAGATCAGTTCTAATCAGAAGACTAGAGGTTGTCTTGGCAGCAAAAGGAAATCCCACCTATTAATCTCATGAACCTGGAAGAAATGCTAGTTGAGCAGTTGGGTATATAGTTTACTTGTTACAATGTTAAACTGGCAGATTTACGTTGTGTGGAAATTACACTCGTTCATGAATGTGTTGGGATGCATGTCTATGGTGCTTATCGGTTAGTCTGGACTTGTTCTGCCCATCAAAAAGAATCTGCTGGGACTTGAGAAAGTTGATCTTATTGCTTATTAAACTGAAAAATGGTACTATACTCCAAAAATGATGGCCATCTAGATTCTAGAGAGACTTTTTTGGGAATTCTGATGAAGGAGGTTGGAGCACTAGCTTTAATCAGCAGCAATGGACTGCATTAGTATGTAGAGACAGCCAGGTCAACACTACTGTTCACGGTAGGGTTCCACAGCTACAGGTGGAAGCTCTTGTTTTTCGCGATACTCCTCTAAAATATAGGTACCAGAAAGGGTTCTTTGTGTGAAGCACATTTTTTTGTGTCCCTAAATAAATGGTTCTTTAACTGACCTTTTTTTCTCAAGGAGATATGTTTTTGACTGTAAAATAGACGTTCTTGAGGAACATTGGTACTTATAATTTCTACATTATGTGAAGGATTTCTTTCCTTTTTAAGGTTCTTAACCCGTACACACATCTCATTTATGCAGCTTTGGCAATGAAAGTGGTTTTTATATGCGCATGGTTCTCAAACTAGGCCTGGAGAACCCCCTATGTTTTTTTTGCCTCCAGTGTACCTCACTGAACAGAACTGCAGCAAATAATGATGAGTTTTTAGTTCTTTCTGAACCTATGAGCTCCTTTGCCTCTTCTTCTTCTTCAGTGAGACGTAAATGAATTGTCTCAGAGAAGTAAAGAACATTGCGATGCTGCAGCTCGGAAGAACACTTTTGCAACACTTGCCTTCTCATGTATGCAGCTCAGTTCACTCTCAAGTGGTGTTTTGCAGCGATGTGATAAACCCCACTGAGTCATGATTCTGATGACTGAGATTAGCTGCCGATAATTGCAGGTTTTGGCTTTAATCTGTTTCACATGCAGACATAGTTAGATGTTTAAAATGGTTCGGTACTGAGTATTAGGATTAGGTTTGTGATTGTAAACAGTCAGTACAGAAGCCGTTGTGGGGCAGTGGTGGCCTAGTAGTTAGGGACTAGGCCCCAGGATCAGAAGACCATGGGTTCAAATCCCAGACCAGTAGATTTCCCTGAGATACCCTTGAGCAAGCTACCGTCCCCATCACTGCTCCCTGGGCGCTTTCAATAGCCGACTTCTGCTGTATGTGTGTATGGGTTAATCGCGGAGGCCTAGTGGTTAGGGAGTTGGGCCCCAGCATCAGAAGGTCATGGGTTCAAATCCCAGACTAGTAGGTTGCCCTGAGGTACCCATGAGCAAGTTATCGTCCCCATCACTGCTCCCTGGCCCCTTTCAATAGCTTCCCCCTGCTGCATGTATGTGCGTAAAATCCAGAGGTGTAATTTCAGAGGTGTAATTTCACTGTGTTGTGCAGTTTTCTCACAATGACAAGAATAGTCACTTTCATTGTTACTCATTTTCAGCAATTACCACAAACAGCAAACCACAACTAACAGAGTTCACAATGATGATAGCTGGACTGACCGAAGATCATCTAAAAAGGATGAAACAAAACAAAGGAAAGCAATTGAAGCCAGTCAAACACCTGCAGCTTGGCTCGTGTGATCACTGGTCAGTCACAGGGCAGGTCAGCCCATATCGTGGGAAATAAAAAACTGTGTAGTGTAGTGCAGAAGCACAGTTTCAAAACTGCAGAAGAAGCGTGTTCAGTGTCTGTGATGTTCCAAAAGAAGTCACATATCCAGTGTGGCCCAGTGGGCAGCGCTGATGCCTCACAGAGAGAAAGTCCTGACTTCAGTCCCCAGTCTTCAGGGGTGGAGTGAATTTTGCATATGTCGATGAGGGTTTCCTCCCATAGTCCAAAGACATGCATGTCAGGAGGACTGGAGTTACAACATTACCCCCTTGATGTAAGAACCCGTTCAGGATGTTTCTCTCTTTCTTTTCTCTCTGTGACTGCTGGGATATCCTCCAGCCCTAATCAGGACAAATGAAAATGAGTCTGAGTCACAGTAACACATTGTTTCGTTCTAAAAGATAGAGAGGTAGTGCAGAAATGAATTACAACTGTTTTTTTGTTCATTATAATTTATTACCCAAATATTATATTTTATGGCTATCATACTGAAGCCTCTTCATTCATTTTTTATTTAAATTTTTTTTCACACCTTCAGAAAACTCCAGCTTCCCTTTTACATTCTAAGAACATTTCATCATGAATGGACTGATAGAAATGACTGACGTATCGATGAGCTGGAATAAAATATCTTTTGTTTTGCAAATAAAAGGCTTAATCATGACCCTGAAATGTAGTTTCCTCTCTTTCCACCACAGACCTTGACTTTACAGTGAATGTAATTATAATTATTATAATACTTCTGTCACTTCTCCAGGACACCAAAGTACCTCTTAATAATTGAGACTTTGCGTAATTTCCAAGGTGTTTGGGAAGCGGGACCAATAAACTTTCACTTATGGCTGCAGAAGCGCTTTGTGATGGCGGCCTCATACTTCAAAAAGGAAAATGAAAGAAGAAGTGAATGTGGAGCCATCTCATGGTGTCCCGATGAGGACATCATGGACTGCAAAGTGAAACTAAGCCAACAAATGTGTTCACATGCATTCACAAGTTTGCAAACAGTGGAGAATTTTGTTCAAATCCATCTTTTTTAAAATCTAGAACCTAGTATAACCGGTACCCTCCCCGTGAGGCAAAACCCGACCAGGATATCTAACCCTGATGCTATAATTTGCTGGGGCATTGAAATTAAGTGGAGTCCAAAATGGGCAAAAAGGTCTTTGAAGATAATCTTCCTGTTGAAAAAGCTGGCATAAAAGTTCATTCACATTTACGTTGGAGGTTTTTTTGAGATTTGGAAAATGCTTGTTTTTCTTCGGCCACAATCACATATATCAAGGAAATATAACACATAATAAAACAACAGAAGACTGATAAAGTAAATGGTGTGTATTGAGCTCTTGAGTCATTTTAATTTTGCATTGTTTGTGTGTGCCTTGTGTGTGTGTTAATCTGTTCCTCCTTTTACATATTGTAGGCCCCAGAGCTGCTACTGGGCCACAAAAACAACTGCATCCTTCCTGAAGAAATGATGACTCAGCTTTTCATCTGTGTGTGTGTGTGTGTGTGTGTGTGTGTGTGTGTGTGTGTGTGTGTGTGTGTGTAGGAGGGGTATGTGTTTAACTCTTAAAGTGAGGAAACACAACAGTCCTTCTCATTCTATAGGCTGTATACTGTATTTTTAAACTTTTTTCCGTGCTGTGTTTGGAAGTGTATGGCAGTAAGGGGAAGGGTGCAGGTAGTGATTAGGGATGCAGCCTAACAACAAAAGGGTCACTGTGTCACTGTGTGACAAAGCCATCAAAGGACTCAACCATGAAAACGTAACCTTTCTCCTCCCAACAGAACGCAATCATTGACATCTAGTGGCCTGGAGAGCATTGAATTCTGAAAATTCTCATTGAAGTGAAAGTCTATTGACTTTCTATTGAAATGACTATTCTTGTCATTTTGAAACAATGAAATTCAACCTCTGCGTTTCACCCAAACACACAAGTGCAGCAGGGGGCAACTATTGAAAGTGCCCAGGAAACAGTGACAGGGACAGTACTTTGCTCAAGGGTACCTCAGGTGAGGGAACCTACTGGTGAGGGAATTGAACCTGCAATCGTCCGATCCGGGGCACAACTCCCTAACCACAAGGCCACCGCTGCCTGTTTCATCTTGAGAGCTAAAAGAATTGCTGTTCTAGGTAGCTTAGTCCATAAATTTGACTCAAATTTAGATCCATTCATGTTCATCATGATGAATAAAGATGAAAGGAAAGCTATCACAAACCATCCTATTTTTGCAGTGACTATCTAGAACACTTACTGTCATATAATGTAAGGTTTTTAATGACTGACCAGGGCACTTAGCTGTTTCACAGCATTCTCTTATCATGTGAGATGCTAAATGTTGATCTAGAACACTTTGAAATAGTCGGTACCTTAATTCCAGGTAAAATTCTTAGCAACTGTCTTGAGCATGTCGCTATTGTTTAATATTCTGTTAATATTAATTCTGTTAATAATAATATTCTGTACATAAGTTGCTGTCTAGAACGTTCTGTATTATACAGAATTAGAACAGTGTGTAAAATACATTGTGATGCTTTACTCCAGAATTTGATTAGTCACTGTCTAGAACATTTTTCATATTGTTTAGAATTCTTTTAGAGCTTTGATATTGTATAGAATTCTCAGTTAGTGTGTGAGAAACTTTTAAATGCATCATTTAGTGACTGTCTAGAACACTTTACTATTACATAGAATTCACAAAGTGACTGTCTAGAACAAAATTCTATAATATACTATTATATGGAATTCACATAGTGACTTTCTAGAACACTTTACTATTATGTAGAATACACAAATTGACTGTCTAGAACACAATACTTTTATATGCAATTCACATGGTGACTGTCTAGAACACAATATTTTATATGGAATTCACATGGTGACTGTCTAGAACACAATAGTTTTATATGGAATTCACTTAGTGACTGTCTAGAACACAACACTTTAATATTGAATTCACAATTTACTATTACTATATTTGTAAGTTCACTTACTAACTGTCTAGTCTAGAACACTATAATATTAGAATAAGTCCTTAAGGTACTATGTAAAACAATTCACTGTAATTCACAACCCAGAACACTTTACTATAATAAAGAATTCACCTGATGACAATCTAGAACGCTTCACTATTCTGCAGGGTTCGCTTTTCTAGAGCGCTTTGCTGCAGTACAGAATTTTCCCGCGGCAGGTGTCAGATTTGTAGGTGCACTGGTTCAGGCGCCCTGTGCACTAGTAATCCCTCCTAGTTAGGACACGAGGGCGCAGATTGGGCAGCGGCCAGGGGAAACGCGAAGTCCCGCCCTCCAGGCTGGCGGATGGAGAGACGCAGGGCGGATCGATCACTCGGACAGCAGAGCGGAACACCGGCCCGCGGAGAGAGGGACAGAGAGAGAGAGAGAGAGAGAGAGAGAGAGAGAGAGAGAGATGCCGGGGTGGCTGCGGTGAGATCGGTAGGGGCCGTGGCAGGTGAAGGGCCGCAGATTGTGTGTGTGTGTGTGTGTGTGTGAGTGTTAATGGAGCAGGTCTTCCTGTTCGCACTGTCAGGGTTTGGTCGGAGGGGCTCAGATGGAGCGCTGAAAAGTTCAGACTGCGCCTGAGACTCTTTCTTAAATCGTCCGTCTCTTTCTCTCCGTGAGCTGCAGAGAGAGAGAGAGCGAGAGAGAGAGAGAGAGAGAGAGAGAGAGACAGAGAGAGAGAGAGAGAGAGAGAGAGCGAGCGCGAGCGCGAGCGCGCGCTCCTTTCCTGCCATTCTTCTGCGCGCTTCCTGACCGCAGCGCTGGACGGGCTAAAAATACTGACGACTCCAAATGCTCCAAACTAAACTGACCTTTTTTACCTCCCCAACCCAAAAACTTTACTTTTTCATTTTTTTACTTTTGGATCCTCTGGTCTTCTCCTGGTCGCTGCTCTGTCTTGGTAGGTTTGCTTTTCAAAACTTTCTGATGCTGACTGTGTGATTATCTAGAATTCACTGTCTAGAACTCTTTACTACTTTAAATATTCACTTACTGACTGTCTAGAACTCTTTACTACTATAGATATTCACTTACTGACTGTCTAGAACTCTTCTAATTTGTATATTTTCAGTTTCTGACTGAGTTACTGACTATTTTCAATTTACTACTCTATATTCACTTATTGACTGTCTAGAACTATTTAGTACTACAGATATTCACTTACTGACTGTCTAGAACACTTTACTCTTTTATATTCACTTACTGACTGTCTAGAACGCTTTACTACTACAGATTTTCATTTACTGATTGTCTAGAACTCTACTATTATATATTTACTTACTGACTGTCTAGAAATTATTACTAATATATATATATATATATGTATGTATATATATACACACACACACACACACATGCAGACTAACTGATTGTCTAGAACTCTTTACTACTATATATTTATTTACTGGCTGTCTAGAACCCATTACTTATACACACACACACACACACACACACACACACACACTAACTGACTGTCTAGAACTCTTTACTTTTGTATAATCACTTACAAAATATCTAGAACTCTACAATTATATAGAACTGACTTGCGAGTGAGAAGCTTAATGGCTTTCTAGAACACTTTACTGCAGTTCTCTCAGTGTTTAAATTGTTTACTGACTGTCTAGAACACTATTGAATGTATGACTGTTTGCTTAACTATTACGTATAATTTAATAAGTGACTTTTTTTATTGAATAGAATTAACTTTTACATAGCATCCTTTTATCGTGTGTGATGCTTAGTGACTATCTAGAACACTGCCTGAATTTGCTCAGTGAGTAACTTGCTTACTTTCTGGAACACTTTTCCTCTAATAAAGTGAATAGAATTCACTTCTTCCTTTGTTAATCATGTCTTTAGAGCTCAGGAAGCCGAGCCTGAAGTAGCTGCATGGAGTCGGGCTGGTCTTTCCCAGGTTGGCACGTATGCAAGGTCCCCTCTGTTCTGGAAGCTGCACACTGAAGCGGATTGCTTTAATGGAGGGATGGGTGCAGGGGATCCATGTCCACAGACATCCTGGTGTTATCGAGGTGTGACCATGACCACGTGGTAGTGGCCTCGGAGCAGGGTGCCAAAGGCCCTGATGAGCCTCACAGGGGTCGGTACGGGAGAGAGGCACCACAGAGTACACACCTGTAACGTCCCGATCGAGTCGTGTCACCTTCTGAGCCGCTCCGCTGCAAAAAGAGCCCCTCATGGAGCCCCTGAAGAGCATATTTACCCGCGGCCCTCTGGCACACTGGAAGAGTCAGGAGGACTCTCAGAAGGGGAGCTTCAGCAATCCGGTATGGACGGCTTTATTTGATTACGAAGCTTCGGGAAAGGATGAGCTAACCTTGCGCAAAGGGGACGTGGTGGAGGTACTGTCCCTGGATTCGGAGGTGTCTGGAGATGAAGGCTGGTGGGCAGGCAAGGTCAACAACAAGTTGGGCATCTTCCCCTCCAACTACGTCTCGCTCAAGCCTGGTAGCTACGGTAAGTTGCCGGCCAGCGTCAGTGGGGTAGGGCATGAGCTTCAGTTTGAGCCCGAGGTGGTGGATTTCCGCGAGCTGAGCCTGGAGGAAGTCATAGGGGTCGGTGGATTCGGGAAAGTGTATCGGGGCACCTGGAGAGGAGAGCTGGTGGCCGTCAAGGCGGCCCGTCAGGATCCCGATGAGGATATCAGTGTGACGGCGCAAAACGTGCGCAATGAAGCCCGCCTCTTCGCCATGCTGACACACCCCAACATCATCGCCCTTAAAGGGGTGTGTCTGCAGGAGCCCAACCTGTGCCTGATCATGGAGTATGCCTCCGGGGGGGCGCTGAGCCGGGCCCTGGCTGGCAGACGCATCCCGCCCCAAGTCCTCGTCAACTGGGCCGTGCAAATCGCCCGGGGCATGCTGTACCTGCACAGCGAGGCCATAGTGCCGGTCATCCACCGTGACCTCAAATCAAACAACAGTAAGTGACGCTTCTTGCCATACTGTCCTATGTGATACTCTCACAAATAAAAGCAACAAAGTGCTCCTTCGGGTTTACTGCCATTGGAGAACCGCTTTGGTTCTGTTCAAAGGCCCATACCCATCATTTCATATTTCTGTTTGCTTTACTTCACCTAAAAGCACTGATCATTGATTTGCACACAACCATTTTCCAACCTCTGTGTCTTTAAGACTGACATATGTAAATGATCTCTGTTTGGATTGGCTGAAACACTCCTTATAACTTCAGTTTATTAATTAACAGCTGTCGATTTAATCAAAGGGGTTAGAATGGGACTCAAAGGATGCTTGCGCTGTCCTTTATCCGCCTGCTGTTAGCAGGACTGGGTAATTGATGGTGTCCTAACTAGTGGATGGAAATCGACTAAATTGAGAAGAAAAAAAGAAAAATATTTTTTCTATATTGGAGCGGTGCCGGGCGGCATTATATCACAACCATTACTATAGAATAGAATATAATCAGTGTCAGCAGTACTTGAAGGAGGAAGCTTTAGAACATTAATAAGAGCCCTCTACACAACAACAGGCAGTGTGTATATATGTATATATAGGGTGTTGATTGGGAAAAGACTGTTCTTACTGTTTGTCAGCATCATGCGTGCTGACCTACACTACACACTAAACAGACCAGCTGTTCATGTCCGAAAGCATGTCTTCCCCTCCACCAAAAAGCCCTCAACATCTAATTACGAGCTGATGGTTGCCAACACAAATGTAAGTTGTAGTAACACGGTTATTCACACTTGAGCGTGAAAATAGGAAGCTGTTCATTCAGTAGGCTGTTGGGAAAGGATTGACGTGAATGGCCTATCAGTTCCAGCTCTCTCTTGCTCTACTCTGAGCGAGTTCGGCAATAAAGCTAATTGTGTGGGAATATGATCTTTGCTCTGGAGAGCCTCACGCATGCTCACGTGACATCTTTTGGCCCAAATATCCAATAGAATATCATTCTTTTCAGTGAAGGTTGTGAAATGTGGTCAGTGATAAGATAATGCAAAGGTCAAAGTAATCTATTAGGATTATCACGAAGATAATCATTTTCTGGTGTTTGTAAAGTTCCTAAGTGATCTATTGGCTCCCCAGTTTGTAAGGACTATACAACCCCAGATCAGAAGTTAGGACAATATGTGAAATGCAAAAAAATAAGTCTCGTTAGAAAGAATGGGACAAAATCACGTTTCATCATCTCCCAGCTTTTAAACCTAAAATACAGAATCGAATGTATATTAACAAACGAAATGGAGTTGATCCGCCAGAACTATCATGGGTTCACACCTTCTGCAATGAAATTAAATATAAAATATTTTCCATACCAATCTTATTCTGTTTTGGGGTTGCATATGGAAACTGAGCTGTAGACACAGCTTGTTTTTAATTCACCAAAAATCAGTGCCGCCACCTCTTCACTCACTCGCAAATGAGAAGTTTCAACTCAGACTGTTTTTTTAGCAATGCATAGTAAAGTGAGGCAACCAATCGGAAAAGTGCTCATTTACATATATCAGTCTCCATGGCACAGTAACTAAAACGTGTTTAATATTTGCTCATTTCTAACTGTGCCTTTAAGACTGATATAGGTTAATGAGCACTTTTCTGATTGGTTGCCCCATAAAGAGAGGATGGAGAGTGGCTGTGTGCTACAACTAAACATTTTGGGAATGAGTGCCTTCATTTGGTCTGTGTCACATGTCCACTTGTAAAGGTAGTCAAGGGTGGCATTGGACGATGCAGTTATCCCAACGTCTAAAAGAAGGGAGGAATATTCATGTGGAAATGAATGAAGCTGCTCGTCTTTGCTGACAGAAAGGCTTAACCTGTTTAACCTGTTTAGACTGGGCTGCTTAGACTGGTTCTCTTCGAGGGAATCTTACACAGAGGTGAGGGCTGGAATACGAGCCAGTGAATTAAAACTTACCATATACTTCATTTTTATCAGTCGGGATGTGTGTTTTTTTTTTTATGAATCCGAAGTCCTCCAAAAAGGGACATATATAGTCCCATGAAGGCTCTGATGATGTTTACACCTGACAATGGAACATCAGGCCAGTGCTTACCTGAGATTCTTTTACCTAAATCCTAATCTGAACTCTCATCGAAGACATAAAGTTCTGGGCATATTTTCTTCATATTTTGCTTCCTAAGAGCCAGACTTTGTTGTACGTGTAATGAATAGTTGAGGAATGGTTCTCCAGAGCCAGGCAAAGTTTTTTTTCTCTTAATTTCAGTTCAGTTCCTGTGTCTGAGCAGTTTGAGAGGGTTGTTTTTTTTGTCGGTTAAGCTACACAGTGACCTACGCATGAATTGCAGAACAAAGGGATCTAAAGGAAGTCATGAAGCAGTGAAGACACAGGAGCAGATGATTCCAGATGATCAGGCTGGTGATTCGTTTATTGGAGATGCTGAACACTGAGTGGTTGGAGCTCCTTTATCTAGAGCCTTGGATCTGTAGGCATTTTGCAGCCTGTCGCAGTAAAAAAAATAATTCTTATTTCTTTCATTTAATCTACTCAATATGCCAAAGATTAGACCGTTTGGCAGGCATAAAACAGTGTTTTTTTTTTACAGTAGAAGGAAATGACGGGTGGCTCAGGACTTTTGCTCAGGATCAGCTGACCAACTAATGCCACCGGAATGGGCATGAAGTGAAAGCAGGGCCCGTCCCCCCTACTTGGACATAACAAATCCCCACTTAACATACAAAAGAGTCAGCGTGTGGCAAAGCTCGGTAGTGTGGCTTGATTCTAATTCTTTAGAGAGTGATTCACTGAATCTTAGGTCTTAGACTCAAGTGCGTGAACTGTTGCTCTTCTATGACGCACAAGGTCACATGACTTTTCTTCTCCAATGTGCTGAGAGATGTTCTCAGCTACAATAAGCTGTTTGCGTCTCTGTGTATGTTCACTGAATGAGGTTTCATTTGAACCCCGTCCTGTTTAACACATTTGCCCATTTGTAGGGGGTCCGGTTTCTCATTTTGGCCAAAGAAATCCAAAGAAATAAAAAGAAATGGATGTTGGTTTTGATTGAAGATGCTAAATGGCCTCATTAGGTGTGACTGTATGAGTGTGTGTTTTTGCCCTGTGATGGACTGAGAGCCTGTCCAGGGTGTATCTACACCTTTCAGCCTGCAAGCAATAGGACAGGATCCAGCAACCACCCTGGATGACTGCTTAAGACGATGGATGGATGGATATCTCTGCATTAAAATATTCACATGCTGATATTTGAGCAGTTACCTTGCTTCACTTAAACGTTCTGCTCTTTCATAAATATTATCTTCTATAATATATATTGTCTTCAAATCGACTGCAGAGACCCCTGAAGTGGCTTTTCCTCTGCGGGCCGCCAAACAGAGGTCACCGTCGGCCTCCTATCACACGCGATACGTCAAGATACACGTCAAGTGTAAATATGAGCGGCAGTCTAACCAGCTTTCAGTCAGTGGCAGATTTTATTTCCTGTCACTGAAAAAGCACTGTGTACAAGGTCACATGCTGGTGAAATCTAAACAGTAAAGCCTGTGCACAGCGTTTTGGAGCGCATTTAAATGAGAGAATTAGTTTTGGCCAAAAACATTTTTACTGAATATTATTATTATGATTAGTAAGATTAAGATTATTACACACACACACACACACACACACACACACACACACACACACACACACAGACTTCCTCACAAGAGTAAAGGTGCTTTGAGATTTTTTGAGGTGCTTTGAGAGTTTCTTTCTTTCTTTCTTTCTTTCTTTCTTTCTTTCTTTCTTGCTCTCACTCCTTTCTAGTACCTGTCTCTTCTCTTTTTCAATCTCTCTCTATTGCAATCTCTCTCTCTCTCTCTCTCTCTCTCTCTCTCTCTCTCTCACTCTCAGTATCGTCAGTTTTCCTCCTGTGTTATTATTATTAAGTGGCTCCGCTCCGGCTTTAATTTAGCTTAGGCGACACATCCGGCCTTCTCTTTCCTCTTGTCATCATGACTGTGTTTTCTGCTCTCTCTCTCCATCCTTTCATCTGTCATTCATCCGCCTTTCCTTCTTACACCTTTAGCCCAGCCTCCCCTCATTCTTCATTGTGTTCCCACGCATGTGTCCCATGCTCCACTCACCAGTCTGGAAAACACCTTTGTTGCGTAAAAGCAAAGCTTTTTTAATGCTGGCTTTTTCTGTACTCCGAACACAATCGCTCACTGTATGATGTGATATTATCTCTCCCTCTCCTCTCCTCTCCCTCTCTCCCTTCCTCCCTCCTGCTCTCCTTCCCTCCCTCCTGCAGCCTCTTGTTTTTTGTTTTTAATTCTTTCTGAACTCCTTTGTCTGGGACCTGTCCTTACTTGTCTCTTGACTTCTGTCGTGCCAGAGTTCAGTATCCTGTGTTTTTCTTTCTTGTGTTTTTCTTTTTTTTTTTTTTTTTCCATCATGCTCTTTAAACTCAGCTTTTCCCTTCCTCACCAGCCCTCAAAAAGCTCTCACCCTGTTCCCAAAGGGGTTAGAGAGGGAGGGAAGGGCTTCTTGCAGGTTGCTGTGTTTCACCACTCACTGTGAAGTGTGCTAGGGGTCAAGTGAAGTGTGGAAAGTTAGGGAGAGTGTGAGGCATTTGGTACCAAGCCAAGTTAAAGGGCATAAACATGCAACATCCAAAAGGCTCACAGGCTGCTGTATATGATCCACTGTTTACATCTGTCAGCACAAATATTCTGGAATTCAGAATTTTGTCCGGATATCAGGATCATGTCATTGAAGATGATGAATGATCATGATCGTGGTTAATATCATGTCAATGCGTTCACATATAGGCAGCCCACAGCAGTTTAACCTCACCCATTCCCACTGAAGATGACTGATGCAGCCAATCAGAAGTGAAGTCATTTACATGTTGCCGCTGTCAGAACAAAAAACCTCTTACTTCCAAAATTTTTTCCATTGTCGGAGAGTTTGTGGAATGTGGATCCATTCGTTACAATGTAAAGTCAGCTGGTGTTTCAAAAAGTTAAGAAAGGCAAAAATGGAGCAATGATAAGAGCCTGTTTCATTCTAAAGACTGAAAAATTGTCAAAAAAAGTATAATGACTATTTTTGGTAATAAAAAAAAACTAAACACATGTCCAATCCATGCTCGGAATGTGGGATATGAGCCCTTTAAGAAGCCCAGACAGAAGATAAAGAACTGGTGTTCCAGATGTGCAGCTGTATTTTTACAGATTACATGTTTTTACTCTGCTTTGGTGTTGGGTATATGTTGTGGATCAGATATAGGTTGTGTGTGTGTGTGGGGATGTTTGTGTTTGTGTCTGTGTGAATAGTTGGATTATAAGTGGATGCTGAGAAGGCAAGGCTTGCAGAAGTGAAGTCTAGTGATGGGAAAGCCTTGGAGTGAAGCCAATGGCCATAACTGGAATTCCATTGCAAGCAAATACAGAAAGGAAGCTCTTTTAGCTACACACACACACACACACACACACACACACACACACACACACACACACATACACACACACATACACAGACGGGTCTATCCTTAGCTAGTGGCACACAAGTTGTCCATTTGCACTTATAAACTGAATGAACTGAGTATACTAGTATACGGACACACACACACTCACACACACACACACACACAGCCATAGCTTCACCCAGTCAAACAAATATTCACCCAGGCCCACACACACACATACACTCTCCTATAGCGGATAAGAGAAATCGTGGGAAAGCGCCAAACTAAGCACTGTGTGTCAGTGGCCTCCTTCCAGAAGAGGCTCAGTTTAACCTAGAAGCAACTCTCTCTCTCTCGCGCTCTCTCTCTCTCTCGCACTCTCTCTCTCTCTCTCTCTCTCTCTCTCTCTCTCTCTCTCTCTCTCTCTCTCTCGATTATATTCTGGCTCTTGTTCTCTCTTGTAATCGCTTAATCACTCTCTCTCTCTCTCTCTCTCTCTCTCTCTCTCTCTCTCTCTCTTTCTCTCTCTCTCGCTCTCTCTTCCCTGCCCACTCATTGATTCCATGAGGGTAATTTAGGAGTGTATTTTGTGCAGACGGAATGTGGAGTCTGCAGAAGGGCTTAATCTTCCAGTATCTATCGGCAGGTGCTGTGAGATAAAGTCGTTTTACTTCCACTAGAGAGAGAGATAAAATTGGGAAGAGCTACTTAATCAGCTCTGGGACATTGTCTGCAGTGTGCACAGTATGAGGAATTTTCCACTGACAGCCACCCACACCTTTCAGCACTTTTACACACTGCTCCTAATTACCCTCATTATCTGAATCACACTTTGAGAGCCGCAATATTGTCTCAGGTTTTTATTTTAGTATGTATGATGTCCTAACACAACCATTTCTGCATTTTTGTTACAAAGTGATTCAGCGTGGCTTTGGCGTGAAATGCTTCATTGAAGATTTCTTTACAGTGGTGGTGAATGGAACCAGGTGTCTGCAACACAGTTCCTCTCCAAGCCCACCAGTGGAAGCTTCATGTGTCTCGGGAGCATTTCTGGTGAATGTTGATGATGTTAAAATAATGAATTTGAGCTAAATCAGTTTTCTTCGAGGGACTAT
This sequence comes from Hepsetus odoe, assembly GCA_017165825.1. Classification (NCBI taxonomy): domain Eukaryota; kingdom Metazoa; phylum Chordata; class Actinopteri; order Characiformes; family Hepsetidae; genus Hepsetus; species Hepsetus odoe. The sequence continues at coordinate 22,282,152 of CM029379.1, read as the reverse complement.
TTTGCCTCAAAATACCCTGCATGAATTTATTTTTGGGGCCATTTTTCCAGAGCTAACCTCAGTATTTAACCTGCCCAGTATGAGAAGAGATAAGCAGCACTCTGTAAAGGCACACATTTCTGCATGTCGAAAAGTAAAAATCACTCTCAGCAGGAACCAACAGACAAGCGTGTCTTCAACTTGGCCATGGAAAGTATTTAAGCATCAGATTTTTGTTTTTATAGAAGTGTTTCGAGTCAGTGGGTTCTCTGTTCATTGGCTGTATTAGAGTACAGGAAACATGCTGAAATTGTTATCCATCAAGTTTTGCTCTGACACACCTGATCACTCCACTTATGAGCTGATTAAGGTGTGTTGGAGCCGGAGCAGGGTAAACTAAACACTAATCCAGGTCTAGAATTTGACACCCTGCTTTAAATTCTGCTTTTGAAGGAGGGCAGGAAATGGAGGGCACTAGTCAGCTCTTTTTCCCTCCCTCCCTCTCTTCTTTGGCCAAGGCTGATAAGGAAAGGCAGCTGCCGTGGGCCTGGGCTTCATTGTCTCTTTATTTTGGAAACTCTAAGCTGGCTGCATCCGGAGATGGGATGTGGAAATGTGGGCCAAAGTGGGGCAGGTATGGGGCCTGGCATGGGATCCCCCTCTTTCAGGGCAGTATTATGTAAAGAAGACGCATTCCAGGAAGGACGCCACTTTGAACAGTGACATGTAGAGGAGACTTTTTAAGAAGCTAATATAACAGACAGCCTATATAGCCTATATATTTCCGATTTAAAGTCCTCATCTGTGTCAAATCTGTCAAATATATGTAATATATTTTATGTTTCTACACTTTAGGGTGGCACAGAAGTACAGTGGGTATTGCTGGCATCTCATATTGAGAAAGTCTTGTGTTCAATTCCCAGACAGGACAGACTGTTCCCCCCATTTATGAGTGGTTGTCCTCCAGGAGCTCTGGTTTTCTATGCAAAGTCCAAAGACATTTACATTTACACCATTCAGCATGTGCGTCTCTCCTGTGGTGGACTAGTGACCTGTCCAGGATGTTTCTCCGACTTTCCCCTTGTGAGAGCAGGGACAGACTCTAGCACAACCCTACCCTGCTCAGGATAAGCGGTTAAGATAATGAGTGAGCGAGAAAGTTTAAGTATTATCATCAAGCGAACTTTCATGTGGTTTCTGACACTGAATGACACACTGTTGTCTATAAGCGTGAAGAAAATTGTCCTAAAGCTGAAAACAGATGCGGCAGCTTTCATGGAGCTTGGAGTTTTCATTTAGTCCATTTTTACAGGTAACATTATGTTGCACTATGTCAGGAACCGCATAAGAAAGTCTTTTAGGTATTTACCATCTCAACACACTTGAAATGGATCTGTACGAGTAGAAGAAAACAGCATTGCAGGGCCCTTAGGGGAGTAGGCAAGTTCTAAATAGCTTTCACTTCGAATACCATGTGGAGATACAAACACCATACCTGTCAATGCTGTACAGGCTGGAAAGCAGTTAGTGTCAGCAATGTGCAGAGATTTTATAGTCCAGCATGACATGTAGCTGATGTGTTCAGATTTACCAGCTATATGGAGAGTCTCTGAGGACCAGCTGGGTTTTAAGTCTTGCTCAACAGCCATGTTGCGAGGCTGAGATACATGGACTCTTAAAGAATGACTCTCTTTTTTATTCACCTGACAGGCCATTGGCTCATTTTCTGAGCACATCTGGTTTTCTGTTCTTTGTTTAGCACATGGGAACCCGAAATTATTCTCTTTGGCAATTAAGCAGTATGATAAAAGTCGCGGCAGAAAGATATTAGGTTGAAAAATGCCAGTCTAGTCCTTTAATCCTGAGCAGCTTCACTGTCTACTGGTTCTACCGCCCAGATTCTGCATGGTGAGTCTGATTTGACCCATAAATACTTGATTTGGCAGTCTGTCCTGATGCTTTTTTGAGGCCTGTGCCAGCGCATCAAATGAACCAGCGATTGATTCTGTGTTTCTGTGCAGCTCTTGGCTGACAATGTGGGCAGCTGCATTTTTCTGGAAACCGCATGGCCTCAGATGGCAGAGCCCAGCTGTAAATGCAGAGCAGGTGCGACAGAGCTGGGGATGCGATCAAGAGCTTTTCTCCACAAATTGAATGTTTGCTGTTTCAAATTTTAGGGGTCAAAACCCACACATTACTCTGTAAAGTAACATATGGCAGTGTTGACATTCCAGGAGCTTGTTATTGTTGCCCTTTGCCTGTGGCAGCTGAAAAAGTGAAATAATCTCTGATAGGCCGGTGACTGTCATTAACCGTTCTTACAGCCTTTAAGCGTTAAAGGTGCTTATTGCTTTGTTGTGCTGTTACGATGGAAGGCATAGACTGACTGGCGGCTATGACAAGGGATGCTTTAATATCATCCTTGTGACGGATGTTTTGCGCGTTGCCATGTTGGTTAATGACAAAAATCATGTGTGTTCCTTCCTCTAATAAATGGAAAATGATTGATAATAGGTACTGAATAATTGGTATGGTATAATTCACAGTACATACTACATTGTTTTTGGTAGATACTGAATAATTTATAGTAATTACTGACTCGTTTCTATTACAAACTGAATGACTATAATAAATATGATATAACTTATAGTGGATATAAAATAATTAACCGTAGATACTGGATCATTCATAGTAGTGTCTGAATTATTATAGCAGAGAACGAATACTCTTGAGGTTAGAAATGGGAATGGGAAGGGGCTGAACATTTTTAGTGAAAAAGAAGTGATAAAATAGAGAGGGATTTCAGAGAAAGAGATTGCTTACAGTTTTTTAGCACTCGGTTGTTGGAGGGAGAGTATGTGGACAGAGAAAAAAAGGACGAGTGCAGAGGAAAACAGAGACACTGAAGGGTCACCCAGCACAGGAAGTCGAGAGGGATCCGAATGAAAGAATGAAACTTTTCCAGGCCCTGAGCACATTTTTTCTTTGTTTTTTTTTTTTTTTTTTTTGATTATTCTGTCTCTGGTTCTCTTGGCCGTTCAGCACAACCCAGCCTATTGTCCAGGACGGACAGCATGACACTGCCCGGCCCAGCCCCGGGTCAGTGGGTTTTATTATCCGTATGAAATGTAGGAAATCCATTCAGAAGGAAGCCTTTTAAACTGTATTTGCACTGCTGTTCATAATCACTCAGTTTGTGAATGTATTAGAGCTGCACTGTGTCACTGGTTACTGTTTATTAAACTGGGATAACGTAATAATGCACTTCAGTGTCATATATAGCAACAGTGAGTTTTTCAGAGGTTTGACGGCATGCAGACTGAAAAAAAACATAACTGAATATAATAATAACTGAATAACTGAATAGTAAATCTATCCAGTTCGTGTTTACTCACTGCTTCTGTCCCATTGTTTAAAAAATGTACGGTGAACGATTATACTTACACTTGGGTGAGTACTTTCACATTTGAAGAGCTGAGAATTTTATTTGGGCTGAAGATTTAGCACATTCTGAGTTACACACTGTTTTGTTCGACTATAATCTGCTCTGACAGTCTTTGAATTATATAATCATAGTTGTCCCCGGGATTTTACTGATTCTTCTATCATCACTTTTAATGTTCACATGTTTTTTTTTTGCACACATTCTCAAGCTGTATGGATGTCCAAGCAGGGCAATTCATATTTGACATTTAACGTTTTTCTTCCAGCACTAAGGTTGTTGAGGAAGGATCAATCAGTCTTGTGTCTGAGGTTTGCGTCCTTCTTCCTCAGTGTTTAACTGGAGCTGCGAGGCTGATAAGTAACAATTAAGGGCAAATATTATGAATGAGGTACGAACATTATTGTGTGTGTGTGTGTGTTTGTTTGTGCAGGAGTGTGCAAACAGGTGAATTTTGCAACGGACCTTTCTGTCTTTCTGTCTGTAAATTGAGGAGAGTATGAGTGGGTTTGTATCATTGCTTTTGGAAAAAGATATTATTATTTCTTTAATATCATAGGAAAATAGCAGCTTTTTATAATTCATGATGAATAGACCAATAGCAGTTGTCCAGAATTACTTTATCTTGTAGTATTACATTGCTCTGAATGGCAGTTTTGTTTGAGAGAACGTTTTGTGTTTTTACGGAAAAGATTTGGGCAACGATTGATTTCTAGTGTTTGTTCGTGACATTTGCCTCTTTTTTACAGAACTTAAACTTAAAAAAAAACAAAAACTTTTTATCTCTTATCTTTTGACTCATTTTGACTTTTGACACAATTTTAACTATGTCCTGCAAGAGTGGCTACATTTGGGGTAAATGGAACTTTTATCTAATTCAACATAAATAGGAGGGGAGCATAAAAAGTCCTGTTTAATTGGAATTATTTTATTTGGTATTTCTGCAACTTTTGTTGTTCTTTTCAACTGATCAGATGTCAATAATGGTGAGGAAAAAGGTGACATATTGTGAATTCCAAAGGTATGTGGATATTTAGATTTTCACCTGCTCTTACATGCGTCTCTCCATTTCTGTTAGAAAGTGCACTTATGTTTAAACATAGAACTGACTAAACCATTCAGATCAACCTGACTAATAGAAACACCCTGAGAAACCTGGTTACTAATTTTAGTGCTATCGCTTACATTAATGCTGGTTAAACATCAGCTCCAGACTGGCTGTTAATTGGTCACTGTTTGGGTTAATACATGACCAATACATGAAGTTTTTTGCTGCACTGTGTTGAAACTTCACAGCATAGCTCTGTTCAGCTGAATATGTTTTGAATTTGAGATCTTTAATATGTGAGTTAATGAAGGGATTTAAAATTTACTTCAGTGCAATAATGGCTAGTAGGGGTGTAAGGGTTCAGCCTTTTCACAGTTCGATCCATTCCTCTGTTCCTGAGCAATTGTTCGATTTGCATCACAGTTTACCTTGGTCAGAATTTACTTTCTTCACTCACTCATTTTCAAAGCCACTTGTGTACATTAATTGGGTGGTGCTGAAGCCTGTCCGAAAGGGGAAAGGCAAGGAAACACCCTGGACAGGTTGCCAGTCCATCGCAGGGCAAACATACAGACAAACAAGCCATCTGCCACTGAATCTAATACATTTTAAATTTCACATATATTCATTTTATATTTTCCTCTTTCCCCATATTATGGCTTAACAGTGGTGGAAATCCTGTGGTTCTAGTATCGTCATTGAAAACATTATTTCAAGTTTGTTCTGTCCCATCACTAGCAGCTGAAATTGGTCAAAACATTCCATAGTGGGATTGTGCTTGTTCACTTGTGACCATTCCCTATTGACCTCAATAACTTTTAACCAGCCTTAGAGGAGAAAGGAGTGTTGGTGGTCTGGCGCTGGATGTTGGTGGTCTAGTGGTAGGTCTCAGGTTCGAATCCCACCTCCAGCCTTATCACCATTGAGTTCCTGAGCAAAACCCTTAAGCCAAAGTTGCTCCAGGAGGACTGTCCCTGTAGTTAAGAACTGTAAGTCAGCTAAATGCTGTAAATGTAAATGTAAGGAGAACATTGAGACTTGAAGCTGTGCATTGGTAAAATGACTACAAATACGGCGGTAGCCCATCCCTATAGAGATGATGCAAGCTGTGGTTTTTAAAATCATGAGACTGCAGAGGGGAAGAAAACAAAGCAAAATGTGACCTTGCAGAACTGTAAGATGCTGAGATTCTGTCTTTTGCTATTTTCCACTTACTTCTGTCTCTTGTATCCTCTCTTTTTCTCTCTCTCTCACTCCCTTTCTGTCTCTCTCCCTGGGTCGTGGGCGGGGGCAGAATTCCGGCAGGGTGGGGGCTTTCCCCTAGAAGAAGGAGGGCTTTGTCTCTCTTGGGAGAAACACACACGCACACACACACACACACACACACACACACACCGTCTGGCAAACTTGCACACGCAAGGAGGGGGGTAATCACACGGAGAGAATGTTGAAAGGTTACAGAGAGAGGGAAAAAGGGAGCGACAGAGAGAGAATGGAAGAAAAGAGGAAGGCATTAAAGGACAGCAAGGATAAAGGACAAGAAGTGTTAGAGCAGAAGGATAGAATGACAGAATGGAGGACTGAAGGGATGTGTCACATGGGGACGACTTTTACAAGATGGGATTGTAAAACAATAGTAAATGGAATGAAAAGCAGTAAGAAATGCATGTGGTTCTGCTAGAGCACTCGCAGTTCTCTGCTGTCCAGGCTTTCTTTGGTTAAAGCTATAGTTTCCCCCTTTACCCAAAATGGTCGTTGACCAAAGTTTTTGTCCAAGAGCAGACTAGTTCACATTCTTCCTACACAGTCCATTCAAAATGTATTCAGTAGTTGGGGGTTCATGTTTTATCCCAAATGTTTAGTTTTGTGATGGAGCTGGAGGAAGACAAAGAATTAATGCCTTCCAATCCCTTAACAAATCTTCACTGCAATGGTCCACTTTCATGCAGTGTAAGATGCTGAAGTAAAGTACTAAAGTGGAGCACTCTGAACACGGTACTCCGATTTTGAATTTATGACACTTTATGTTAAGGTGACTAGATTTCAGAAATGAAAAATGTGCACATTCCAATTCGGCAATCAATATACCATCAATGTATGCAATATATATTTTTATCTATGAAATAAAAAAGGGTACACTTTCAGTTTCATGTATTTTGATTACTCGAACTATTGTACTGTTATACGAAGGAAGCCCTTGTTACCTTTCAACGCCTGCCAAACAAATGAAAGTATGTTAAATAAATTCAATTAATGATGCTGTGAACGCTGCAAATGAAATGGCAGCTACATCCAAGTAGACTGTAGCCTACAAATCAGAAATTATTACTTGGTGGAATGAATGAAAGTGAGAGTGCAAGTGACTGTCTTTGTGAGACACAGCACAACACTCAGTAAAAAACAACAAAATGCATTCTCCACATTTAATCCATACACTCGCATGCAGTGCAGCAGTTGGAAGCCATATCCAGTGCCTGGGGAGCAGTGATGGGGACGGTACCTTGCTCAAGGGCACCTTGGGGCAAGCTACTGGTCTGGGAATTGAACTTTCTGATTATAAAGCCTAGTCTCCAGCCACTAATCCCACCGCTGACTTCTCTATTAGCTGATTTGACATTTGTGGTGTGGGTTCGCCTCACACTTTCTAGTTGTGTGAGCAAGAACTTCGTAGACGAAGAGTCTTATGAAGCTGCTATAGGGAGCACTCTACCACATCTAGTGCCCATACATTCTTCTCGTTCCTTCTCACCTGTTTTTAATTCTCAGCTAAAAATGGGGACCTTCTCAGCTCCAGCTGTGGACTGGCCATCAAAAACAGGGACTTTTCCCTGAAAACATGGACTTTACCCTTCTGTGTGGCACACTGCTATTGATAAACATGGACAAAACATTCCTAGCATAGCTAAAACCAGTAGTAACAAACTGAAACCTGACCTAAATTCAGAGAGTTTGCTGACAGGATGTGAAGTTTGTGTGGAAACAGGGAAACAGGTTTAAGTTTTCACAAGCTAACAGTGGCTAATACCTTCCATGACTTGTTAGCTACACCCTCACATTAGCATCATAACTCCAGGGCAAAGCTCTAGAAGTAAACCTCAGGCACCAAACATGTCTATTCTGTTCAGTTTCACTTGTTCTAAGTGGGAAAACAGTGTCAGTTTATTTTACCCGACTTTTCATCTGAGTCTGCCGTGGGCATGAGTGTTAACTGTTGATGTGAGTCTGCTAGCGAAATGCTAAACGTAAGCTGTTATGTTTTTGGCGGGTGTGCTGTAAAAAAAAAAAAAATAAAAAAATCAAGGTCAGCTGAAGAGCCCCAGGCTGTTTCGTATCTAGTCGCGTTACAAGCATTTGTGAAATCTGTTTTTTAAGCCATCAACAAACAACAAAACACAGACTGTTGCCTTGACTACCATCTCTGGCAGCACTACAACTTGCAGTGCGGGGAGTGCGTTCTCATTTCTTTTCTTTGCTTCTTTTTTTTGAGGCCTCCGGACCTCGACCGCATCAAAAACATCCGTCTGGACCTGAGCCCAACAGATAGAGCTGAAGTGAACAGTGGAAATATAATTGTATAGTGTCGGGCCATTCTTAGGTCGCACTGTGAAAATAAAGGGCCGTGATTCACATATGGCGTCTGCTCATGTTGTGGCTTTGCTGTTTTCGGATTTTTTTTCTTCTTTTCAATTTCTTTCACTTAGCAAACTTTAAAAGGAACTTAATATTACAAGAGCACGAGACTAGCGGCATGTGCTATAAGTGTATAAGTACAGTTTGAATGCATATTGTTGGTGCAGACACAAAACTATAATTTTTCATCTGACAGAATCCCCATGTTAGGCTTAGAGGGACCTCAAACTCAAACGTGATTGGTTGGTTTCATCGTAGCCCCTAATTATGTTTCTTCTAACAGGCTGGGTTGTCAGTCCAGCTCCTGAAGGCCAGACCAATAGAAGTGGAGCTTTATCTACCGCAGAAAAAAAAACCCTTATTGGGTTTTCCAAGAATTGAACACAAAACCATCATTCTAATTGCAAACATCTTGAGGCCTTAATGATAAAGCAGGTCAATCTGAAGCAGAGAGACAGACCCAGACAGAGTGTGAGGTGAAATGAAGCATGTGAGAAATAAAAAAGGGTGAGCCTGAGAAATGTGGATACTTACAGAAAGAGATGGAAATGTGAGATTAAAGGGTGAGAGAGATAGTCATGGAGCATCTGTGCATTACTTGCTTATGTGGTTTCTGACACTGCTACACTAATCTGTGCAAAGTAGGTCACATAAAAGTGTGATTGGGTGTGTGTTTGTGTTTGCACTTTTCCCTGTTTTTATAGATAACTGTATGCCGTGCAGTATGGCGACATGATTTATCAACTCAGTCACGGTTTCCAGCATGATTCAATTAAACACTCAAAACATTGAATTAACATCTCTCAGAGTGACTTTCTGGGGATGTCTGAAGCGCTCCTCTAAAACCTGTGTCAAATCTCAATCACAAGGTAACGGATTGTTATACTTATTGTAAAGGTTGAGCCAGTCGCTAAGGCTCAGACGAGCCTTTACTGAAGATTAAGAGAGCAGAGCATCTCCATGTGTTTGTGACCCATGTTCTACACAGCCATAAATGGGAAATGTACAGTACTGTGCAAAAGTTTTAGGCACGTGTGAAAAAATGCTGTAAACATGCTTTCAGAAATATAAATAATGATTGTTTATTTTTATGAATTTACAAAATGCAAAGTGAGCGAACAAAAGAAAAATCAAAATCAAATCAATATTTGGTGTTGCTACCTTTTGCCTTCAAACCAGCATCATTTCTTCTAGGTACACTTGCACAAAGTCGGGGATTTTGTAGGATTATAGTCGGTGTATGATCAACCAGTTTTACCAAACAGGTGCTGATGATCATCAGTTTCAGACTTAGGTTGAAACACAGTCATGTTTGGAACAACCTACCAGCCGAGTTCCTTCAAAAACTGTGCAAGTGTACCTAGAAGAATTGATGCTGTTTTGAAGGCAAAGGGTGGTCACACCAAATGTTGATTTGATTTAGATTTCTCTTTTGTTCATTCACTGCATTTTGTTGATTGATGAAAATAAATGATTAACACTTCAATTTTTGAAAGCATTCTTTGTTTACAGCATTTGTTCACACCTGCCTAAAACTTTTGCACAGTACTATACATGAACGTTATTCTATAATTTAAAAGCATCTGATCCCACAGACACCACCCCCAGTCTTGTGTAGTCACTCTGACGCTGCCCACAGCACTGTGGAAATGTTTCACATTTCTGCACATAGCAGCGCTGCAAACAGAGGTTCAGCCCTGAAAGACTTTCAGTACAACTACTGTTTTCAATCCTCATCACTGCAGTGATGCATATGCAAACTGAAGTGGCCATAATAATAAGAACCCTGCTCACCCCTTTCCCTTTCGCTCTATGGGCTATTCTTTGATTAGTGCAGTAGATTTTAAACGGCATGAAAAGAATTACCTTGTACTTCGTAACCTTTGGTAGGAATGAAAGTGACAACCCTTATCATTGTGAGGTCACAGCACAGCACACAGTGAACCACAACGAAATTGGACCTCTGCATTTAACCCATGCACTCAAACACCATGCAGCAGTGGGCAGCTATTGAAAGCGCCCGGGGAGCAGTGACGGGGATGGTACCTTGCTCAAGGGTACCTCAGGGCAACCTACTGGTGAGGGAATCGAACCCACAATCTTCCGATGCAGGGGCAACTCCCTAACCACTAGGCCACCGCTACCCCTTTATTTATGATTCATTGATATTCATTGATAATCGGACACTTTTAATTCAGTAAATAGAAGTCATTGGGAGGTTAAGCTTTGGATTTTTTGTTTTTCTTCATAAAATGCAATTTATTTATTTAATAAACGCAGGATGAATATGGTTAGATTTAAATATGACTATTTATTAATATGAATAGTAGGTCAAGCTATGAGCAGCCACTGATATTGATGTGTGACGTGAAAAAAGAAAATTGAATAAATAGGCTCCCAGTTGCTTGAGCATCCTTGTATATGAGTTTAAAGCACATTAATACATGAATAAGGGAAACAAAACAGGTTTATTGGTGTCAGCCGTTAGAAGTAAAATCCGTATCAGTCATCATTATTATTATCCAGGTTATTTCTTATTGTTATCTCTGTGCCTGATAATAATAATAATTAAAGAGTCTGTTTGAAATCCCCAGCAATTGGTATCTGAGGACAGTAATCTGTGTGTGTGTGTGTGTGTGTGTGTGTGTGTGTGTGTGTGTGTGAACTCTTAGTGGCCCTGCACTCCACCACAGGAGGAACAGAGTTAGACACACAGACTCACAGACAAGCTGACTGTGCAAAGGGTGTGATTTTGGGCCTGCTGTTGTCTGTGCGTGTGTGTGTGTGTGTGTGCATGCACCATTAGAACCTTTGTCCTTAAGTAACTTGCTGAAAGCTTTGCACAAAGTGTATGTGACTGTATGTGTGTGTGTGTGTAAATATGGCAAACTGAGCCGTTGGCCACAGCTATTGCGATTTGAAACTTTTGCAATCAGCTGCTTGACGCAAAGAAGTATTTCACAGTGAGATACAGTTGCTTTTTTAAAAACAGTCTTTGAAACGTTTTAGTAGAGCTCAAGTCGGATTGCCCTTGTTAAAACAACTGTCAGTCAGAAGAATGTCAATCAGACGTCCCTTTTCTGTCAGGTCTTATCATTATCCACAAATCCCAAACTTAAGACTTTCTATGGTTTACATTTGTGTAACAACATGGAACTAAGATATTTATAAGGCCCAATCCCATTTCAGTTTTATTCTTCTACCCTACCTTGTTCTACCTTGTTTTTGAGTGTCCCCCTGCCCCTTGGCACTGAGTTTGAAGGGGTCGTATTTCTAAACCCTTAGGAGCAGCGGTGGCCCAGGGTTTAGGGACTAGGCCCAAGGATCCGAAAGTTATGGGTTTGGATCCCAGACATCCCCTTCACTACTCCCCTTTCAATAGCTTTCAATAGCTGCCCCCTGCTGCACGTGTTTGTGTGTGGGTAAAATGCAGGGGTGTAATTTCGTTGCGGTTCACTGTGTGTTGTGCCATGTTTTACAATGACAAGAATGATCACTTTCACTTATTAAATGGGAAAACGCTTTAAGAGCCCTGCAGTTCTTGATGGATTTTATGTAATCAGATGCATTGTGTTTTACTGGGTGTTTCAAGTGTGCTGTCTCACATCAATTAATCCAACAAGTCACCATTTCAATAAAAAGAAGAACGGCTTTACCTGCTCACTAGTGGTGCTCTGTAAGAGACTCTGCCAGTCTGCACTGACATTCATTTACATTTACAGCATTTTGCACAGGGCGACCTACACGAATGCTTTGCAGTTTCCAAAGAAAACATGTCCCTCAAACCAGAAAACTTAGACTTGAATTCTGCTGTCCAGTAAAAATCTGCTACATGTGAAGTTAAAGCTTCAGCATTAAATGTGTTAGTTTAAGGCATGAAGGTGCAGTTGTTACCCTAAGTGCTCTTGGAAGAGTTGTGCTTTCAGTTGCTGTTTATAGTCAGCCAAGATTTCAGCAGTTCTCATGTTTAGGGGAAGTGTGCTCCACCACTTAAGAGCTGAGACTGAGGAGATCGTCTTTAGCTTTTTATAAATGGAAGGACAAGCTGGAGAGAGCCTTGTGCTGTGGTTTGATCACTGCAGATAGATACAAAGGGGCTGGTACAATATTACAACCTCCCTGCTGGAAGTCACACATAGGGTGTCATATGAATCATATCATAGGGTGAATGCAACATGAATAATGTCATTCACAAATCATTAATAGCGATGGAAGTTTGGTTATTGGGACCCTGCAAGCTTTTTTTAAATGACCGAGTGTGCAAAAGGAAGTGCAAGGGGCCCTTAGTGTGAAATGACAGTTCTGGATCCTGGTTGTGGAATGGGTAAAACAAAGAAAGTGGCTTTCTAGCAGGCCTGGGATCAGGGGGTCAATAAGTGCAGAAGGGCCCCTTCACTCAATAATTAAACCCACCCATTTGTCTACACGCTTCTATTGTCTACATGTCCTTAAAGCTGTCAGACATTTAGATCTTTGGTGACTGGCTGTAAATGCAGCTCTGCTGTTGAAATCCTGTTTGTCTTTTGACAGATCACCCCCATATCCAAAGACTATACTTTTTTGGAGATGGACCCTAGCATTGGGTACCCTGCCTTTAGTTTGGATTGTATCGTATTGTATTATATTGTATGTGCTCAGTCTGCAAAAGCAGCCTGTTCGGGGCTTAAGAGGGTTTGGGAAATAGCCATGTGAGCAGTGATTACTGTGTTAAGTACATAAACATGTTATTAAAGGAGGAAAAGATGAAATAAAACAGCAGATAAAAGGGAAGTTCGAAACTAGAGTCAGGAAGAAGGTTTTTGTGACATCAGATTTTCTCATTTCAAAATTAGTGAGTCTGACTTTTTAACGTAGAGCAATGCTGTCAGGCCCGATCCTACATTTTAATGGACTGATTTAATATTTTTCACCATGTTCTGATCTCCGTTGCATTAAACCAGTCAATCACTGAGTGCAATTATTTATTCTGTGTCTCATGCACTGCTGCACTAGAACGCCACATTAAATTCAATCATGTACTTTCACACTCCCTAGACTATCGTGTAGCAGTGCCATGGTCTACTGTGCCCACTCTGAGCAGCTGACCTGTGCTAACCCTGACCCTGTGAATAGCGCTGTGCTGAGGCCGCGGGTGGAGAAGCAGCGACTGATTATATTCTGTCCTCTTTTGAGGAACAAGGAGAGCTTATTTGCGTCACGTCCTGTGGAGGAGGTCACAAGAAACAGGCTGAAGGAAACCACCATGGGGTGTGTGTGTATGTCTGTCTGTGTCTGTGTGTGTGTGTGTGGTATAACTCTTATGCTACTCTACCATCCATTTTGCTTCATTGTGGTTGCTGGCACTAGACAGCAGGCTTAAGGTTTGGGTTGGGTAGGATTTGGAACTGGAGCGAGATAGAGAAAGAGAGAGGGAGTGAGAGAAGACAGCGATCCGTGTGAACAGTGAGCGCTGTGTGTGTTCTGTGACTTTGTTAGAAAATGAATCGCAATAAAACAGGAAGGAATGAGAAGCTGTTTCACTTCTTATTAACACGCCATGCCTCACTGTGTATGTGTGTGTGTGTGTGTGTTCAGTCCAAAATTCTACTAATCGTCCTAAAATGATGGTTATCTGAACTTTTACAAAACCGTGACCCCATAGAACATAATGTACAACATTCATTTATTACATTCTTTATGAAAGAGCACATGGCCTGCATTTTTTCTGCACTGAGGTCAGATTATAATGTGAGGTCCTTCAAAGAAAAAGGAAAAAACAAAAAGAAAAAAATTCCCCTTCTTTATCCCTTGTAGCTGTTTTTGCTCCTATGCCTTTATGATACAATTCAGCTGAGTTCTGATTGGCTGCCTTGTGTTGTACTTCATTCCAAAAGCAGTCCTACCGGAAACACTCCTTACCGCTACGGTGTGGGTGGTCAGGACTAACCTTCTGTAAGGTGTATATTAGGATATTTGCTCATGTTTTTTTCTTTGTGACGTCATAGAGCAGAGAATATTAAAGGGTCGGCTTTTGAAGTGCAATTTCCTTATATGGAGTGTACTGGAGTGAGAGCTGAATGGTACATCAAAGTGATTTTCCTGCAGTGAGGAACATTTTGGTTTTCCATGATATGGACCTTTTAATAATAATCACACGTCAGAAGTTCTTGGCCGCAGTGCTCAGCGGGCACCATAGACAGCAGGTTTTTATTATAAATTGTGCATCTTCTCTTGTACAGCGACTGGTTCTTATTTGGGACGGTATAGAGGTGCAGTGATAGGAAAGGTCCCGGGTTCGATTCTGGGGTGGCTTGGGCCCTTACTGTGTGGGGCCTGTGTTGAAGGAGTTGTACTCAACATACACACATGAACACACACATCAGAATTCTGTATTAATGCAAATAGTTATTTAAAGCAACTTTTCTTGAACCTTTTTCATCATTATGTAGTTTGGCAACTTTATTTTGAGATTTTGATGTTCTTCGACATAAGACTACATTTATAAATGGTCTATAGATGGTTTAAAAATTATTAGTGCTTTTTCATTATTATTTCTTCAAAGTTGTGAACTAAATTAATAGGGCAACAGTTACCCGTTGTGTGCTAAATTGTGTCTCCTCATTCTTAGAAACTATTAAAGCTCAGATCTTGCTGGTCCAAGATCATTCTTTGTCCTCTCCAAATGTCTACACTGTACCTGCCAGCTTCTTCACACTGAACGGTTCACTCTTTATTCACGTTGTAGCCAATAGGGTGACATTAGTCTGTTTAGTACAAGGCATCCAATCAGAATAGTGGTCATTCACATATGTCAGTCTTAAAGGTACAGTAACTATATCAGGCCCTTTAATTCTAATGGATTAAAAGAGGTTGGAAAATAACAATGCAGAAATGTATTATATTTTTGGTACATTTATGGACACATACAAGCACAAGTGGACCTTCAAGTTTGTTAAGATAAAGTAAAAATAATGTCGAGAATGGGCCCTTTAAGGCTGTAGCCATATTGTAATGGGGGCTAACTGTTCCCACAGATTGCATAGAAAACCAGTGAGATCTTCACTACAAACTGCTTTATTATTATATACACTTACTGTGTGTGTGTGTGTGTGTGTTTCTTGCTGGCACTGTGTGTATTGCAGTGCTGGTGCAGAAGGAAGGTGTATGCGTGTGTTTGGGTGTGTGTGTGAAAGCCTGTGTGAATTTGTGTGTGTATGCAGGAAGAGCACTCTCAACTCTCGCGACACATTATGCTGTGATGTCTTTCTCACACACTCACGCACACACTGCACACTTCTGCTTTCCTGCCAACAAAGAGGAAGTGAGAGAGAGTGCGAGAGAAAGAGAGGTAGTGGTTAGATGTAAGAGGAGGAGCCTGAGCTATTATGATAAAGAGACGATCGGGAAAGAGAAAAACAGGCAGAGGGGGGAGTAGAGTTTAGATGTAGGAGATGGAGCCTGAGCTTTGTGATAGAGAGACAATCATGAAAGGGAGAAGACAGACAGAGATAGAGAGAGAGGGACAGTTAGAAAGAGTCAGAATGGTTGACACTGAGAGAAAGAAAGGTAGAGAGAATGGAGAGAGGAAATGAGATTAATGAGAATATTTAATGTACACTTGATTAACTTTTCTATTTCTTATCCATTCATCCATTCATCCATCTATTCATGCATCCATCCTCTGAGCTGCTTATCCGGAACAGTTCATGGGAGGGAACAAGAGTCTATCCCAGGCCTTGTAGTTCAAAGGCAGATGGACATGTTATTGGTCCATCATCGGGCACGTTTTCAGTATATTTTCACAAAATTTGTTTTTACGCCAAAAAAAATAGAAGGAAAGTTAAGTCAAAGTGACTACTTGTCATAGTGAAACACAGCACACAGTGAACCACAACGAAATGCTTCCTCTGCTTTTCACCCACACACACATGCACGTGCAGCAGGGGACAGCTATATATTATAGTGCCAGGGAAGCAGTGAAGGGGACAGTACCTTACACAAGGGTACCTTAGGGCAACTTATTGGTCTGGGATTAGTTAATTGGTTCGAGTTAACATTTTAGTTCATGTTCATGTCCTGTTCCTTTGTATAGTATATAAACTATATAGAACGCACTTATATGTTTGAAGACACCTGCTCAACCTGGGTTTCTTCTGAAGAGTATTTTAAGGGGGAGTTTGTCCTCCCTTTATTGCAGCAACACCTTTCACTATTTAGGATTTATGCTAGTTGCTGGAACATTAATGTGAGGATTTGATAGAACCCCGTAGATCATTAGTAATGTAGTAATGATGAGTTTTGGATCATCTCCATATCCATTTATGAGATTTTCTCCATGAAAATCTCCATTTTTGGAGCAACTTCTCTCCAACTCATCCTGAAGGTCCATTTCCCCAGAGAATTCAGTTCCTCTACCCCACAGCCCAGTGCTGGGTGCTTTTTTCTCTTTAGTCAGTGTATTTTTATAGAGACTGTAGTTAATCCTTAATACAACTTTAGTCTGTTGAGTGGTAAGGAAGTTCTTGGAATTATGTTGTTATGTCTCCATGAAGTCCAGTGTTGTTAGGAAACCAGACTAGTGACATAAGGGATAACTGTAATGTGCCTGATGTATTTACCTTCTCAGAACAGAGGATTTCATGGTAGTTATTATGAATTTGAAGCCTGAAGGCTGTACGTAAGGCTTAATAAGACATAATGAACTTCATTATGAAACTTGCAGGGTCCCTAAACTGCCAAAGTTTGACATTTTTTACGTCTCTTTCTTGTGACAACTAATTCAATTTGTGTTTTTAACTTTCATTTTCATGACCAATTTTGATGTAAAATATAAAACAGGAGATTTAAAAAAAAAATGTTATGTGTTAACATCAACTTTAGGGGCAAAAGTGAATAATGTCTGTTTATTTTGGCACCTTTTGACATAACCTTTTGTTAGTTTATTTGAACTTGAAGTCCATTGGCCTCTTTAGGGTGTTCATATTAATAGTCATAATATCAATCAGTAAAAAAAAAAAAAAAAAAAAAAAAAAAAAAGCTGGACTACACATTAGACCTAACCATAAAACTACAGTGGGCTTCAATCTGAGGGTGCTATGTTGATTTTTGTCAGCTTTAAGCTTAGCTAGTCATCGATGATCTGCATTTTGGGATGACTAAGCATTATATTCTAAAGTCACAAATTTAGATCTTGTTGTATTTTTATATTAATAATAATTCCATTCCATTTCTTTCTCTTCCTCAGTCCTCCTGGCTCAGCCCATAGAGAAGGATGGCATCGAGGGTAAAACACTGAAGATCACGGATTTTGGACTGGCACGAGAGTGGCACAAAACCACTAAGATGAGCACAGCAGGCACCTATGCCTGGATGGCACCAGAAGTCATCAAATCTTCCACCTTCTCTAAGGGCAGCGACGTATGGAGGTAATTGAATACAAATTTATGTCCTGATGATTCAGCTTAGTGACGGATTCTGAACAATTAATAGGTTATAGGCAGTCTGTAGAGGAGCACTCTGAAAGCAATCAAGTAGTTTTAGTCACCATCACTGAAAGAGAGGAAACCCACACCAGCAGGATCTCACTCTTGCATTGTAGTTTGTAGTTATTCATGTATGTGAAGTAGATCCAAAAGTTTACTGTTAAAACTTGTGTGTAATGATTACTTGATTGAGTCAAAATAATTGCCAGATTGCTCGATTACTAACACCACTGAGTTACAGCTCTTTTAACCATATGCCTTTTTAACACCTTTAACACATGAGCTGCAGTGCGAAACTGATACAAGACCCCAACCATGTAATGGCTGATCAACTACATTTACAGCAAAGTTGGAGGAGGTTCCATTTTTTATTACCAAGCTAATATTTTTGAGACTCAGCAAACAAGTTTTATAACATTATTGTGAGGATCTGATGGCAATCAGCCCTGAGAGCGTAAGTGACATTAGGCTCTGATGTTGGATTATTAGCTCTAGATCACAGATGCCACTCCAGCTCATTTAAAAATTATGGTATTGAGCTCCATCACTCCAGTAAATGCAGGTCCAACGATCCACAGCTCAGGTTTGGAGGGCTTTATACGCCTCATGCCCATACTTGGCAACTTTTAATTTTTAAGCTTAGTAATGAGTAAGGCTGGTTTATGTGATGTGATATCACCTTCAGAAGGCATAGGTGAGAAATGTTGGTTCATGTGATGTGATATCACCTTCAGAAGGCACAGGTGAGAAAAGTTGGTTCATATGATGTGATATCATCTTTGGAAGGCAGAGGTGAGAAAAGTTGGTTCATGTGATGTGATATCACCTTCAGAAGGCAGAGGTGAGCAAGTTTGGTTTATTTGATGTGATATCACCTTCAGAAGGCAGAGGTGAGCAAGTTTGGTTTATTTGATGTGATATCACCTTCAGAAGGCAGAGGTGGGCAAGGTTGGTTCTTGTGATGTGATATCACCTTCAGAAGGCAGAGGTGATCAAGGTTTTGACAGCTATGAAGCAAGACAACTGCTCAGCTTGTTTGGCCTTTTAAGGTATTTAATGTAACGTTCAAAGGGAGAATCCCAATGGATGTAGTCCTGAAACAACTAGTATATGATTGTGTGTGTATTTGTGTGTGTGTGTGTGTGTGTGTGTGTGTGTGTGTGTGTGTGTGTGTAATCAAAGCTAAACAGAAATGCTATGCAATTCGTCCCACATTCTCTTTCCCTGTTGCACACACACGCACACACACACACACACACACACACACACACACACACACACACACACACACACACACACACACACACAAATTCAAAGGACAAAAATGCTCAGCCTTGTTGTTACCTGCAACTGCTTTTAACTCAGCTAACAATACTGCTCTTATTCAGACTTAAAGAGAGTGGAAAGATACACACACATACCACACATACACACACACACATAAGACATACACTCAACATAGCGGCCAAACTGCAAACAATAGGCACTTGTGTGTCCTAGGACACATCCCTACACCCACTTAGCCTGCGGATCACTCACACTGTCGTTAGATCTGAATCACTTCACCAGCAAAAAGACCTTCATTCACACACACGTACACACACAAATTGTGTAGCAATAGGTGGGACATTTCCTTCTAGTATTATGACTGATACTTGTAATAACAGCTGTGCTGTTCAGCCTTTCGAACTGGGCTCTTTCTGGTCAAAGCTCAGAATTAAACTGCAGTTCTACCAACCAGAGCAGTGTGTATTCAGAAAACATATTCAGTCAACTACACTTCTACATCTAATCCTCTCCCATGCATAAACAGGAACAAATTTTGCTCATGTTCCTTGTATGTAGAGAGCACCTTCATCAGGCACATGGGACAAGCTCCTGTTCAATGCTGTTCATCACTGTCATTGGCAGTTTTTATTCATATACTGCAATAATTCTGTTAATGTGTTATGCTAAGAAGTTGAGTTGATGTTGGTAACTATGCAGTTTGCTGTTAATGATGTGGTACGAGAGGTGGGAGACAAAGGTTTATTGATATTGCGACACAAGTTTCAGATATTTTTTTCATACCTTTCATTTATTAATGAGATATGGGGTACACCTTTACTTTATTCCACAAGATGCTACATTCAGGGTTTCCTAGATGGCTGACGAGACTGCTGTACACAGCATGCCATCTGCCTTCAAGCCAAAGTGTCGCAATACTGCATTAGGTGCTAAATCATAATAGCCATATATTCCTAATAAGCCTCTCGTTCTAATAATACAGATAAAGCTTTTTTTCATTTTAGAAACTAAAATGGATGGTACTGATTAAAGGGGAAAGGCAGGGCTAACTTACAGTTAGAACTTCCAACTTCCAACTACAGGACATAGTAAATTTGGGACTTTTTTGTTATCCTCCATAGCATTAAAGACTTTTTTTCAGCACACCTGTTGTTGCTAAGCAACACCAGTGGATGCTTGCACTTTGGGGTATTCATTTTTGTGGAAGGTATATTTGAGACAATATTCAGGGCTTTACCTTTATAAACTGTTGTATAAAAGCATTCAAGGTCATGTATGATGATTATCTGCTCATTCACCCTATCACCCAGCTCCATCGCTTCAGTCTGTGGATTCCAGTCTCATTCCTGGTGACCCCCCTTTCCTGGAGTACTGTTCACTGCCCCAACATGCCAGATCCAGCGCATCAGCTGCTTATCAGTCAAACAGATCACACAGAAAACATATACAAGTGACTAAGCTTAGCTTAAGCACATGCCCTTTGAACAGCAGAAAGCAGAACCTTCTCCTTCAACACATCCTCAACCCTGTTGAGATGTTTAAATACCATCAAACTGACCCATTTAACTATTTCACCGTGTAGATGATGCTAGGATGTTAATCTACTAATTATTTTACCGTCTTATCTTCTATCATAGACAAATATGGGAAGGTTTAAGTCATTCTTTTTTTTCTTTCTCAGTTTATCAGATTATAGCATTGATTTTTCCCTGGAATTAAAAGCCAATGTGCAATCAAGAGTAACGAGAAAATAAGTGGTTGGCTTTTTTATTTTATTGAAAAAGCAATAACAATAACAAATAATAATTAATTAATAAAATTAATCAAATGATAATTTTTTGCACAGCTCTTCACATTTACTAATCACAATACAGTTGTACAGATACAAGTGCAATAAAACTCTTAACTGAACTTCTCGCAGGCACTCAGGATGTAGTGCAACAGTCCAATTAATAGAAACTGAATAATAATATGAAAAACAAACTACAGAACACCAGAACAGGGAGAATAAGAGGTTTCATTGGCTCATGGCAGCAGTGAAGTATAAAAGAATATTGCAGTAAAATACATTTAGAGTTAACATCTGCTATAAATTTACACTAATAAAAACACAGCATGTAGTGAAGTGGCCCTGCAGGAGAGAAGTGTTATATACAAAGATAGTGGCTGAGTACAGTATATATCTGAGTTACAGAAAGTGAGAATGCGGATGAAATATTGGAGAGACTGACCGTCCAAAACAGAGGAGCTGTTGCTTTAGAAACTGTCCCGAAGTCTTGTCATGCGTGATCTGATGGACATTGTTTGCCAGAGGACAGGAAAGAGAGGAGTCTCACAGCTGGTCGACTGGGGTCCTGCTTTTCTGATGCATTGTGCGGTGTAAGTGTCCTGTGTTGGTGGAAGCTCTGTGCTGATGACCTTCTGAGCTGAACACTTTGAAGAGCTTTCCTGGTTTGTACCAAAACCACCACAATAAGAGGACATCACATCACCAGTCAGGGTGGACTCAACTGTTATCTGTAGAAGGTGCACAGTCCACAGTCGTTGTACTTTTTCAAGCATTGGTGGGCCTTCTTGGTGACACCAGCCCTGCCTTATGGAGGTCATCAATGAGGTGATCCCCAGAAATCTGGAGCTGTTTAACTCATTCCCACGAGTAATCAAGTCTTAAAAATGTTCTCTGCAGCTGTGTTGGCATGGACAAATCATTGCGTAGTTTGCATGTGTTTAAAATCATAGGTCTGTGTGGTTTTGGATGGAATCGATCCATTCCTTTTATGATAACTGGACAGCTGGCTGCTCAGTCCTGCCCACATGTGGCTTTGATTTGTGGGCCTTAAATTTAATTGAGGTCGCTAAGCCTGATGCGGAAGTTATTAGTGAAACTTGTCAACTGCTCAACCACAGCATTTCGCAGCATGAAATCCCATCCCGCCTTTCATAGTAAAATTTACACTCCTGTGTAACAGAAAACACCTTCCGCTCTCTGAGACAGCAGGGCTAAACTGCTTGCCCAATCACTACACTTACAAACCTTATTTTTCCAAGGCCTTAAGTGCATCTTTATATATGCCTTAGATTATGGTCTTTAGAACCTGTAGGGCAGAGAAAGCCATGTTGGACTCTGTATGTGTGTGTGTGTGCGCATGCTGTAATTAAGGGGCTATATAAAGTCACTGTGGGCGACTTGCTTTCTCTTAGTGAGAGTGTTTTAAAGGCGCAGTGCTCTTGTGTGGCTTGCAGGGTGTAATTGTCGGTGTCAGGGAGCCAAACACCAAGCATCCTGCTTTTCCTTTTGCGGACACAAAACAGTTGTGTCCAGTATGTGCAATTTGATGTGTGTGTGTGGCATGGCTCCATCCAATCTGCTTTACTGTCTGTCTGCCTGTGTCCTGGTACTTTTGGCCTTTTTTCAACTGCCTTTCAAGTCCCCAGAAGAGGTTAAGGCTGATAAAAGTAAATTTACACAAACATTTCAATGTTTTCACTGGAACAATGAAGCTAATTTGCCAAACTCAAATCAAAAACAGTTAAAAAAAATGTTCTGTTGTTCTATGAAATTAGCATTGAATTGACATTTTTAATGAAGCCGTATATTGTGACGATAAAATCAGAAAAATGTATTTTGGAGAGGTTGAGCATCAGGCAGCATGTTGAATCCAGTTTTATGTGAAGAAAAAAAGCTTTTTTTTGGTTCAGATTTATTAAACGCTTCTTTAGAAAGCAGTCTTCCACACTAAACCCACCCTGAATGACTTCGTTTTCAACATCACTAATAAATAGGTTGCAATTTTCCATTAAAACTAAAACACATATTATTATGACACTATAAATATGATTTATTAGCATATCTGTCTTTTATCCTTTTCTCACTCACCCTTTCCTTCCCTCTCTGTTTACACAGTGGTGCCTTAGAATGTTGTTTATTTCTGTATAAATTAGACCTAAAACATCAGATTTTCATGCAAGTCCTAAAGGGGGCAAAGAGAACTAAATTAAACAATATATATATGTATGTGTGTATGTGTGTGTGTGTATATATATATATATATATATATATATATATATATATATATATATATGTGTGTGTGTGTGTGTATATAGTTATTTTACCCCTCTGTCTCTCTCTTTGTAGTTATGGTGTGCTGCTGTGGGAGTTGTTGACTGGTGAGGCTCCGTACAGAGGTATAGATGGTCTGGCTGTAGCGTATGGAGTGGCTGTCAATAAGCTGACCTTACCCATCCCCTCCACATGCCCCGAACCATTTGCACAACTCATGTCAGGTGAGCTTTTATCATTTGTTAAATAAAGCCATCCATCCATCCTTCCATCCATCCATCCATCCATCCATCCATCCATCCATCTGTCCATCCATCCATCCATTCCCATGCCACCTGCCAGTCCTTCTTTTTCCAATGAAAGGATGAGAGAATGACATTTAATAATGACCTGAAAAAGGTTAACTTGCATCAGACTTTTATTTTTGCAAAAGTGATGAAACATTTGTTTTTTCCATAAAATAGGCCCTTTATATCTCTTTATCTCAGCAATCCATTCATTTTTGCATGTAAAAATGGAATTAAAATAATACAGATAAGAACACAAATACAGTGGTACCTTGACTTACGAGTGTCCCAACTGGCAAAAATCTGGCAAAAATCAGCGAATAAGATTCAGTTATTCAGTTCAGCCTTTCAGCAGCACCTGATTTAATTTAATAAAGGACTGATTAGATCATCAGTTGAATGGTAATTGTTAATCTTGGCCATAATGTATTGTTTATTTGCAATTATTTGAATACTGATACAAATTCCCTGTCACTCTGTTTATTTTTTCCTGACTGTGTACCTGTCTTGTGTGTGTTTTAGAGTGCTGGGAGCAGGACCCTCACCGCAGGCCAAGTTTTGCCTCTATCCTGGCTCAGCTGTGTGCTCTGGAGCAGCAGGTAATGGAGGAGATGCCTCAGGAGTCCTTCCACTCACTGCAGGAGGACTGGAAGCTGGAGATCCAGGACATGTTCAACGAGCTCCGGGCCAAGGAGAAGGTGTGTGTGTGTGTGTGTGTGTGTGTGTGTGTGTGTGTGTTTGTTTAAGACTGAAAGATATGGACAAAAAATTAGCATTGTGATTATATTTCTGCTTGTGTATTAAGTGTATTAAAAACACTGCTATGACAGAGAACATGTTAAGTTAGAACTATGCTGATAACAAGCTAAAAGAAAACTGGCTAATTCTTAATTGCCCCTCCATTTACATCTTAGGCCTGGACTTGGATTACTATATGGGTTCAATTTAAAACGAAGTAAAGATCACTTGAGTGTCTTACAACTTTTAAATGTCTGTATTTTAATTAGAACCCACATGAAATCAGCTAATTACTTTCTATTTAGGCTCCCTATGAAGTTTAGGGACACCCCAGATGAAAGATGGCCACCCAAGTCACTAAAGATACAGAGCCTAGATAAATAAATGACAGGATGGATAGGTGATGCATGCTGATGATGTTTTGCTTGTTTATTCTTGGGTTTATTATAACCTGGGTTGTTATTCAGTATCATCATCGTACTGTCTTCATACAACTGACCTGATGGCTTATCCAGATATATTAGATCTGTGTTCCCCACTGAGGCCAGCAGTAAACATATAAGATATGCTAAAATTTCACAGTTTGTAGGTGCCTGTATTTTTTTCGGTGTGGTTGCAGTTGCCAGTATTTTAATAGAACAGGCAGGCTTTTGAGACTCTTTTGAGACCCCAGTGTAGGAAAAGAGATGTGTAACACCATAAATGCAATATTACACTAATATCAAACTGGAAATCACACGAAGAGTCCTGCACAAATGATCAGTGTGGTTGCTTTTATAATGAACATTTTTAATACTAAAAAAAGGCTCATAGCTTAGAAAACCACAACTTTGACCTTTTAGTTTATGTGGAGGCTCTTGTTCACGTCTAATTTACACACCCACTGAAAGGAACCAAAAGTATTTTTTTCCAATTGCTCCAAAGAAGCATTCTAAGCATTCTTCACAGCTTAAAAACATGTGAGCAGTGCAAGTTTATGTTTGTTTGTGTGTGACGAGCAGGAGCTGCGGTGTCGTGAGGAGGAGCTGAAGCGGGCGGCTTTGGAGCAAAAATCTCACGAGGAGTTCCTCCGTCTGAGGGAGCAGCAGCTGGCTCAGTGGGAGCAGGACGTGTTTGAGAGAGAACTTTCACTGCTCATCCTCCACCTTAACCAGAACCAGGAGAAACCCAACGTTAAGAAGCGCAAAGGAACCTTCAAGAAGCACAAGCTGAAGAGCAAGAATGGAGAGAAGATCAGTATGCCGCAGGGTGGGTAATGGAGATGGGCGATATTACATTGTTTTCATTACTGAGCAAAGGTGTCGACCATCTCAGCACTGGAAGAAAAACATTACTACAATATGAAAAACAACATAAATAACATTAACATAACTAAAATGTTAAATGGTCCTCAGCTAAAGTTCATGCATAACTGAGAAAGCAGAGATGCAGCAAGAATCAGAAACAATGAGATTTCTCTCAGTTGCCATGACGAAGTCTGCTAGCACCAGTGCACCAGTTAAGCGTGTTACTATATTATGATATTTTTTTCTCAGATTTTATCCACAAGATCACAGTGCAGGCATCTCCCGGGCTGGAGAAGAGGCGAAATTCTCCAGATTTGGGTTCTCCTTCAATTGGCCCTCGATTCCGTGCAATCCAACGTAAGTGAATCCTTGGAATTACTTTACATTCATTCAATCGTTGTAACAAAATCACACACACAGCCATGTTTAAAGCTTGGGCCTCCCTAAAGTTTGGCCAATGAAAAATCAATCAATAAACGATCAGGTTTAAAGGTGTCTTGCAAGAAATGATATGAAAAGGTCCATGGTCCACGGTGCAAAGTATTAAAGTAATCAGCCAGAGTGCTGTGATTACTTTACGTAGCGTAATGTATACATCAGTATATTACACTATATACAGTACTGTGCAAAAGTTTTAGGCAGGTGTGTAAAAATTCTGTAAAACAAAGAACGCTTTTAGAAATATAAATAACGATTGTTTATTTTTATCAATTTACATTGATGATCATTAGCACCTGTTTGGTAAAATTGGTTGATCATACACCTGACTATAATCCTAGTAATATAATATAAAATATAAAAATAAACAATCATTATTTATATTTCTAAAAGCATTCTTTGTTTACAGCATTTTTTCACACCTGCCTAAAACTTTTGCACAGTACTGTATATCAGTTTATTCAACATTGCCAATAATTGTACTGATGTAATGCATTCTTTCAAATCAAGCAGAACGTGCCACTTTTATTCAGTGATATTTAGAATGTATATGTTTAATCAGTTTTAATGAGCTACTACAAATAATCTAAACATCATGCTTTTTCATGCAGCAAGAACCGTGTTAATGAACGTTATTAACCTCTTGTTTACTCCTCATGCAGTGACTCCAAGTGACAGCAAGTGGAGCTCTGTGTGGCCCCTGGAGTCTCTTCCACTGAAGCAGCCGAATGGGGATCGCAAGCTGCCTCCCCACTGGAGCCCACAAAGCCCTAAAAGCCCCAAGAGCCCCAAATTATTACGGCTTAGTCAGCAAGAGAGCGGGTACCCACTCATTAAACACAATGATTCAAACTTGACTGAAAAAAGCTAATTTATTTCCTGGATTGAAGTGGCTACATAGTTCCCTCATTAAGTTCCCTCATTATTATTACCTTTTTTTTCCTTTTTTTAAACTAGGTTTAAAAAATGTGATCTCACAGTTAAGCTAATAAGTTTAAAACATTTTATCATATCATTATTTTTAACATAGAAAGTGGGATTGTTTGGTTTGACTTTAAGAAGTTTATACTTAATTTTTGCAAGTTTAAGACAAAACACACTTGTGGCAGTGATCATCTCACTATTGATTGACCAGAGAAATGATCGTTGAAATAATTAATACCAGAAGCAGGCCTTTACTGTCGGATGGATGGCAAAATAAACACTTTGGGAAAGAAAAATGAGCATAAACTAGTCTTTAATCTAAGGAGGATGAAATTGTAATAGTAATTTCAGGTCGTTATTTGGTTTTAATGCTAATGATGTGCTTTTGAGGTCATTTTTTTAATTTGGTCAGTCAGTATAAGCAGCAAAGGCTTCAACTTTTAGTAGCGGAAAATGTCTTGCTGCTTGCTTTTCATTCTCTCAACAGAAATCAAGAAGGCGAGCCGTTCACTCACAACACCCCAGTAGAACAGTTCTAAAAAATGATCTGCGGTGTGAAACTGGTTCAGTTTTCCCAAATCACCTGCCTTTTATTTTCTTCAGGATTCAAAATACTGTGCAAATTTTAAGTTCTACATTTGTAATACATACTTGTTAGATGTACATTGTAGACTTTAGGCATTTGATTACAGATCCTTTTAGTTACAGACATCTGTATGTGTGTGTGTGTGTGTGTGTGTGTGTGTGTGTGTGTGTGTGTGTTTTACAGTCTGTCCATGAGGGCTAGACTGCTGGAGGTGGACAGCAATGAGAATGGAGACTCGAAGGATGACTTTGAGGAGTACAGACCCAATACGCCGGAACCAAGCCAAAACGGTAGACTTACTTTCCTACTCTATGGAAGAATGTTGGATGTTTTTTATATCTGCAAGACATACTTTACAAGCCTTTTAGCACAACTGGAGTTGATCAGCCAGTATATAATTAGTTTCTGAAGCCTTTTAGTTTTCCACAATCTGTATGAAGTTCAGTTATCGATTAATCTTTCATTGTTTAATTTTTATATGTTGCCTATAAAAAGGAAGCTGAAACTGCTTCTATATACTCACTTTGTACTTTCTGCCAATCTCCTGTTCTCATTCTAGACTCTAGCTCGGGTAAGGAGCACTGTTGGTCGGTTCTTCCAGAAGAGGACTCTGGGAGTGAGGAGGGATGCTTGTCCCCCCGCAGTTCCCCGAACCCGGACTGTCGTTCCAACATGCCTTCTCATGCTAAAAGCACTCAGCACGCTTTGCTCAGTGGAGCTGCCCTGCTGGCCTCCGTGGCCCTTGGGCGTCATTTAGAGCCCCAGCGCCCACCGACGCCCCCTCCACGAACTAACCACAGGACTAACCCACCTACCCTGGACCTGGAGCGTGATCGCACCCCAGTGGCCATAGATGACTTGCCCACTGACCCAGCCATTGTTGGGGATCTAATTACGTTCAGCACAGACTCTTTGCCTCGAGGGATTTTTGATGCCCCGCTGAAGCCCCCTGAGGCTAAACCCTTACCCTTGACTCCCCCTCCTCCAAACCCTCGAGACCGCTCAGGAAGGAGGACCCCTCAGCACAGCTCAGCAGAGTGGATTGCTCAGGCTAATGGTGAGACAGCAAATGAGGAAGTCAGTCAAACTGGAGATAGAAGGAGAAGATCCAGTCAGGGACTGTCCTCACAGTTAGGTAAGACAGTCTGTGTTTTGATGATGGTAATATTGTCTAATGTATAATTAAATTACATTTGTACAATTTACAAATTGCCCTAATAGGTAATGCAGTCAAGTCAAAACATGCTTATTGTCTAAGCTTTGCAACAAGACAAAATTTGCTAATCAGTAATGAAAGCCTTTATTGCCACAGTCTGCATGGTGCTAACTGCATGCCTGAATGAAAACACACTCACCTAGACTGTGTAGCGATCTTTGCTGACATCGATTAGACTTGCTTATGTGCTTACATGGACTGAAGTTTCACATTCTCAAAGATATATCAGGATAACCCAGACTGAGAATCAATGATTTTAAAAGTATTATCTGGTTTTGCTGATGCTTGATCATTTATGCCTAGCACCTCCTTGAGAATTTAGGAGATGCAGCATTGACTAGGAAATCTGGAGTAAGAAAAGCTTATTTTGAAAATAAATGATCAATTTTAATATATTTGAATTTTTGACTACAGGCAGCTTATTATTTCAGTTCTAATCCCATCAGACAGCCCTGCTTGTTAGCTACAAAAAAAAACTTCAGACACAAAAAAGCCTTGGCTGACTAGATTTTTGGTACTGGTAAAGTTATGTAAATGTAATACAAGTAAGCCCATTTTTTAAAGTTGTAACTCTGTTTCTTCACCTTTTCCCTTCCGTTCTTTATTCGCTCAACTCAGTGTTGGACCTGCCTTTGTGCCAAGACACTATGGAGGAAACAGATGACAAATCTCCCATCCCATTTGCTCTGTACCCGGACCCTCGTCTTTGGAGTCCCAAAGCTCGCCGCCTGGAGGTCAACATCATTCCACGACCCCGGCCGTCCCCCATTCGTCCACGGATCGATCCTTGGAGCTTCATTTCGGCCGGCGTGATGGAAAAAAGCAACTCGCGGAACAACCTTTCGGCTAGCAGCCCCACGAGTCCACGACTGGGGTACCAGCCTTCGCCCACCAACCCCTTCACGAACTGTGACCCTTTTTTTCCATCCCCGGACTGTGACCCTTTCAGCATCAAGGCTGACCCCTCGGTGAGCTCTGATCTGTCCTCACCCTTCGACCCCTTTTCTGCTCCCTTTCCCACTTCACGCTCCGCACCGTGCTCCACCAATGGCAGCCCCAACCTTTCTCTCAGGGTTGCTCCACTGAACCCAGCTGACTCCCCGCTCATCGACCTGGGCTGGGCGGGTGTCAGCAAGCCCCTCGCTGTTGCCAAAGAAAAAGTTTGTCCCAGGAGAACTCTGGGCCTAAGTCCCTTCAGGTCGCCAGCGCAACTCAGAGACGACATTTTTTGAACTTTAAAGGGGGAGCCAAATGGTTACCTGACAAGCAGAGTTTGGATCTAGACAGTGCAGCACCCAGGTGGTAACTACCCTCAATATTTGGTGCTTTGGAGATCGTTGAGTTCCTTTGGAAAGAGGAAAAAATGCACAACAGCTCTCAAAGACTATGATCAAGTGGTGCCTCAGATGGTAGATGGGTCTGTTCTTACATTGTTGCCTTAGAAACAGTGGACCCTAATGATATTCGCAGATCTTTATCATGCAGTTAATGCACTTCAGTCAGCAGCAAGAGAGGAGAATATTCCAGAACCAGAACACATTTTCTTCTTAAGTCTTTATATCCTGTACATTTCAGAAACAGGAAATTCAGAAAATTCTTTTTATATTTCATTTTTCACAGGTGCCTTCAGCAAGAAGTAGATTGCAAAAAATGTTAGCATGACTAACTAAACACTGAACACCAGAAAGCTTTGTAACATGTAACATGTTGTTGACTGGCTTTTCTTGGTTTTACAGTAGCCATGTTAACCTTTTTGCTTGCACTCTTCCTTTTAAGCAAAGGTGCGAGGTCACAAATGATGAGTCGAATAAGATCCTTTCCTTCATATTAAGCAGAATTTTGTTCACCAATGTCTCTGCCTCAAAATTGCAACTTCTGCTATTGTTGTGCTGGACCTCTGGAAATCTGTAGGAGTTTTTTTTTCATGCCAGTCCTTAATGTAGGTGTGCCATTGACAGGATTTTAAAAACACATTGCCTTTCTTGGAGAGGAAGCTGTCATTCTGAGTACAAGGCTAAAGCATTGTTCTGCTCACGTAAGAGCAAGCTACAGGGGAGAACAAATCAGACTCGCTGAACATTCTGCACATGTGCCAAAGAAAGAAAAAAACTCAGGCCTCCGGTGCACAACTGCAAGGCGCAAAACAGCATAAATTGTGCACTTTTCTCCTAATACTGATTACAAAGCCCTTTTCATTTACCTGGAGATAAACACGCATATCAGTAAGATATCATTTTGCTAGATTATCGTTTCAAACTCAAAAACGAGTCTGAGACCTGTCAGAAGACATGGCTGCATTGTTGCTTGGGTAACACAGCATAGATAGGTTTGTTATTTAAAAATGAGCAAAATAATAATTTCAGACTCGTTGCAAATGAGTCTGTGACCCTTCAGAAGATGTTGCCTGTTCTCTAACTGGGTAGAAAGTTTCCCTCAAGACAATAGATCCATCTAAGCTCTGCCTAAAAACGCATCCTGCCATAGCAACTGTTGCTGGGAAACTGTGACACACAGTCCTTAATTTGGAACAATATTCAACCCCAAATGGGAAAAAGTATATGGAAAATGTATAGAAGAAAAATCCACTGATTCTTACATTTACTTTGACTTTTATTCTGCAGACGGAATGAACCCAAAATATTTCATGTCTTGTCACTTCATTTGTCAGTACACATCCATTCCTGCATTTCAGACATTTTTCTGCAATGAAAAAAAGTCTAAACAAATTTAAGAATAGAATTTTTTTTAATGTATTTCCTCTAATATCACTAATTATTTTTTTTTGGGGGGGGGGGGGTGTATGGATTGCTTAAGGTTAAGTTTAAGAAGCTGGTCCAACCTGGCAACAGTTGCTATGGGCATGGACTTAGGGCATGGACTGAGAATTAGGTAGGTTGAAATAAGTTTTGTTGTATTATTATATTGTAGTCATTTATATGTATTGTGTCCTCTGAACTTCCCTTGCTTGAGGTATTGTTATAGCTCCGTGTTTCTCATCAGCTCTTTAGATGTATTATCTGAGAAGAGTGCTGTCACAACAGAGATGCTTGAAATCTGTGGCTAATTGATTTTGGCTTAAATGACAGGTTTGGGCTTGAGCCCCAACTCCATCAGACACCAACGGGACCTTTTTTTTCGCTGGGATTTAATAACTTAACTGGGCAATACAGCACCAAATCACCAAGGATATGAAAACTAACCTTTTTATCCTTTTTAATTTGAGCCAAAAATATTGTGCCCTTAATCTTCTTTAAACTACTGACTGGGAGTCTGGATGCATAGAACATCCCCTCTAGCTCCCACTTTTATAATGATAAAATGATGATGTGCAAGTACTGTACTGAAAAAGTTTCTTATCTTTTATCTCTAATGATATTTTAATCCGTGAAATTTCTTTCCAGAGCCTGGATTAGGGGAAAAGGTAGAGGAGTGGATATAACAGGATTTACTATTCCCCCCCCCCTTTCTACGGCATCCTGCCACACCCAGGCTAAACAGCACCATAATACTACAATTCATACAAAAATAGAGAAGAGCTAGTGATTTTTCTTTTTCTGTGGCCAAACGTTCGAATGAATCGTCTTACTCAATTATTTTTTTCCCCCCATTACTATGAGAATTTCTTTCACTGCATCCCAGTTCAGCCTCGTTTCCCTAAATTGACCCCAGAGTTGTCCGCCTCAAAAAAAACATAATCTTCACTCTGTTCCCTCAAACACGGAGAGTCATTTCAGCTTCTTCAACCGAGGCTGAAGAGAACCTGGCCTGCTACATCAAAGCATCCCTGGAGGCTGTTCGGCTGCTGGGTTATTGCTTCTGTTCCCAAAAGTGCACAGGAAGCGAAGTCTCCTGTGTAGAAATCGCGAACTTTTGCTAAAAGATTAGAGTTGTCTTAGTGAGTGTGTAACGTTTTGCAATAGTAGATGGACTGACACTTATTGACATACCTGTGCTCCTCCTTAAAATGCGTTCATTAGTATTCACTGTTGGCCGAGTTGTTTTTAAAGACCCTTGTTATGGAGGACTAAGGTTTCCGTGTTTATTATTTCATTGAAGAGGTTAATGTAGAACAAATGTTAAACAATGTTAACTATTCAAAATCTTCTCAGTCCAAGTTAAGCTGCAAGACAGCCCATTTTGAAAGCCCAGTGTTTATTTCGTCACACAAACAAGCTCATCCACATATATCTGCCTTTTGGAACAATAATTTACAG
Source organism: Hepsetus odoe (assembly GCA_017165825.1). NCBI lineage: Eukaryota > Metazoa > Chordata > Actinopteri > Characiformes > Hepsetidae > Hepsetus > Hepsetus odoe. The sequence continues at coordinate 22,249,556 of CM029379.1, read as the reverse complement.
TGTATAAGGAGTGTTTCAGTCTGGGCTGCTTTTTGAAAGAGCCACAATATAGGACAGCCAATTGAAACTGAGGATATAGCGCACACACACGCACACACACACACACACGCACACACACACGCACACACATTGAATACAGGAGATGAAAGCCTGTGCGATTTGTAGTTGCACTCTTGTCTTTGGATTGTTCTGAGACCGAAGATTATTGTCACACAAGCGTAGTATTTAGCAAAATGGGGGGGACGACAATATTTTAGACTTCAAAGTGGTTGTGTGAGAGAGTAACAGTATCAATTCGTGAGAAAGCCATGTCAAGAGGCATTATAATTGTGGCTAGACCTCCCATCAGAGTGCAGTTTCATCAGTAGCACCCTAAATATGCAATGGTTCACAAGTCCATTAACTCAGATCAAGCCTAAACTAGATCCTACCTCAGACCATTCACCACAGGCTTCAATCTTTATACAGCCCATTGTTTTCCTGCAAAAATCATGCTGTCCAAAACTTTAGTGAAAGGGTATGATTTCTGGAGTACTGTCTGTTTCACATTCTTTGACAGATAAACTGGGAGGTTGTAGGCTTTTTGAGTCGATAAGATCGTGCTCACTCGGCCGTCACACTCTAATGTCGTTGCTAATCACTGTCTAGAGACAGAAACAGGCCAGCACCAAAGCAGATAAATCAGCTCTACACTTGTTGAGGAACTTTTGATGGTGTAATGATCTAGGTAAAAGCTTCAAAACTGAGGCCATTTATCATTCTGTGAAGGCTGTGTGAACCTTAAAACTGTATTTAACTTGAGTTGCTAACATGGCCAATAGTGGGTGAGAAAGCCAGAAGCATAACATGGTCACTTATTTAAAAGTAAAAGGCTTTATTCTACTGAACTGGACCTGTTAACCTACATTTTCTACTATTTTTGTTAGTTGTTCTTTTGAATGATCATGGCAAATACTTCAGTGTATGCTATGCTATGCTATGTCCACAATCATCAACACGGGTTACCAATGCTGGTCTGCACGTTTTTTTGTGTTTTCTGTTTATAAAGCACCCACTAGGGCTTGTTCATGAACCAGTTAGCTGGATCAGGTGTATAAGAGCAAAGAAACACTAACGTCTGTTGGGAAGGCAAAGCTCCAGGACCAGGACTGGGAAACATTGCAATAAAAAAAGCAAGATGTCCCTATTTTTTTTCTTTCTTTCAAATGAGCTAAAAAAATGCACACACTCTTTGCACACCTAAATGAGTTGCTCCTGAGGTCTAGCATCTGAACATTAGCAAGTCTGTCTTTCATTTTTTGCTAACATTTTTTGCCAAGGTCACCATCTGGCCGCCTCATTTCGGTGATAACGATTAGTTCTCAAATGAGATAAATTGGATGTGGGGGATCTGTTGCCAAGACAATAACTCTCCGATACATGTGTGCACCCCTGGGTCAGTTTGAACAGGTGTGATCTGAAGTCCACTCGAAATTTATCTCAACCATCGTAATTGTCGCAAGCAGATTCGTATTTATTGGCACCATCTTGTCCTCTGCTGTTTCTCAGCCGAGCTTCTGGAGGCATGAACGTGTAGCAAAAAATTGTTTACTTGGGGAATTGTGGGGAACTGGAGTCAGAAGCCTGTAATACTTAGGGAGAGATCATCAGAAGATACCACATTCCTTGTGCCAAAGAAAGACCTTCTGTAACCTGTTACTAAGCCATGCGAGAAGGGGGGATGAGCCTTGAGTGTCCACCAATCATTTTAAGGGGCATTCCGACCTAAAACATTCAAAACGTTATTTTTATGCAGAGTCCTTTAGAGCATCTCACAGCTTCATTGGGTGGACAGTTCGCTATTATATTCAACTTCTCAACCATCAATGTTCTCATGCAAACATCCACTGGGATGTGATTCAGCTTCCTGACATTGTGTTTTATCCCATTTATGTGCAGTTTTCTCACACCTCCCAAATAAATCACCTGAAGGAGGTTTTTAATCTGGGGAAAAAAAAAAATGGGTCGGAGTGCTTCTTTAAGATGGAGATAGAGTTAGAACTAGCAGCACCATGATAATTGCATTTTCTTGCCTTAATGCTGTTCCTTTGGTGTCCTCAATAAAAAGGTGAATCTCTGTTTAGCGCTATCCACAATCAGCTGTTTGTGGCTAAAAATATAAAGCTTGTAGCCTCCAGTTTAGGCCTTAGAATAAGAGTACTGTGCAAAACTCCCCTGTGACATATATATTTTTTGTTATAAGATTATATAAGATATTTATTGAGGCCTTTTAGACACTGGATGAAAGATATTTTAAAGGGCCGTAGACAGATTCCTCATCAGGATGCTTTGTATATTGTATTTTATATTCTGCTTCACTGGAGTATGTGATGAAGTATGAGTGCTGCAAAGGGACAAATCAAATTGTTGTTTTTTTTTTTTGTTTTGTTTTTTTTAAGACAAACTTTGAGATTTATCTGTAATCAGTGACTAAATACTCAGATGTTACCTTGATTCGCAGAAGCTATGATTTCTTTTGTCTTTGGATTATTTTTTCTTTCCACTATTTTTGGGAAGAACAAATCAAAAACACTTTAGATGGCCATCTCAGGCACACTTATGGACACATGTTAAACTCTGCAAATCTTCGGAAGAGCTAGTTCTACACTCGCCGCCTTGGACTTGACCTGAATATTCTCCGTGACGAAGACGTCAGCCTCCTGTTTTCCACAAGAGCCTGTTTGCTTTTTTATGTTTAATTCATTGTTCTTTTTAATACTAGGCTTTATTGTGATATATTACTATCTTGTGGCGCCTGCATAAACTTTCCATACGTTTATGAATAGGCTTTGTTTTTTTTGTTCCCCCTTTGTGTTTGCGTCTTCATTTTATGTTTTTTTGCGATTGTGAAATGACATACTGGGCTGGGCCTAATCATTCTATGACTTTTTCAACGAGAGAGAGAGTGTGTGTGTGTGTGTGTGAACAAATACATGTTTTTGTGTATGTATAAATGTGCTTCTGTTTTGCCCTGTTTTAACCTGTGGAACATTAAGAAAATGGAAAAGAAGAAACGAGACCAAATAAAATTTAACACAACCGGAACGCTTATCAGAAGTCTCTCAACAATGACCTTTTATATTAAATGTGTTTTATATTAAATAATGGCAATAGCATCAAAACATCAATCACTTTAAAACAATAAATACATACATACATATATATATATATATATATATATATATATATATTATTAAAAAAAAACAATTTAATACTACCTGCAAACCACTTGTTTTACATCTTGGTCACTGGTTAAGACGTTTGTTCCAGTGGTATTGTGATGGGGTTTCATGTGTATTGTGCTATGGGTGGAAAGTTTGGGCAGAGTCAGGATTTCCTCAGCCTCGCAGCCCCACACTTCCCTTTTCAGTTGTGGATTTTATGGGTTTTGGCTAATGGATCAGTAGGATGGAAAAAAATAAATAAAGAAAAGCCCTTCCAAGAATTTGTAATTTAACCAAGTTCAGCCAACAGTCCCACTAAAGTGCTGGGGCTCAGAACCTTCCATTCAGGCCTTTAATGCTTAGGAAATGTTGAATTGATCAGAAAAAGGCAGATGTAGGCACAGCCAAAATACAAACCAGTCCTTCCAGAAACAGTTTAATGTGACACACCTTTTGGACAGACCTCAGATATAATGAGCACATTTATACACTGGGACATTTAACCCCTGATAAATAATAATCATATTAATAACATGGGGAGAAGTAGATATGCTTTTAGTTTCACCACACAAGACCAAAAGATGCTTGTATGTGGGCAGAAAATTTTACTTAGTTCACTCATAATGAATTAAGAAAGGGCTTTGATTAATGACACTAAGCGCAAAAAACACAAGTAGTGCTCACACACATCAACTACCACACAACACAGTACACACAAGTGAAATGAAAAGCACAACCAGTGAGCTGTAGCTCTGCCACGTTTATACCACTTTAGACTAACAAGGCTCACCTGATGACATGCCGAAGCACCAGGTGGGCCCAGTCAGAGCAAACCATGGCCCGAATCCTGATTTTCATCCAAGATCTTAGGGGGGGTTCTGGCTTGCAAATACACTGGACCTGTAACAGCTTCAGAAATTTGGATATTTCAGGATATCATAGTTGTGGTTTTGGGCTTTTATGCCCCAACTTCCTGCATTTTATTCTGACAAGAACGGCAGCTAACAAAGCAGGGAAAACAGGAAAACCACAGTTAAGATGCTTTTCTCTTTATAAAGATATATAAAGATATATAAGAAACTGACTGTGAACATTATTTCTAAGCAGGGTTAATGTGCTGTGGGAATTTTGGTAGAGATATGGAAATTTGTTACATTTACAAAGCAGTTCAAAAGTGCACTCAAAGTTTGACTGCTGTTTAGTTACACTTGATTTCATGATGTGTTTCCCAACAGCCTTCAGCTGTCAGAGGTCTTAGTGAGCCTGAGTGGAGCTTTGTCTGTTATGTTGTGAATATTGGCTTTGCAGTAAAATGTCATTTCACCTGTTTTTGGACATATTTTAAAAATGACCACCAGTCATAAAATAGTTATATTTCCCTGGTGGTTATTCTTTGAAATCCCTCTTTACTGTGAAATAAACAAGCATAAGCACACACCACCCACTTCATATCTCTATCTTTCTCTCCCTCTCTCTCATGTTATGAAGCATGCATGACCACTAGATGTCACTGTAGAGTGATGACTCATTTGGTCCCCAAACATTCCATGCAACACACATGTAACATAAAATCTAATACTGTAGTTTTTGCCAATGCATTTTCCACCAGAATGTACTCACATTTTTGCAGTTATCATTTGCACTCACTCGCTAGTCTGGAAGGATTTTTATTACAACTGGATGTTAATTATTTTTTCAGCATAACATTTTCAGCATAATATTTCAGCCTTGAGCAAACCTATACCACACGTACTGTGTACACATAATGTGGAGGGGACTTTGTTGCATTGTGGAGCTGCTTTGTTGTGTTTGGCATGAAGGGTCTTTAATTTGTTCAGGACACACTGTAGTCTCTAGACTATCAAGGCATCATGGAGTGAAGCATACTGCCCAGTGTTGGCCCAGCCTTGGCCCAGCCTTGATTTCAGGTCATGGTTCCTCCAACAGGATTATGAACCAAAACAGACATACGCACCCAAGAATAGCTGTAAAAGAGAAAATAAAACACTGGACTGCTCTTAAGGCACTCAGTGATCTTCATCCTATTGTACATCAGTGGCTTAGTTGGTTATAATGGTTATATTGCCTAGTTAACCAGAAAACCCGGGGGTTCGTATCCCTTTTGTGTACTTTTTAGCAATGATGGTGCCATTAGTGTTTGTCATTTTCAAGTTGGCCATCCATCCATTTTACAAAACCCTACATTTGGGACTGGTTAGTCCAAATGTTACTTTCCCCCAGCTACTGCCACCAGCTCCTCCTGGGGGATCCCAGGCCAGCTGAGATATATTTACATTTACAATTATGGCATTTAGCAGATGCTCTTATCCAGTGTTCTGTGGTCTAAATCCTATAACTAGATGCCCAAACCACTTCAAATGGCTCCTTTTAAATGTAGAGGACCAGTGTTTCTACTCCAAGCTCCTTCAGATGTTTGAGCTCCTATTCTAAAGGGTGTGCCCAGCCACCCTACCTGCTAATTTCACCACCTGAGGCAGGTCTTTGCCAGACCAGTGGGCAAAATACCCTTTTTAGGTGTAGCACCATGGCAACAGACTAGGTGATGATCCACAAATCTACTGTTTCGCCGCAGTCCACCTCTACTGCTACTTTCCCGTCTGGTAGGATTCAGGGTGATGCAGTTCAGTGTTGGCAGCATCTCATTTTCCTTTCTGATGCTTTATCAAAAAAGTGGAGATTTCCAGGAAATTCAGCTGCAGGAGAAAATAAGCTGAAATCATGAGGAATAGGTGTTTTGGTAGATCGTTAGGTCCTCTAGATTGTGTGCTGTGCTGATGGCTGGGCTTTTGGGTACATGAATGTGAGCCTTTCTGATACAACACCAAAATCACAAGCGATCATGACTTTGGAAACCATCTGAGCGCAGATTTCTTCAGTGAACCTTGACTACCTGAACTTCCTTTAGACATCTTAACTTGAAGCAGATGGTGAACCAAAGAAAGCCTTTTAAAGTTGTTTTTAAAGCTTAGCCGTTTTTTAAAGCACTGTTTGGCAGAGATTAAACTTACCCAAAGCTGTGCCCTACTTGGACTAGTTTCATTTTTTCATGGTAGTGCCACTTGTGTAACACAGACTGTAAAATCTGGGACATCAAGCTCAGTATCTCATTTTCGTGGTTACACATGATTTCATGGAGTGCGGGAGCTTTTAAGCCCATATTATGTTTAAGTCTTCTCAGTAATGCCTTTATGATACCTTATACATTAGAAAGATGCTGAAAAATCAAAATGTCTTATTTTTTTAAAGAAACAAAAAGTCATATGCGAACACTCGTTTTTGTTTTTTTTTAGAACAAATTGTGCACTGCCACTCTATACTATCAACATATGTAATCTGGAAAAGCTATTCAAGTGATCAAAATCAACATCTTTACACATCTGCCCTTTCAGGCTACAGCAGTTTACTCCTGAAAAAAAGTTGAAAATAGTTTTTCAGGCCACTACGTGCTGAGTGACCCACAATCCAGGGCAGCCAGTTGAAGGTCATATCACAAAAAAAGCCATGAAACAACAAAACACCTGCAAAATGTATGTAATAGAAAACATGGCCAGAAATAAATATACATTGATTGACATTGGAATATTAAACCTTTCATATGATTCAAGAAAAATGTAGACTATGGGTCATTTAAAGATTTGGTTGAATTTAGACAAGATCTACCATGGTTACAGTTGCCACCACTAGGTGTCACTATAACCTTGGTGTCCAATCATTAGATCTGCTTTCAGTTCAATCTGTCCAGGAGGGCCAAGGCCATGCGCCAATGGTTTCTCTGCTCTAAAACACCCAAAACAATCATTTAACAATCAAGACCTTTATAAGCTAAGTCAGTTGAACATCAACAGAGAAAACACTGGTGTAGACAAGCATGACTGGTGTAGAAACAGTTGCTAAACTCCAATCGAAACTTTATTACTAGAAGCCTGCTGAATGTAAAATCGACCACCCAGAAGGGTTTGGACCGTCTCTTTGCTTTGCTGACTTTGCTCCAAGTGAAACAGATGCCTGATCAGTCAAAGTGAATATGTCTGACGCTACTTCAAAGCCTCGTCAGTCAGACTACATTTGGAATATAAAATTAGACCTAGCAGCCTTTAGCTCATGGTTTCCATGGACACCGCTACAGGAATAACTTCTGAAGGATGAAATTCCCTCTGTATTGTTACCCAATAATGGAGTCCACACTCCCCTAACTGCATCATTAGAGGTCAACTGGGTGAATTTCAACAGTCTTAACTGAATCCCTCAGACATCAACACTCAACAGGTGACTGAGTTCAGATCGGATACAATGAAGTACATTTTTAAGACCGTGTGAGAGAGTTACACTTGAAACATCCCAGAGTGTCCAACACAAAGGAAAGTGCTTTAGCCAGCTGCAGCCATCCACAGTTAGAAACATAATCAGAAAGAGAGGGGGAGAGCGTGAATAAGGGAATGAGAATGAAGGAGGGAAGGAGCGAGGGGAGAGAGACTGTGTGAGAGAGATGGAGAGAGAGAGTGAGAAAGAGTAGGAGAATGAGAGAGAATGAGCATGAGAGAGAGAGTGAGAGTGTGTGTCATTCTCTGAGAATGAGAGGGAGAATTTGAGAGAATGAGAGGGAGAGAAAAGGAGAATGAGAATGAGAGAGAGAGAGAGAGAGAGCGATTGAGAATGAGAAAGAAAGGGATAATGAGAATGAAGGATGACAGAGCGTGAGAGAATGAGAGAGAGAATGAGAGAATGAGAGAGAAGCCTGTTAAAATTCAGTCCTCACACCCCCACTGCTCTCTTCAGTCGTTCCTTTGAAGCGCTTCATTTTTGTCGGAAGTAACCTAGTAGAAAACGTTACGTCTGTGAAGCAAACTACTTTTTTTTTTCTTTTCTTTTAGTAAAATTTTCAAGAGTGTGAAATTTCTTCACACCAACAGAGCAGTGTTATGACAGAAAAAGGTGGAGAAAAGTTACATAAAAGAATAGAAGCTCCAGTGTGCTATTACTGAGTGCTAATAAATTCTCCCTTTGAGGGAACATGCTCTGTGCTGGTGAAGGAACGTTGCAGCAGCAGTATCTCCATGGAGCAGCAGTTTTTTTTTTTTACACCTGTCATGGGCAAGGCTTGCATTAAAGTTTTAAAGTGGAAAGAATCTTTTCCCCTCCAAGCTGTATGAATGCAAAGAAACTGATCTTTTTCAAATTTGAGCCACTCTCATCGGTGCTCCTAATTTACATGCATGATGTGTCCCTGCTGAGAATTCAGAAGTCGTCCCACTTTATTTTGTGTATCACTTTGTTCATTGTCCAGAGCATGATCCTTTTAGGCTGACAGTCAGTTGTCACAGATCACAGGAACGGGACACTTGGGGACAAACCCCGGTGTGATTAATCCGTTAGTGTAATTAGTTGTAGTGCCATTAAAAATAATTAGTAAGTGAAGCAAACCCTCTTTTGAGAGATCTGATATAGTTTGTTCAAGTATGAATGAAATATAACTAAAGACTTCTTTTAATAACCATAATTGCCAGTTTTCTTAGACTGATCTCTTTTTAACCCGAGTCTCACACTATGTGGCTACACGAACACACAGTTTAAATACTTGCACTGTTCCACTGATCCACTTCATGCTGGGCATCACTTTCTGCTCTGGTCTCGGACCAAGGGAACCAGACTACAGATATAAACCTTCATGACGTGGCAGCATGATTCAAACTGACCAAAAATGAAATTTGAGCAGGAAAGCATGTAACTCTAAGGAGCTTGCATATGTAATATTTCTTCTACATGAATGATCTTTTCTACACTGAGATTTAATAAGGTTTATCAGTTGTGACTGGTTAGAAAAACACAAAAAAGGAAAACTTTAACCAGAACATTGCTTTAGAGATGCTTACAAAACTACACCCAGGTTTGGGTGGAAATGTATAATATTTCTTTCTTTCTTTATTTTTTTTAAACAGCTTCATAAAAGATAAAGGTAGACCCCTAAGTGGTTGATGCTATTGATTCCTTGTGTGACTCTTGGGCTATAGTGTAGATAACAGTCCACTCATTGTAATCAATCATCTGGGACATGTTTGGAGTCTGATCTTTGCTTTAGCAGTGGATCTATAAATGTAGGTAAAAAGTAATAGAAGCTTGTGTATAAACAGCATGTCACCACACACCTGCCTCAAAGTAGACTGACAAACTAGTCATGGCTGATTAACCATATTTGGTGTAAAGGGGGAAACTGTGTAAATTGTTACATTTTTTCGCTTCTAGAAAGAATCATCACCTAGGTGGGACGTTGCAGTGGGTGGCACTGTCACCTCACAGCACGGTACATCTGGGTTCGATTGCCAGACAGGGTCCTTTCTGTCTGTAGCTTACATGTTCTCCCGGTGTCTGTGTGGCTTGCCTCCGGGTGCTTAGGTTTCCTCCAAAGACAGGCTGTCGGGAGGACTGCAGATGCCAAATTGCCCCGTAGGTTTGTGTGTGTGTGTGTAGCTGTGTTTCTGTCCTGTAATGGACTGGCGACCTGTTCGTGGTGTTTCCCCGCCTTGGCCCTTTGTGAGTTGGGATAGGCTACAGCCCTGGTTTGTATCCCTAATCAGGACAAGCAGCTAAAATGAATGCGGTAATGAGAGAACCATCATCCAGCATGACTTTGGGGGCAAATGTATCAACAATTGATTGCAGATGTTTGGGCACTCCTGGCCAAATGGTGTTTTGTTTGTCTTCATAGAGAAAATAAGTATGCATCTGTTTTAGAGAACAGCCTCCTGGAAAGGCTTTAAGTCAAAAAGAGCATTTTTATGAAGTCAGGTACTGATGTCAAACCAGAAAGTGTGGTCCAACGATGCAGCTGTAAATAAACCTTCAGACCTGCTTCTAAACCCTGAAAAACAGTCTCAGACCATTATCTCTCCTCCACCAAACATTACTATTGGCACAGTGTTATCCGGTAGGTAGCATTCTCCTGGCATCTGCTGGGAGATGAGACTGCTAGATAGTGAAGTGTGATTCATCACTCCAGAGAGCATGTTCCCACTGCTCAGGAATGCAGATATATAGCACCACTACATTGCATGCTCAGTGATGCACATGGAGATCTTAAACTTCGTGGCTGCGTGGCCATGGAACCCCTTTTCATGAAGCTCTAGCTTCATGCAACAGAGGATAACAGGGTTCTAACACGTTTCAGCAATTAGCCTCTGTGTGTATGTTCTAGCTCTTTGTGGCTGAGCTGTTGTTGCTCCTAGACATTTTCATTTCTCAATAATAACACTTAATAGGGAACCAGGCCAGATCTAGCAGGGTGGAAATTTCTCAAACTGACTGAAATGTGGCAATAGTTGCATCCTTTGAATGCCATGTTCCAAGTCACTGAGGTCCTCAGTCAGACCTATCCTGCTGCCAGTGTTTGTCTCTGGAGATTGCATGGCTATGCAGTAGATTGTACACACACCCGTTACCAAAAGTAAACACCACCAATCCTAAAAATAAAGGTGCCATAAATGGTTCCATCTGGGATCCATCTTCGGTTCCCCTATAGTTCTCCTATGGTTCAGTTTCAAAGGCTAGTTCTTAGAAGAAACACTTTTATTAAAAGACCATGAATAACCATGTTTATTTGGTAGCCTAAATATATGTGAAGCTTCTTTCGTGCACACCGGGGCAGCGGAGGCCTAGTGGTTAGGGAGTTGCCCCGGATCGGAAGATTGGGGTTTGATTCCCTCACCAGTAGGTTGCCCTGAGATACCCTTGAGCAAGTTACCATCACCGTCACTGCTCCCCGGTTACCTTTCAATAGCTGTGTGTATGGGTGAAATGCAGAGGTTGAATTTCATTGTGCTGTGCTGCGTTTCACAATGACAAGGGTAGTCACTTTCAAATGGTTCTCCACTCAAAATAATACTTTTTTTGAAGTATTTTAATACTTCAAAATAATGACTGTTTTTAACCCTATTTGACATATTTTAAGTCTACTGAACTGGATCACATTTAGTCCTTCCATAATCCCAACATAAAAAAAGAATAAGAAAAATCCTAGTCAATAACCGCTGACTGCTATGAATAAGTTTATAACTACTTAACCTCAAAGTCCCCTGGGAATGACGATGCGAGAAAGAGTGTAAACATGTATTAGCTGTAAGGGGGGTGGAGAACATTCTGTCTATTAATTTATATTCTTGCATATTGGCTGATTATGGTTATATTTTCTAGAAAGCTGTTGAATTCTGGTTCAAGTAATCATGAATGCCTAGCAAAGAAAAGGAGAAGTATTCACTGTGTATAGGCTGTTGAAGAGAATTATTTTATGTGCGTGTTTGTGTGTAAGAAAGAAAAATACTCTGAGACATCTCTCTCTCTTTCTCTCTCTCTCTATTCTCTCTCTATTCTCTCAATCTCCATTCAATAGAAGTATAATCTATATACCCAGCAGTCTTATGAAAAACTTTATACTTTAATATACCTATCTATAAAGAAAGCAATACACAGATACAATCTTTTCACAGCATGGGATCCAATATCACTGTGCGTTATCCTCTGTGCACCTGTGTATCAGAAAACTTTATCCTGTATTGTGATTGATAGTCCACTATCGTGCTATTGAACACTTTTGGGTCCTCTCATACACACACTGAGTTCTTACTGTTACACAAGTCTAATAAATGGTGGTGTTAAAGCCCTATTCATAGCCAGTCGGGGTGAACGATGATAGATGGCTATATTCTGTTCGCTAGCTTAGCTTATCCAAATGAGATCAGGCGAGAGCATTCATCCGCCTTAGCTACAGGTAATGAATCGACTCAGCAGCTCTTTACAGTCTACAGTAATGCTATAGAGTGCTACCTTTCCATATCTCTCCTCATCCCCTTGTCTCTCTCTCTCTCTCTCTCTCTCTCTCTCTCTCTCTCTCTCTCTCTCAGGTGTTATTGTTTCCACTCCGACTGGCAGTACTGCATATGCAGTGGCAGCAGGGGCCTCAATGATCCACCCCAATGTCCCAGCCATCTTGATCACCCCCATCTGCCCCCATTCGCTCTCCTTTAGACCCATTGTAGTTCCTGCGGGTGTTGAGCTTAAGGTATTGTTGAATGTATCTCTTTTCTGAGCACAGAAAATACAGAAAACCACACAAAGCACCACAATGTATTCTTGAAAAATATTTAAAAACAGTGCTAGAAGTACAGTACTGTGCAAAAGTTTTAGGCAGGTGTGAAAGAAATGCTGTAAACAAAGAATGAT
>CM029379.1:22174156-22237053 GCA_017165825.1 Hepsetus odoe | reverse complement strand
CTCTCTCTCTCTCTCTCTCTCTCTCTCTCTCTCTCTCTCTCTCTCTCTCTCTCTCTCTGCCTGCCTCTCTGCTTCCACAGTCACTCTTCACTTCTCACTAAGCCTCATTTAGATGAATGATAGTGAAACGTGTTGCACTGTGCTGTGGTTTGATAATCTGGCTGTCCTGCACACTCATCAGCGGCATCCATGCCTGAAGGCCTGAATAATCTCCCATAAAGCACAATGCACTCCAGAACATCACTGGATTCTATCGTGAAGAGAAGAAGCAATGTTAGTTTGTCGGTGAAGTACAGTATGCTTTTTAATATGAATAATACATTGAGGGCCAGATTAAGCCATATTCTGCCCCTAGGCTATGAGAATTGGAGTACTTGATGAAGATCTACATGCTACATAGACATTTAATGGCAACATTTTTGAATGCACATCATAGGTCTGCATTGGTATGAAGGGATTGAAGGCTGAAAATGACTGAAATCTGTGTTTTTGAGATGTAGATCCAGACTGGTGTTTTCTTGAGTGGGCTGACTAAAAAATATCCTCCTGGGATAAACTGGTATTGTGCACACTTATAATACACCAAAGGGCTTTTTTTGTTTGTTTTTTTTTTTTTTACTATTCTATTTCAATGGTTTATTAATACCTGACAGAGAACACCTGTACCAGCTGTTAACCTCTTACTGCTAAGTTTCGTCTCGCTGCTGCTACTTGCAGAAATGCGTCACTCACTTTTGGTTAAACAGCAGCTGAAACCCCAGTTTGTTTATTTATTTATTTATTTATTTATTTATTTTTGAGGGGGCCTGTTTGGCTCTGGTCAAGTAGCAGACCTTTTCTCCACATTGTGTGTATCTATTTCATAAAAATAAAAAAAAAACCAAAAAAACTGATTTGAGCCACAGCTAATAAAAGAAAAGTTAGAAGTAAAAAAGGAAAATGTAAGAAAAATTGGCATTAGACTCATGATTCTCAAGCATGCAGCTTGCACAGATCATCCCACCTCAGCTTTAGATCTTCATTCACAAAATACAGATTTTTCATGCAACCATTGTTTGCCGCTGAGGCATGGTGTACAGTGGCAAAAGAAATTTGTCAGACAACTTGGGTGGGAGTTCTGGTCAGCTTCTTCATGACGCTCATGATGTTCCCGAGAGACAGGAATGAGACATTAGATTGGACGAAGGAGTAGCTTCAGACCTAGTCCAAGCTATGTAAGTATTCTGTTGCATCTGTTGATGTAAGGCAAGTGGAGTGGTTCACAGTTAGGGTCATATCTATTTGAGTGGGTAGCTTTAAAAAAAACAAAAAAAAAACCAATTATGGCTACAAGTTTAAAAAGAATTTGGGAGCTTTTTTGTTTTTGTCTCTAAAAATGAAGAATAAAGTGCCTATTGACCATCTACAAGGAACACATGGTTAGTGATTTGCCAGGCTGAGCTGATGTGAATATTACAATAAACACTAAAGCTCACCGTGTTACATTTTTACCCCACTAGAGTATTTTACAATTTATATTCCCAATGAACAGAACCCATATAGCAGCTGCAAAAACAGGACTGAACACTTCCCAGGATCAGAAGGTTGTAGGTTTGAATCCCAGCGCAGTAGGTTGCTTTGAGGTACCCTTGAGTGAGGTACCTTCCCCATCATTGTTCCCCGGGCACTGGAAATGGCTGCTGCACAGTGTGTGTTTGGGTTGAAATGCAGATTATTTATTTATTGTTGTTCACAAGTGCTGTGCTGTGTTTTGCGATGAAATATTGTTACTTTCACTCTTCACTTAACTGGACGCATCTCCTGTCTGTGTTTATTACACAGCTAGCTTGGGAAAATGTTAATTTCACAGAAAATGCAACCGATTCTGCAGTTCTTTTACTCACTGTTCAGCTGCTTCAGAACCTTGTCTGTTTTCTTTTCAGGTGCTCAAAGGTAACGTTGTGCTTTGTAAAAAGTTAAGTCAGGCCTGCATATGTTTTTATGTGATCCGCACAGTAAGTGTCTTGAGAACAGGGTGTTTTTGCCCAAAACTACTCTGAAAGACTTTGTTTACAGCTGTTGAATTATTTAGAAATTCTGAACAGCTGATGAAATTCTAAAGGTCCATTTTGTAGATAAAGAGCTTTTATATGTTCCTCCAAGAAGTTCTCTTCTGAGCTTAAGGCCTTGCCTGGTGTCACTGTGCAAGTGAGCACTAAATCTTGCGGATAGAGAGGCTCTGTAATGGACAGACACACACACACACACACACCAAGCCCATACTATCTGCTGGTTCACGATGAGCTCAGTGCCCTTGGGGTCTCATTATAGCCCTGCTGAGATTAACCCTGAGCTGGGCTTTGACACTGTGATGCTTCGGTTTAGGGGGAGCACTGTGGGGGAATGGGGACTGGGTGCTGAAGTGTGTTTGTTGTTAATTTGCTGTTTAATTTAGAGAAATATAGATACGAAGGAGCTGTAGGAGCAGTGATGTTCGCCTTTCACTTTACATTTGTTTCTCTTTCTCCCTAGATCTTTCGCACAAACTCTGCACCAGTCTTTCCACCCATTGCTCACCAGTGAACTCTTTCAACCTGAAGACACACACACATGCACACAAACACACCAGCACACACACACTCACAGAGGATGGGACCTTGTTTCCATGGCAACTGTATTGAAAAAAGGAGAATGAGTGCACTGACGTAGGCTTGTATGTTTGTGTGCATGTGTATGTCTAAGTATGTCTGGGAGAGAGTGTGTGTGTGTGTGTGTGTGTGTGTGTGTGTGTGTGTGTGTGTGTATGTGTATGCATGCAAGAATACATCTGGAATAGCTTTTCTGCCTCTCTCCCTCTCTGTATTTGTCCACTTTGTTTCTTTCTCTCAAAAATGTTTTCCCTGCCCCCTAGGACTACACCTCTGCACCTACATGTTTCTTTTCTCTTTTCGACCTATTTTTCACCCCTCCACTCTGGTCAGGATTGACAGCCTTCTCCTCCGTGACCCCCATATGATTAATTACAATCATCAGCTTTGACAGTGGCTGCTCTCTTTCAGGTCCTTTACAGTACACTGCAGCACTCCGTTTCTGTCTGGATATGAAAGTGAGACAGAATGAGAGAGATTTAGGGTGACGGTATATAAGGGAGGTTCAGGGAAGACAAAGAAAAGAGAATGGGAGAGGGAGAGAGAACGCAAGACATTGAGCGAGAGAAAGAGGGAGAAAGATGGAGTGAGCTTACATATTTGACTTGTAAATGAAGGCTGTATTTGTGTCATGCCCACTAGGATGCGTTGTTGTATCCATCAAACATGACGTATCCCACGGCGGCTGGCACAGAACACTGAAGGGCTGAAGTGAGGCCAGCAGCTCTTTGGCTGATTCTGGAACAGACAGAGCCACCAGGCTTTGATATGGCCAATTAAAACACTGATCTGATACCAGCCTGGATAGACACTTACTGTTCTGAGTTGGGTGGCCAATATAAGAGAGAGAAATTGATGTTTTTCTTTGCTTTCCTTTGGTGAGAAAAGGAGCAAAAAGAGAGGTGATTGTTTCTAAAATTGGTGGTCTGGTTGACTGGCTGATAATTGGTGTGACAACACACACACACACCCACACACACACACACTATAGCCTACTTGAACCACGAAAGTGTACATGTTAATTTCTTTTGGTCTGTGTATCATGTTTACAGTGTAAAGGCTTGAGATCATTATTTAAAAGAAGGGGGTTGAGGTTTCCTCTGATGGCAACTACATATGTGATCACAAGGCAAAGTACATGTCAGAGCTGGAGAGAAAGTTAGAGAGAGGCAGAATTTTCTCTGAGGACATTTCAACAAGTTGAGTCTCAGTGATGCACTTGCTGCCCTCAAAATAACAGCCTGGTGGTAGTAGTGCTGGTGATAAAGGGGAAAAAACAAAAAATAAAGGCACACAAAGACCGAGTTTAGAGTGAGCGAATTGCTGAAGAGGAGAGACAAAGAGATGAGTGGAGTGGGCCTGTAATAGTAGCTTGTGTCTGACGACGAAAATGGGATAAAAAGCAGGAGAACTGAGGGAGCAACCGTTTCTTGTCCGCCTTGGCAGCTGGCCGAATGTCCACAGGGAGGGGAGGGCACACTGTGGGAGAAAGGGTGATGAAATGGAGAAGTAACGAAGTGAGAGAGGGGATATCTAAACAAGTGTGCCTGCTGTGATCTGTGGATGTCACTGGTGCTCATGTGGAGGGGAATTTATGAGCCTCAGAGCGACATGTAAAAAATTAGCAAGCCTGACATGATCCTCTATGACAACTGTTTTATGTTTGCCATCACTCTCACTGTGTTCAAAATGGGCCCTTAATCTCTGTTCCCTACATTTGTAAAACATTAGGGCTATATTGAACAGACACGGCCCTCCAGTTCCTGCTGCTATGATTGGAAATCCAGTAGC
This sequence comes from Hepsetus odoe, assembly GCA_017165825.1. Classification (NCBI taxonomy): domain Eukaryota; kingdom Metazoa; phylum Chordata; class Actinopteri; order Characiformes; family Hepsetidae; genus Hepsetus; species Hepsetus odoe. Next base: position 22,232,635 of record CM029379.1, on the reverse strand, counting down.
GCAATAAAAACACTACCAGATTGAACAGCCATTGCCTCTAATTCTAATTCCCTGCATTAGAAAATCAGTAGAACTATATATAAAAAAAAAAAACACATCCATGTTGAACAGATATGGCCCCATTCTCCCTGTGACTTCTTTTGAAATTCGGGAGCACTTGGATACATGGAGAACAGAACTGGACCCTGTTCAGGACAAAATATTTATATTTAGTGTTTGAAAAATTTTGCATGGCTTAATCATGCTATTCACTATTGACTTACATCTACTGTTGTCCCAGTTACTTGGTGTATAATTGATTACTAGAATATAGTAATTTCTAGAAGATAGCGTGGTGGGTAGCGCTGTCACCTCACAGTGAGAAGGTCGTGGGTTCAACTCCGGGTCCTTTCTGTGTGGAGTTTGCATGTTCTCCCTGTGTCTGTGTGTTTTTCCTCTGGGATCCCTGGTTTTCTCCCACCGTCTTAAGACATGCATGTTAAGTGGACTGGATATGCTAAATTGCTAAATTGAGTGTGTGTGTGAGTGTGTTTGTGTGTTTGCCCTGTGATTGAATAGAGACCACGCCAGGCTGCTTCCCTGCCTTACGCCCAGTGAGAGCAGTGATGGGCTCCAACCCCAGCTGGAAATTGAGTGAGTGTTTAGAAGAGCATTCAGAGAGGCTGCTTGTCAGTTAAGATTCTGACTGTATATTTGCTTGCCTAGAAATCAGTGATAAAAGATTTACATTAAGAACCTACTTTCATAATAAATTCTTAATTTCCTTTCACAGTTATTTTGCCAAAAACATTGTTGTAGGAGGCGACCTAGTGTTTTCTCTCAGTGTACATGGTATTGGTAATAAAGTAATCTTCGATAATTCAGGGAATCCAGTGGAGCACAGACACTCTTACTTTTGTGCTGTCACATCTCATGTTATGCTGCATTTAAGAAAAGCAAGCGACTCTGATCTACGAACACAAAAAAAACAAAGAAAACCCCTTCTGGCAGAAATTTCTGTTCTGGTTGGGAAGGTGCTCTCAATTTCAGTACATCGTTTCAGCATTGCTCTTCACTTTTTTAGTAAGAGCACCATTGCTTTAGTCAACAAGCAGACATTATTCTTTATATTCATCTTTAACCAAAGTGAATGAATGTTAATGCAAGATATTAATTACCTCACGTTTTGCTAACAATACTCACTTTTTATCTTTTTACATAAACACAACCTCCTACGTATTTAACTTTTACAGTATTTAGCAGATGCTCTTAGTCAGAGGGATTTCCAATTTCTACTTGCAGGGACAGTCTCTCTGCAGTGACTTGAGGTTTAGGGTTTTTTGCAGAGGAACCCAGTGGTAGTGCTGGAAGTGGGATCTGAACCCGACTGAAGCCCTTCTTCCTAATTTTATCTTCTAAGCACTCAAATCTGAGGTAGCAAAGGTGTCATGTATCTGTTGGCTTTGACTAGAATCTGATGTCTGAGATGTCTTGTGTGGTGTGTAGAACTGTTGGCTAGATAGCTGTAGCTTAGCTACGGACATTAAATTTCTTCTGTGGTTTGCAGTCCTGATTTAGCAAGAGGATAGATAACTGGTCTCTTTTTTCTCTACATTGGAATCAAGTCTATTATAATGGCCAGAAATAGCACAGAAACGAGACTCTCCAAATTGACATTCAACACAAATCGAAATCCAACTTCGCACACTATGACTATTCTGTGTCTGATAGAATCTAGCATTTAGAATTACTAATGATGGATGCCATTAACCTTTGACAGTATTTTTTGAGGTTTTATTTTTTTTCAGAAGTAGATGTGGGTTCTTTGTGGAATATGTTACCTGCTTTAGTGAAATGTAAGTGGGTATTCTCCACTTTGCTTTTGGTTATCAAACTCGACTCTGAACGTGCTCTGTGCTTAAAAACTTGCATATTTGTTTCTTTATTTAATGTGTTTTGTTAATCTTTTAAACAACACAAGAATTTTAAAACACTGTCTTTAAAAATATTTTATTGTAAAACCAGGACACATCACAGAAATTTCAGTTGAAGTATACACATTTAGTATAAACCTTTAACACACTTTGCCAGTTTAGCTACAAAGCATAGTATTTTTGCATTTGGAATAGTATTAAGTACAAGTATTCAGGTACATGTATGGTTACACCAAAAATTCAAAGCCAAGTAATCACTCACTCACTCATTTATTAAGCCGCTTGTCCTTATTAGGGTCACGGACAGTGCTGGAGTCTATCCCAGGGCAAAACGCAAAGAAAACCCTGTACGGGTCACAAGTCCATCACAGAACTGACACACCAACACACACCTAGGGGGTAATTTAGCACCTCCAGTCTACATCTTTGAATGCACCCGGAGGAACCCCACACAGACATGGGGAGAACATGCCAACTCCACCTGGGAATTAAAACCAGGAAGCTCTTGCTGTAAGATGACAGCACTACCTATTGCACTACCGTGCTGCCACACAAAGTATTCAAAAGTATTACAATTCCATTTAATTCCTTTACTGTCAGAAACGAGGTACAATACAGGGACGTTTTTTGTTCATCAACGTATAAACTGTTTGAATGTTCCCTCAAAGGGACAGCATGGTACTAAAAGCCTATTTTTTACTTTAGATTAGATTTTTCCCAGGAAAAGTGGCAGGTTTGTGCCTAATGACTTAAAGTAGAAATAAAAGGTAAAGCCTCGGGATGCAGTCAGTCTTAGAAAAATGTCAATGCAACGTGGTGGAATTACGTTCCTTAACGAAAGGCACTGAATGTGACAGTTTAATAGCTTTTCTGCTGAGATTGACAAAGTCTCCATCTGGACTCTGTCTTAGTTGTTTTCCTCTTCTGTAGTTCCCATGTTGCTGAATTTGTTCAGGACCTACCATGCCTGATTGACCTGCGATCAAAATTTCACAACAAACTTTCCCCTCTCACCTCACTTCACCTTCGCTTTCAGCAGCGCATTAGTTACAGTGCGGGATTAAAATAGAGATGCCAGACACATTACGTTCTGGAGCTTTTTCATTTGCGATGTAGTCAGGTGAGTTTTCCCTTGAGAGAATCAGCGTTGAGATCATTAATAACCATGAGCCTGAGATGCAGCACTGGGATTTGAAATTCAATTAAAGCATGTGTGTAATTTGGTGAAGAGAGAGATGCGCGTCGATGCACATTCCAATCTCCCCTGTGTAAGCAGTTTGTCGCACCACACAGTAATGATATCATGGTGGAGCCTTGGTATCTTGCGTTCTGATTGGTTTAGAGCGCAGAGAGAGGTTTTAGAGGTAGATCAGAGTTCGCAGACACATTTTACTCAATTCAGCAGCATAATCAAATTCAAATACCTGTGTTGGAGCAGGAAAATCATTAAACTGAGCTACGCCATAGTGCAGCCAAGGGAACTAGTGGAAGAGTCATACATGGAACTTGTTACAGTAAAAGCAACAAAATGTATATCAATATAATAAGCATTGTTATGTTTATTGCATTTTTTTTAGTTAATTTGGGTTAGGGTAACTTACCACAATTGCAGGGCAGATTAGAGCAGGAGGCATCCTGGGGTGTTTTCTGGGGTGTGCTTGTCCTTTTGGAGGGGCGTCTCCACAGTGGCTTTTCTTGCAGTGGCTGCTTATGTATCCTTAAGGAGAGGTGTGTCTCATACATTGGTATCCAACACATCTTTTCTCAGACTAAGTTACAGGAGTCTACTCAAGATTTCTTCATCACTTGTTTCCAGTTTCTTTTAGGAAGAATGCATTCTGGGAGTTTAAGGCTTCAAGCAAAATTAAAGGCATTCTAGGACTGTGTCATAGAAACCAGCAGATCATTTCAGATTATTTTAAGAATATGTCTACTTGGTGAAATCAACAGGCAACGTGGATACTTAGACATTTATTATATATTTCATAATGCACATCTATTGGTCTGCATGGTTTGCCTTCACTCATCTCAACAACTTCTTATTGAGCTGCATCTTGGGGAAAGAAATTGCTGAAGTTCAGGTTAGCAGGTTCCCCTAAAGAGTATTAAGAAACTGATCAACACGGTATCTGTTTGCTAAATAACTGTTCAAAATAGTGAAACAATGAAGCCAGTTCAGTTAGATACGTTTCTAAACGAGTCTAAGTGCATGTCTGCATAGCGTTGCAGATTTGGAATAATTAGATGAACAATAGAAAGCTGCTAATGAAATAAGCTGATGTTAGATTTGTCCAGAGCTGATTATTCATGAAGGAGTGGAGAATGAGTATGAAGTTGAATACAGTTAACCTCCAGAAGTTATATTTCCAAACTGAAGCTGAAATCTCACAGCAGGTAACTTGACGAGGTCAGTGTTAAAACTCAGTACAGTACATGATCACTTACTTATCTTTCTTATTCACACAGTTCTTTTAATAAAAAAGAAAAGATACCTTCAGTTACTTTAATGCCAAATACCTCAAGGTGAATAGTTTGTAAACATTGAATCCACAATGGCAAAGTCGTTATTTTATGATGCATACAATTACAAAAACTGTTAATACAACTAGTAATTCTAAAGTGTGTGTACACAAATGATTTTACTTCAGAGCGACTTTAATGCAAAATTGTGATTAGGGGCATTAAAATTAAGAGAAGGCATTTGTCAATTTTATTATTAGTTATTTAGATATTCTGTAGCTATAAGAAATAATTACAAAAAATGACAAATTGGTTAATTGGCAATGCTCATTCACCCGGCAGCTGTTTAATTAAACATAGGGCAGGATAATATATTTAAATCAACTGAAATGAATTGGCTATGTTTTTTATTTTAGCCTGTATTTGTGCTGGAGCTATTCATTCCAGTACTGTAAAGGTTCATTATCTATCTAGTTGTTTTTATCAGGATATTGAAGTCTGAAACTGGAACTCATTTTGGATTGGTGTGGGTTGTGATTGTAATATATCTTGCAAAATTGAATGGGGATACATGAAATGCAATATTTAGGTAAAAAAAATAATTACTTTTGCTGGAATTAAACAAACCCCTTCATGCGTTGTCATTCCCACAAGAGCCCTGATCTCACAGCGTACAGTAAAAACCATTGGGTTGTTTAAAGGATCGATTCTGCAGCATGCGTCAGTGCTGCAAAGGTCGACTTTATATACTGTGAACACAGGGTCTTGTCAGCATTGGCTACTGTTTAAAAATGAAATAATCACATGACACGAAAGAGTAAGAAGTATATTACCAATTGTATTCCCTTCTGTTAATATACACATTTAGGTTCATCTCACTGGAACACTTTACAAGAACATTTAGAAAGAACAGGGGGGTGCTGGGAGGAAAGGCTCAGCAATGGAGGACAACTCAAAAACAAAACTTGACAAATGTCAGCAGAAAATGTGAAAAATGTAAGACACGCATACACACACACACACACACACACACACACACACACACACACACACACACACACACACACACACACACACACAGTGATCACTGCTTTGAGATTTCTGAGCAACAGTGATAGAATGAAAGAAAAAAAGAAAAGAATGGGAGGACCCTGAAGGATTACAGGCTGCTATGTATGATGTATGTTAAATTATTAAAAATGATGAAGACTGTAGTCTCCTGAACTGAAAAAAGAGCAACACACATTTGGTAAGGTAATGTTTGTTTTGTAAACCAGATTACATTTTGCTCGGTTGAACAAATAGGAATATCAATTTGCTTCCAAGGATCACTGATTATTGTATTTCTTTTTTTTTTTCTTCTTCTTTCTCCAAACAAAGATTTTAAATAGGGGAACACATCTGTTGATCTTAGCAATGGGATGAGGTTCAAATATTTAGACATTTCACAAACTTTTTTTGATGTTTTTGTTTTTTCTTTTCATATTTTAGTTCTTTAATAGATCTGAGAAAATTGGAATACTAGAGTTCAAGTTCACATCCTCAAAGGAACAGGTCTTCGTCTTCAGCTTTAGGTGAGTTTGTTTTTTTTTTGTTTGTTTTGTTTTTTTCTCTTTGTGGATGATGGTTTAAAGTTTGTATCGATACAGTCCCTCTTTGCCTTCTGTATCTGTGAGAAAGAGAACATGGCTGCCTCTTTTTTCATGAACCTTCATGTTCCCCACTTCTGAAACACATTTTCCTATAAACGTCTTTTCCCTTTTAGTTCATGACGAAATATAAAATAAAATCCAACAAAAATTCAAGCAATCGGGTCAGAAGGTTCTGCTGTTCCTTTATGTCTGAAGCATAACTTGTTTCATGGGCATGTTAGGATGTGGCTTGTTCAAGATGCACAGGGAGGAGGGAAACTGACTCACGCTGACCACCAAACAGGCCGTTCTTATGTCAGGACAATGGACGGACGTTGCCTAACGATGACAGTCCATTCCCATTTCTGTGAGGTCGTTGATTTCTCAAACGTCTATACATATATATTTATATAGAACAAAGTCAGTTTGTTGCTGGAGATGTTATTTTTTCCGGTTCTTCATATATGGAACTGAGAGCAGGAATCAGGATCCTCAGTGGGGCTCAATACGGAACCCCGAAAACACATGACGGATATCTGCTTGAACAAAGGACAGCCGGGCCTCGGAGAGTTTTGGTGGCTAAACGGAGCAACCATAGATGTCGAGTAGTTCTCACGCGTCGCTAGTTATTCGATTTGCAACTTTTTTGATATATATATTTTTTTTTTTTTAACTCCACAGAAACAATTTTTGTCTCTTTTTCATTTATGAATACTACATGCTTGAAACACAGCAGAAGTTACGTTGCATCAGCTCCTGAGCACCAAAGACAAGGAGAGGAAATAAGAGCACGAGCCAAAAAGGGAGAGAGAGAAAGACTGAGGAAGTGAAAAGAGAGAGGAGTAAGAGATTACATGTAGCAGAAAGGGAGGCCGATTTGACACGGGGCTGGTTTGGCAGTATTGTGCAGCGGCCCGGCTGCTGCCTATCGTTCATAGATCACCTACTCCAGCTAAACTTTTGCTTAAATTTTGTACAGTATCCATAATGCTAGACTCTGCTGGAGTCAAGCAACTGTAATGCTGTTGACATGGTATGCTAGCCTCACAAAATCCATCTGGGCTTGGCACATGTAAGTGTTGTAATATCAGGTTAGGTGATGATCCAGTAGATCCAAAACTAACACAGCATCGACAAAGAGAGAACTAGAGTGTTGAGTAGTTACAAAGGAAAAAAATCCACTTCTCAGCTACGTGACAGTACAAAAGTAGAACAAAGACAGTCCGTAACAAGGATCAACTACCAAAAATTGGGGAAAAAGAGGAAGGAATCCGCCCTTTCATTTTCCTTTTTGGAGGCGAAAATAGTCAGGAAGGGTGACAAAGAGGACTTACACTGCTCGAAACGTGACTGCAAAGTGCCAACAAATGCATGATCTTTTGTCTTACCCATACGATTAATCCTTCCTCTTTCTCTCTCCCTCTTTCTCTCTCTCTCTCTCATGTTTGTTTTTTTTTTTTCTTTTTTTTTCTCTCCTCTCCCTCTATCCCCGGCAGACCCGAGCTCAGACGTAGTATTCCTTGTCTTTGTTCTTCTTGCTCTTTGTGCCTGTTTTGGCTGTGCCAGACTGCTTCTCCTTGACCAGTGCTCCGTTGCTCTGCGTGGCTGAATTACTGATGTAGTTGCGACTCTGGTCCACCTGATAGGATCCCTCGTCGCGGTTGCGATATTTATACATGGCGTAGAGAAGGATGAGAATGCAGAGGGCAGCTGCAGCTACTATTCCTACCACCATCCCTGTGGTGCTGCTAGACTCCCGGAACACCTCTACTGCTCCTGGTGGACCTCGGTCTGGAGACGATGGGTCTGTGGTGGGAATATGAGGAAAATTTGGAGGATAGGTTATACCTGGGATTTGCCTATGCCTGCCGCCCTGCTCAGGATCCCCGGAAGGCTGAACTGGGGGTAGAAGCACCTGATCCCGGGTATTCATTTTACCTGCCGGGATATTGGCGCCACTGTTGATGCCAGGTTTTAGTCGTGGTACGAGCTGCTCTGGATGGGCGGTAGGGGTGGAGGGTAGTGGGGGCCGGTGGGAATCAGGGTGCCGGGAAAAGTGGCGGTCCCCGCGGGTATTTTCAGCTGCAGGGGGAGGTGGAAGCACGGTCCGGTCGGTGACGAGAGGTGAGTTTTTGTAATAGTCCTCGTCATCTGACTCGGTCATCTCACCCGAGCCATAGGCTGAAACTTCCATGGCCTCCTCACAGTCCTCCTGATCCAGTGGGCACGGGGCTCGGCCATTGGGCAGTGATAGAGACTCTTTGGTGGTCTCGAGTAGTGTGAGGAAAGGGCGGTAGGTAGGGGGTGGAGGGATAACGGGATAACGTGTTGCAACTGAAGGGGGATCTAGGGAATCCACGGTTATAATAGGCAACACTAGTTCACCTCCTAGGATAAGAAACAGACAGGACGGGAGGGGAGGGGGGAGCATTAGTAGAACCCTGAGTGAGCTGTTATCTGAACCAAAAAGAAAGGCAACAACAGTGAAAGGAAAACAACAGCAACACAGGAATAACCATTATTAGAACAGCACTAAGACTTAGAATGAGGTTAGTTCAAGTTTAGTTAGTGACTTGTGATCTATTTAAATGTTAATCTAACTGCACTTACTCAGTTATCAAAGAAGTAGACCCTATGCAAATCTCTTTCCTGCCATAGACTCACTATATGAAGTACATAAATGTAAATTAAAAACTGGTGCATTACGGATTACACTAACCTAGCTGGGCTATCCTAACTCTCTGCTAGCTACAGTACCTGTGACTGCTATGTTAAGGGCACAACAAACAGTTCTAGTGCTAAAAACATACGCTTGACTGTCCTGACTGACACTGCACTAAATCTCTCTCCTATCTCTTATTGGATGGGTTAAATAAGATAGCAAACCATGTAGTACAGGTCACTTACATCAACAAATTGGCCGCATGATTTTTGCATGAAAAAAAAAAATTACAAAAAGAAAGCTGTGTAAGAATGTTCTCGGATAGTGATAAACAATGTTCACCCCAATTTTAAAAGAAGGTAGAGTTCAATGTTCCTTTTTTTTTTTTGAGCTTCTAAAGATATGTATAATCCCTCTTCGCTGTAGGCATTAGGATGACTGGAGAGGGCTTATTAATTATTATAATCTATGTGCAAACCTCTCAGGTTCACCTCAGGATAGTGAAGATCATTTCTAATTTATACTCCCACTACACCATTCCCCCAAAATAAAGATCATATCATTTAAAGATAATTATCCATTTCCTTTCCCCCCTGCAGATTCATCTTAGGAATAACACTAACCTTCCAATATAACTTAAAACACATTTATACACACATCCAATTGTTGTAAAATTGTTCAATTAGCTATTTTATACACAATATATGACCTTTTAATTATCAATCAGATTATGTGCACTGCATATTTTTAAGTTAGCGAAGACCAAATTAACTTCCTTTTCAATTAGAAATTCAATTAAGTAAGACATCAGTAGACAATGTTAAGACATTTTGTTGAGGTGAAGTAGTGCTATTGGAAATTGCATCCCAGCATCAACACGGTTCAGTTCAAAATCCCCAACCTACATTTCTGAGCATCCCAAACAGGACTGTTGCACAATATTATGGTTATAATGATTAAAATATTGCAAATCGCACAAAGGAAAACAGTTTACAGACATAAATATCAAATATAATTCTCTGAGAACGGTAAGATGAGCTAAATAAGCAAAAGTTTATTATACTCCCCAAAACCCCCTCCCATTAAGCTCAACCCCAACCATACAATTGATATTAGATAAAGTGTGCTGATTTTTGGCTATGAAAGTGCGGGCTATATCATTGTGCGTTTGTATCCTAAGGCTGAAGACGAGGTCTTATTTTCAGCAAATGCCAGCCACTGTGAGCCACAACTGTGCACAACACCCCTCTTATTAAGAAGTGTCCTTTGGTAGATTAGCTCATATTAAACACTCAAGTCCAATGATTCTGAACAAAATTCCCTTTGGGGATATGAAGAAAAGAATCCATTTTGGAGTTACTATATCAGTGGTTATTAAATCAGAAATAGAAATGTAACTGTTTAGACTGTTAGTGCTCAGAGTTCTGTTAGGCATACTTAGAACTACAAAGCAATTTCTGGCCTTTATTAAAACTCTCCAGCATCTCCAATTACACGGAAGACAGGATTTCTTCATTCTAGTACTGTAACCTCACGGAGAAGGAATTAAGAAAAAAAAAAAGACAAACAGAAGAAGAGAAAAGGGAACTCTGCATCTTGGAGATAACCATCAGAAATGGTGATATGAATCTAATAATCTTAAGGGAGAAGAGTAGCAGTGGCTGTGTTTTAGATATACTGCAGTGCACTGAAGCAGGGTGGACGGGGAATGCATATTTAAATGCTACCAAGCAGCTGGGTTGTCAACCTTGGGATACAGCCCACACCATGAAATAGCCGTCAGTACCATGTCAGTTAATGTGCTTTTCCACATTGTGTGTTTGACCTTCTTGAAGTGAAGGTCTTTTATTTACAAATGACAGCTGATGCTTGGTCAGTAGTATCCCTTAAAACATTGTTTATGATCTCATGAAAAGAAGCAGGTATGAAATACAGAAAGCTGGTGTGAGGAAACAGCCATAATGTAGTATTGTACAGTGTTTCCTAACCCTGGTCTTGGAGAAGTATTGGCCATCCTAACACACTTAATCCTGCTCAACCGCTCAGTTACAAGATGTTTTGTTGAGAAGGGTTGTATTTAAGAAGGTTCCTTGAAGGAAAACGTGCAGGGCAGTGTTTATACAGGGGCAGGGTTAGCAAAAAAACTCTGCTATAGGGCAGTATGGTATACTTTGCATTTATGTATATTATCTGCAAAGACATTATATTTTAACTTCCACAAGCACCCTGAAGGTTGCTATTGGCACACCATAATATAGGGAAGGAGTTTAATGTCACAAGTTAAACCCATAGGCCCTGGGACACTGTACGACTGCACTGACAGTATGTAAGACATAAAGAGGCTTAAGTGGGGCTATGGCTAGGCTCAGAAAGTATTAAAAAGCTTTAATAATAACTCCGTCAAGTCAAAGTGTAGCAGCCCCAAGGCTCACACACTGCTTCGGTTGTGAAATTAGCTTTTGCTGGCTCAGTCTTAAGACATACGGCTATAGGTTGACTACAAACATGAACAGAATAGCCAGAAGGCTGAAATACAACTACATAACCCCCCCCCCCCCCCCCCCCACTTAGCTACTCATTCGTCAATGTGGTTAGAGCAGATTTGCATTCATTCTGCTCTAATCTATAAAATGTACCATCAATGCTTAACTACATATTTCATTTTTTTTTTATGGGAGGACATTTAAGGATTTAAGGTTAGCTAAAATGTTGCAATAGGCCTTCAGGTTAAGGCAGATTTTATAACTGAGGGATCAAGTTAATCAACGGCAAAACTAGGCTCGTTATTTGCACAGTGTGACTGATAGGAAGTCTATAACTCACTTTATGGCCTGAAGCTTCATCCTTCTCACTCTCTCTCTCTCTCTCTCTCTCTCTCACTCTCTCACACAAACACATCCATATGGAGGTGGCAGACAAAAGCTTGTCTTTTTTTCCCCTCAGCCAATGCCCTGTTTCATGTTGTTTTCTGTTTAATCTGGTGTTTTTTTTTTCTTCCATTATTTACTTTGATTTTCCTTTATGAATCAGCCTTCCTCTCAGCCTTTCATCTGTCAATTCACATTTTCTTTTCCTCTATACCCCACCCCAATGTCTGTTCCAAATCAAAAATTCCATACCACCGTGCACAGCTGTGCGTTCAGCATCAGTAAGGGGAGAACCAAACATCTTTACCAGTGGGAGTCAACGGCTGCAGCACGCAGAGAGGAGACTGTTGCTGTTTCTATTCTGCTTTAACAATAGTAATTAATTGCAGTCAGAAGCATATTTACATCCACTCAGAGGTCAATCTGATTTGCGTTGTCTTAGTAATTGTTCAGTAATTACAATTTTGGTGATACAATACAAAACAGTGTTGTTTGAAACATGACTTTTGCTTGAGTGGAAAAGGGATTTAAACTCTGAGGGAATAAAACGAGCTAGCAAAAAACTGTGAGACGCTAGAACAGATCAACAGCGTCTCCCCTGGTGCTACAGAGTGTGTGTGTTGGATGTTTTAACAATGCCTGGGGTAGTATTTAAGTTGTTATAAATATTTTATGTGATCATGACGAACAAAAGAAGTGAACATGAACAAGTGACATCAAAAGAAGCTGATTCTTCTATTTTCAGTGCTTTAAAAAGGGGAACATAAACATTCATGGGTGATTAAAAGCTACTTTCCTTCATCTAAAAAGGATTTTCATTCATGTATGATTAAAAAGCGAGGGCAGCTCTCTGTAAAGGACTGATCAGCATAAATGGGGGGATGAGTGGCATCGGTGATGTATCATAAACAGAGAGCCTGGATTCTAAAATCTGATTGGCAGATTTTTAAAAGCATTAAAAGCAGCAGTAAAACACTAGAATATAGTGTCTACTGTTAATGCACAAAGTTAAAGTGCATGGTTTCCTCATCAAATAATCTTTCATTGTTAAATTGCTTGGAAACCTCATCCTACTGTTCACAAAGTGCATCGATTTGGTGAAGAATCACTTAATGTATTACCAAGTCACTTATTCAATAAACTTTAATCCCTTATTTAATAAAATAATCTTTTTTTTTGTTTTTTTTCCAAAATCCAAATTGACCCTGCTGATACTTGTTTTAAACTCAACAAAAAGGCCATAATGAGGGAGAAATCTACTTCATCTATTTATGGGAATATCTGTCCCTTTTCTGCCTGAAGTTTTGTATTTTTTTTTTATAATTTGACAGTTGTTTTAATGTGTAAAGTTGGGCAGGACTACCGTATTAAAATAATTTTGTGTGTGTGTAATATGTCAACATACAGTTTTAGTATTAGAGGGCATTGAATTCAAAAGTCTGAAAAACTTTTGAACACTATATTGATATGACTGATAATTGATCAAGTAACATGATGATTCAACTCATTTTGCAACTGGCAGGCGTCTGATCTGTCTGTGAGTTCTCTACTTAATGCTACATTTTCTGAAAACACATCAGGCTGTATTGTTAAAGAACTGGGATCAAGTTTCATTCGGCCATGTCAGAATCCGACTACTTTATACTAATTCATAATTTTTCTTTAAACGTGGAAACCTCAACGTCAAGAAATAACAGCCAAGCACTTCCATTAGCAATTATCCCTCTTGACTACATGTCAAACTTTTTCTCTGCTAAGAAATACTTCACAAAAATAACCTGCCCAACCCTTATTTTCAGAATTGTAAACATACGGTTTCAGGAATTACAGCAGGGTGAAATTAGATTGTCACTCATTCCCTTAAACTAAGGACATACTGGTGGTTGTTATTCTGGCAATTTCTCCACAGTTCAGGAATGTGTGGAGCAGGCACTTCTGCTAATAAACTTTAAAAAAAAAAACTTTTTGTCATCATTGCTTCACTGCTGCTTTTGATTTTGGAATTAAATTAAAATCTTGCCAGGTGCTGAGGCTTTCGCCATTGGATTGATAAGCCTGAAGTGCTGTAGAAAATATGAATAAATCAAATCTGATTCTAATCCAGCCACAAACACTACAGATAGTTACTTCAATTACATCAGACCATAAAGCAAGCTTATGTATCTTATTATTAACACGCATGCAATCAGTAGCACAGATCTTGTACACTGTTCTCTAATATTTTGAAGGAGAAATGGGTTTTAACTCATCATACTAATGGGTGTGCAAGCTGCTTTGTAGGTGCTAAGGTTGTGTTTCCTAAGTTTTCATTTCATTTTGGACTGTTTTACTGCATATATACAGATGCTGTAAAGACATTTGGGTTTGAAATCAAAAGAGGAATATGAGATCAGATGTTTAGCTTTATTTCCTGGTATTTTATTTAAATCGAGTTATTTTGAATGACATAGAACATAGCACCTTAACACTCAACTTGATCCGTCTAAAACTTTTTACTTGTCCCCCTGATAAAGATTCAGAGCATGGGAACAACTTTCTTCTACACAATGGTGCTGTGCCCTATGCAATTTAACATCTTCAATGTCTCTTGATCTCATACTCAAATGTCTTTAGTTCATAGTAAAAATGAATAAATTGGCCTGTCCCATTACTTTTTGATTTGACAAACACTTGGCTAAATTGTAACCGTGGATCTCCCTCAATATGATTGGTTGATGCAAAATTTGTTTGTAAAGGAAGCTTAACTTGTGCAACATGACGCAAACTGAAATGAGAAAAAATATGTCCGTTCTAGATGAGGCTGATTGCATTGTAAAACTGACGGATGATAACCTGTGTGCGGATGTTAACCTCTCTTGCTAATTTGTGCAACATGCAAATGAATGCATGCCTTTTTTTATGCCGCTGTGTTGAATATCTTTTGTATGTAACCTGTGCGTGATTCTGGACAGGAAGTGGCCTGTTTCCATTTCCTAGAAAAAAAGTACAGTAGAGGTTCTATGTAAAAGAGCATTTTTTTCCCCTTTTTTCTTGAGAGCATAAACTGTTTGTGACGACATCTGGTGATGTGTGTGTGTGTGTGTGTGTGTGTGGGATGTGTACCACCCCACACACACACACTAAAGCAGGAAGTGTGAAGGAAGCTCTTGTGAGTGTATTGTAGTGTCAGCTCGTTAGAAAGGAGAGAACCCTCAGCCAGGCTTCGTTAGATGATGTAATTAGGGGCGTCTATAACGAGGGCAGAGATTAATTAGCCCACTGAGATGAGCAGGGAGGAGAGGAAATTCATGAGATGTTTCACTGGGACCCTGCAAGAACGGAACCATGGAAACTTTTCTCTCCTCATCCCTCTCTCCTCTCTGTTTTCATCCCATCCCTCTTTCCCCAGGCGCAACAGAACGTGACATGCGTGTCAATGATGCACACTGCTCAAAGCTGGTGTCTCTCACCCCCCCTACCCCACTCTCTCTCTCTGTGGTTCAGTGCCTGAGTGTGACTCATGGTTGTTCGTATATGTGCAGCTTGCTAAGGTCCTGCTTGTATGTGTGTGTGTGTGTTGTGCAAATGTGCCTTTGCATCGTATTTTTTTTACAAAAACGCAATGGGCTATCAGGTCTCACACATCAGGAGGCTTTCCCTGCTGCTGGAAATATACATAAAATAAATTAAACAAAAATGCAGAGATTAAAAAGACAAGAATTACTCAGCCGGATCTGCTACATTCCCCTGGTTTCTGTCTCCTGAGTTGTTGTGGTTTCAAATTCCCATTAAACAGAATTAAAAATGCTCAAATGCAGTAGCCTCGGCAATTCACTCCCAGAGGTTCAGATCACTATTGTTCACACTTTTACTGTGACTGTGTGGCTTTTATCTATCGAGTTTCATTGTTTTGAATAACCATTTTCATGTCTTCCGAGCTGAACTGAACTCAGAGACCAAACTCTACAAAAAGAACATTTCAACCATTCATCAACAACCTCCAGTGAGACCAGCAGTTTCTGCCTGTTTTACCTAAAGAGCATAAATGGAACGCATATTAAAAATTACATTTGTTATTTTTAAATCTAAAGTATAACTCAAATAACAAATAACTCAAATAACAAATGATGGTTTCTGCCATGATCCTCATAACAGTAAAGCCAACAATTTGAAGAGGTTTTGAAACAAGTCGTTTCAATATCGGACACATCAGAATCCTGTGCAGTGGGAATAATAGATGTGGCTGGACTCTAATAAATACTAATAAATTTTAAATTTAAGTTTTATAATTAATTCATTCTTAAAATCTGCAATTATTTTTTATTTTATTTTATTTTTTATTTAAAGAGATTTCTGTTCCTGTAGAGATTCTATACTGGTGCATCTACTGAGGTCATGGAGGGGCCAGGGGTGTGGTCTGTGTTACTGGAGGGAGATGACTGGTCAAAGCTTTAACATGCAGTATTACAGCAGAACGTGGTGACAGTACTGACCAAACACAGCTGTGTTTTGCAAATTTGTGTGTGTATGTGTGTGAGTGTGTGTATATGTGTGTGTGTGTGCGTTCCATTAATGAACATTGACTCAATAAGATAAACTCACCACCAGGCTCACACTCCTCTAGATCTTCATCATCACTAGGGCATTCTGCTGATGCTACTAACAGGTCATCCGTGTTCTGAGAGAGAGAGAGAGAGAGAGAGAGAGAGAGAGAGCGAGTCATTTTTTTTGTCTTGTCTTGTCGGTGCCCTTTCATTTGAAAAAAATAATAAAAAAAAAATAAATTGGAGAACATGTTTTTGCAGTAAATGTACAGAAATGCAGTACATCATTTACAACTGATTTGAACAGTTTTGTAAATCCAATTGCATCCATATTTCACCTGCATCAGATGGGACGTCTGTCAATTAAATAATGGTATGTAGACAGCAAAACATTGTTTCTCAGTATTATTATTTCAAATATCATTATAATTGCAGAAGTAAAATATAGCATGCTAATATTTCAAAATATCAAAAATACATATATGTATTTTCATATATGAGATCCCCCCGAATGACAACGAGGGAAAAGTAAAACTAAATTAAACAAGGAACCACAGCATTGTTCTCTGCACTGCTCTGATAAATCACCAGAAGCTGATAAATGCTTTGTGAAAAAAACTGATCCAATTAAAAAATTTGAAAACCTTTCAAAAATGTGCCTGTGTCTAAATCTGTGTTGAATAACCTAAAAATCAGTTTTTGTAAATTTAGTATAAGAGGGGTTTGGGTATTGTATTATATCTTTAGGCTACCATTGTGTGTATTTTTAACAGGCCTTATATAAAATACTATATATTATACAATTCTTTTTTTTTTTTTTTTTTCCCAGAATCAGATTTTTGTGAGGTTTTGGTACAAGTTCCCTCACTTTTCAGAAGTACTGTTTATGTATTCTGTACTGTAATTTTTGGGGGGCTGAAAGTGCCTGCCTATATACCTACCTTTCACTTCTCAAAATGTCAGAGTATAAAAATATTAATCTCATTACACAATCTCATTGTGTAATGAGACCTGTGACGATACCCATTAGTTTTATCCACTATAAGCAGAGGAGCAGAGGGCTTCCAAACTAAATTGCAGAAACATCATACAACAGGTACAGGCAGTTTTTATCTAGGTAATTGCTCTGTCATTTTTGATTGTCTTCTATTAATATGTTAAAAATTGTAGAACTGGGAAATAAGACCTGATATCTCAGAATGAAAACGTGTGAACTGGCATGACAGTTGAATACTCAGATTAATCTGACCTAGTCCTTTCATCTTAAAATTGCAACATAATACTGCCCTGTGTAGTCTGAATAAATGCTGTATATTTTACTCTTCAAAGTAAACAGCATTTTCACATCATTCTGTCTATACTGTGATCATAATCAACCTGCACTACATTATAATCACTCACTTAGCCAATTGTTTTATGGAATTGTTTGAACTCCAGATATCCTGTGTATATAGTTTTCTTTAACGAAACAGGCAGGTTAGTGAGATGACCTAAAATTGTGAAAGGTTGTAAATAAACGAATTTTTATCATCCTGTTTGGGGTTGTTTGTGGGCATCTCCAGCATGAATATGTCCAGTACCTAATACTATTACAAAGCTCTGATTTTGCCAGCTTGCAAGAAAAGAAGAAAGGCGCTGTGGATGCATAGGTAGGGGGTCATTCACCAACAAAAGCTCTAACAAAAACAGTAATGCACCTAGTGTGTAGGCTGCCTATGGGATGTAAAGAGTAAAAGAATACATTTTTAGAACTGGGCACAGATGTATTATCTTGCCAATAGAGCCCATTCTAAAGTCTTCTGGAGACCGTGTCACATGGAAATGTAATGAAAGCCCTTCAGCACTCTATGGGCCTCTGTGCTATGTTGCTTAGTCAGGACATTTCTACAATGGGAGGCACATGTTCTTTGGTCCTGGTCCAGGTATAAATGCAAGGGTTAAACCAGGCAGGATGTCAGTTCACCAGTTGGAATCAGCTCTGAACCAAACCAACAGCCACCATGAGCATGGGCAGGGTAAGCAACCAGCAAATCAACAAGCCTTGAACTTCTAGTTTCCTGTCTTCATTCAGTCAACAATGTGCAATTGGTCATTTTTGTCCAACAGGTCATCTTCTACGAGGACAGGAACTTCATGGGGCGCTCTTATGAGTGCACCGGTGACTTTTCCGATATGTCCTCCTACCTTAGCCGCTGCCACTCCTGCAGAGTTGAGAGCGGCTGCTGGATGGTGTACGACCGCCCCAACTTCATGGGAAACCAGTACTTCATGAGGAGGGGCGAGTACGCTGACTACATGAGCATGTGGGGATTTAACAACTGCATCAGGTCCTGCCGTATGATCCCCATGGTACGCTTTCTGATCTACTGTCTCATTTCACAAGTTTTCAATCTGGCATTTATTTGTCTAAGTAGGATCCAACCCCAGTAGTAACTCTCTTTTTGTTCTCTTCCCCAACAGCACAGAGGATCCTACAGGATGAGGATCTACGAGAAGGAGAACTTCATGGGCCAGATGATGGAGGTGATGGATGACTGCGATTCCTTCATGGACCGTTACCACTGGTCCAACGGCTGCATGTCCTGCAATGTGATGGACGGCCACTGGCTCATGTATGAGCATCCTCACTACAGAGGCAGGATGTGGTACTTCAGGCCCGGAGAGTACAGGAGCTTCAGGGACTTCGGCGGCATGAAGTTCATGAGCATGAGGCGCATCATGGACTCCTGGTATTAAACCAGTGTAACTGATGTGAAAACCAATTTTTAAATAAATAATATGTAAATAAAACCCCACAGTCTCAGAGTCTTTTTCGCCTCTTTTTGTGGCAGAAATATCTACCCTTCTTAATAGTGTTTGCTCTAATCTGTCTGAAAGGTTCTTGAGGCATGTGAATGAATGATTTTTAAAAATATTTAACATTTTTTTACATTAATCACTGATTCCTGTGGACCTGATTTAATTTTCTTTAGCAGTGGGGTATCTGTCATTTTATATTTTAGGTCAAGAGATGTATGGTCCCAAGCAATATTTTAAAATGTCTAGATCTGTACTCCATGGAAATTCAATCATTTAACTGGCAAGGCAGAAACTGGCTAGGTGGCACCAGACATATAGCATTTATAAATGAACAGTGATTTATAGTGATTTTAAGACACTATTCTTTTATGATTTTCCCCCACCTGTGCTTTGCCCTGTTTACTTTATATGAACAGAGATACCCTGAGGCTGATCTGAGACCAAACGTTATTAAATTTATTCCATATTTCAACAATACTTGGTATAAATAAAGAAGTTGTTGTACACCTGTGCACCCAGTGAGCACTGGTTTTTGAGCTCTTTTAACACCTCCTGTAGGACATGGCCTTACTCTCTCAAAGAAAGAGACAGACGTCTTTCTGGTTAGATGCTCGGAGCGTTTAATCACTTTGGCAGAAGTGGTATGTCATGGTGACGATCCACAGTCCTCAAACAATAAGATTAATTATAAGCATTTATTTATTTCTTTTTAGGAGTGGTGCTACAAGTAAACAAGCCAAAGCACTGATTTTGAATAAACAGCTTTGAATAAACAGTTTTGTGCCATGTGTGGGCGAACAACACAGCAGCAGATATTTTGCTCTCTTCCATTTAATTTGGATAAATGGAGGAGGATTGCAATTCATTCATATATTAAAAAAAAAACCAAAAAAACAAAAAAACAGAAACATCTTACACCTGCTATATTCCCAAAGGCTACTGTAACCAAGCTGCTCCCTGATTTCTGTGTTATTTGTTTTAAAAAGAAGGCAGAATATTTCCCCCCCCAATTGCTATATCAATCTGCAACAGGTCTTAAAGTGTGAACAGACTGAGTTCCCATTTAATTAGCTGTTATTAGATAGCTCTTATTGTTAGTGTCGTAGCTTTTCCACATCTCAAACAGCAAGGACAGAAAAGCAAAATGTCACAGCTGTGGTAGTGCTTGTACACACAAGGGGGCAGAAAATGAATCCTGTTTAATGCATTGCTTTGAGTTCTTAAGAAGCTAATAGATTAAATGTAGCTTTCATTTAGGTGTATGAGCACTGTAACATGCTACTGACGGACCACTTCTACCATAGTTGTGTGGAGTGGAAGTGTGTAATTGGACTCTACGTAAAAAGGCTTTGTAAATTATTTTTTAATTTTTTTTAAGTGGTCTAATTTTTTTCTAGAGAGACCATTCATGACGAGACTAAAATGACTACAGATATCAAGTCACAAAGAGCGCTTTTGTTAACTGCAGTGTTGAGACCTGTGCCAAAGTCCAAGCTAATTTACTAATTAACATGGATCAGGCAGGATGTTCCATCGACTGTGAAATCTGAGCTTCACTGGGTTAAAACACAATAGATTGCGCTTGGGCTTTCAAAAGTTCTCTGTTTCTTTAAGTGCCTTAAACTGAAGCTTTCGTATGAATTTTAATACCATCATTATGAACTATTCTGACGGGGGCAGCAGTTTTTACACGAATCCATACTGAATGACTGTTGAAATTATTTACATTCTAACTATTAAACAGCATATGAAAAGAACTTCAGAAGAACTCCCTTTTAAATGATAGGGAGACCGTTTCATATCTATCCATACTCCATCCCTCTTAGACCCTTTATGCTAACTAGAATTGCAAAGGTTTTGCTGGAGCAAATCCTAAAGTTCACTGGAGGAAAGGTCGAGAATCATGCTGAACAGGTAGCCAGTTCATCACCGGATGGATACACAGACAAAAGCACTCACACACTTCCTAGAATTAGTAACCTTCCCTAAATTAGTAACAAGACTCAGTTTGCCACAATTCTTTGCAACTTGTTCCTGTGAAAAAATCTGGAGCCAATCCGGTGTTTGTTTTAGTGATAGAACTCATCACTGGTTGGCTAAAATTCCTGTCTAAGTGAGAACGAGAGAAAGAGGGAGCATTAGTGAAGCTGCCATCAGGATGTGGTTTAACATGTTAAAACTCTGATGCTAGAAAGTGTGTGGAGACTTAATAATTTTGGATAAAGCTGCATAATTAGGAAAAGTTTGGATGAACCATATTTACTCCATTTTTGAGTTTTCACTAGTTCTGTGGGCTGCCATGTTTACTTTCCCTTTTTGTTTGCGAGCATTTCTTTTCCAAGTGTCGATATTGTTTGATTTTTGTGAAAGGCGTGTTTCATGGACATTCCGCTGTAAGAGCTACAAGCTTAAGCACGGATTTGTTTCGTCAGAACCTCTGCTGTGGACTCGTTTCATCATTGCTGGGATCTGGTAGTGGAGTTCCGTGTTTTTAACTCTCTTTCTCAGGGTGAGGAAATAGACGAGGACTGGCCAAGACGAAGGGTAGAAGGGTAACTGTTTTATTCGAAACTATCTGTTAATATGCTGAATTTTATAACAGTTTAAATACTTTATAAGCACTTTAGGTAGTTAAATTTGAATTTGAGATTTGTGATAGATTATTAAATGCAAGTCCCCTTCTTTCCTCAAATGGAATCATAAAATCCTGTTTTATACAGGTGCGTACTTCTGATGCCTTAAAGGGAAACTGACTTCATAAAAATGAGAAAAAGCGTAGCAATACACATAATTTCCAATTGTGTTAAATATAGAGAATACTATTGTGCTTAAGGGGAAATATATGTTGTTTGTGTTTATGCCTTCAAACTGCTCTTTTATGCGCTTTATTCGGGTCAGTTGACACCATAGAACGTTTTTCTGGGTAAATGCTGAGCACTCTGCATATTTGGGACTATGGTGTTTTCACAGTGGAGGCACCATGTTGTTTGTCGCATTTCTGCAGTCAACTCTACAGCTGAGAACCTGGATCCTGTTCATTAGCATTATGTGAAAACTGTTTTACACTAGTGTCACATCAGGCATAGCAGGAAGCATATCCTAGGTCTTGCTAACTTAAATGTACTTTTCATTTCTCAAAATCTCAAAAAAAAAAAAAACCCAAAAAACACTCACAGCTGTTCTCTCATCAGCTCAACAGAACGGTCTCATGTCTGTTGCTCACTACTCAAGTGCTTCTTCAGGAAATCCCAAATAGCTGTACCGGCTCAGCCCAGTGTTTGTGAAATGCTTCAAATGGATTTTACTTCTTTCAAACAAACATGTTGCTCATAGGTGAACTCTAAAGCTTCAATTAAGAAAAGATATCATAGCTATTTGTGGTTTAACAAACAATACAAAAACATAATAGTATCCTTTTGCTCATTTATATATACATTTACGGCATTTAGCAGACGCTCTTATCCAGAGCGACTTACATGACCTAATTACAGGGACAGTCCCCCTGGAAACACTCAGGGTTAAGGGCCTTGCTCAGGGACCCAGTGGTGGTAGTGCTAAAGGTGGTTCGAACCGGGGACCTCTGGATCCATAGGTCTGTAGGCAAGTACCCTACCACTAGACCACCACCACCCCATTTACAAAATTGATGGACCAAAGTAACTATGTTTAATGCAATTGAGCATATGCAGATGTTAATACCAGAAATTGAAAACGATTTTTTTTTTTAATTATTTTTTTTATTTATTTATTTTTTATAAAAAGTCTTCTCATTTTTTCTATTTCAAGCCTTAATGTCACAGTGCAAGCCACATGAACCAGCCTTGCTGCTCCAATACTTTTGCTGTCGACTGTACAATAATTTTACCTGCCATTTGCAATCTTAACATATTTACTTCTACAGCCATGGCCAAAAGTTTTGAGAATGACACCAATATTCATTTTTAGGTTTTTTTTAAATTTATGATTAATTCTCAAGAGACAGCTGGACAAACAAAAAACCCACAAACTCTGAGCATTGATTACACAAGAACAGGCCATCAGTCAGGATTTGGCCCAGAAGTTGATTGACAGCACGCTGGGGCGAATTGCAGAGGTTTTGAAAAAGAAGGGTCAACACTGTACATATTGATAAACTTAATGTAATTGTCAATAAAAGCCTAAAATACTTTGAAACTCTTGTAATTTCACTTCAGTTACCATAGAAACATCTATCAAAAAGTTCTAAAAACAAGCAGCAAACTATGTGAAAATCAATACTTGTGTCATTCATAAAACTTTTGGCCATGGCTATGACTTTACTGTGCTCTTATAATAACATGATTCTGGACATTGCTTCAAAGGACATGATGATTTATGTGCAATTCTGAAGTGTCATGGAAAAACGGTCGTTACCAAATGGTCCCAAGGAAACGCCTGATATCAGAACAGCCCTAAACATTAATAATTTGTGTCTTCACTGCTTAGAAACTGTTATGAAGTGAGTCTGGCTTCACCTCATTAACACTCTGCCAGATGTTCAGAGGTGTTTGATCGATATTATATACGTACCTAATTGTTCCAAATGTCTTTCACTGAGACCGTCATACTGACTTTTTCAGTCTCCAGTTTGGAGCTTATTTATATCTGCACCATCTCGTCATCCTGATTTTTGTGTAGAAGATTTGATATTATTACATGTAGTGGGGCATGATTGGAATCAAAAAATATTTATGAAAATAATAAGGGCTTTAAAATGTGCTGCAGGCAGGTTCTATTTAAATGCTGCTGCTACAGCTGTGCCAGAACTACTGTAGCTTAATTATGCATGACTCACTTACTTTCAATGGATCACCTTATTTGATTCATGTTTTTCAGTTGGACAACCCATTTATTGATGGACTGCTATAATGGAAAAATGTGTATAGCAACATAGTCACATAGGGCTTTCAGGACCAGGGTTGGGGACCACTGTGCTGTCAGTAAAAAAATTGAAATGGCTGAAATTATGGGCTGAAAAGAAATGCGAATCATCCATAAAAATTCATGAAAAAAAAATAGCAAGTTATGTATTATTGGTATTGTATAGTGCACAAAGAATTGATTGATTGATTGGAAACCAGAGGGTTAGAGCTTCTCTTGGGAGACAGACTTCTTTGATATTGTAGGTAGCCAGCTAAGAAAACTATAAAAGATAAGCAAGCAATATGATTTGTTCACTATAATTATAATTGAAAATAAAATCAACTTAACAATTGTGGGTCCTTCTTGGGCCTTGTGTCAGGTACATCATACAGGAAAATGCCATTCTCTTTTTCAGCATTAACACAGTAGCTTGAGCAGAGAGCGAGAGCGAGAGAGAGAGAGAGTGTGTACATCAAAAGGTACAATGAAAGCTTTATTTAACCATCAAAGTGTTATGCAGGTAGATCAAAGCGACACAAGGCCTCTCGATCTCCTCTCTCTAACTCTGCCATGAAGACAGGTATGACTGAAGTCTCTCCTTCTCTCTCTCTCTCTCTCTCTCTCTCTCTCTCTCTCTCTCTCTCTCTGTTGCGCTCCCCCTCCCTTCCTTCTTGTCCCACTTGGAATGGTGCTGGTTACTGTCGTTTTGTAGAAACATGCAGAGCACCCGATGTATTTATTGTACCATCACATCCTCTTCTGCTGCACTAAATTCTGCTACTCAGCCAAACTGTATAATGTGCTGTTTAACTACTAGCAGTTGCTCCAGTCTTTCAGATACATCATACCTGTAGTAATTGCTTGATGTACTTTGTAGAACATTCGCCCATTGTGAACGATTTTGATAATGTGATTTCATTAACTAATATATATATATATATATATATATATATATATATATATATATATATATATATATATATCCTTAAAAAGACTAGAGCTTTGGTAGCGTTAACTCGAAAGCAACGTTTATGTCTGTTCATGAACTATGGTTCAAAACATACAAACTCTGGAGTTTTCAGGACTGGGAGCAAGTCTGGTGAACAGTTATTTGTCAGGTAGTGGATGGGGGAAAGTGAAAGTGACTATTTGTCATTGTGAAATACAGCACAGCACAGTGAAACCCATTTTCTGCATTCTACCCATACACACCACACAGCAGGGGGCAGATATTTAAAGCACCCGGAGGGCAGTGATGGGGAGGGTATCTTGCTCAAGGAAAACTCAGAGCAGCCTACTGGTCCAGGATTCAAACCCAGGATCTTCAGATCCTGGGGCCTAGTCCCTAAACACTAGGCCACCATTGACCCTGGCACGCTGTTGTTTCTACAGTGAAACACAGAGATGTATTGCTGAAGGGGCGTTTAGGAGCAGGAAGATCCGGAGACTTAGTCCAAATGAAAGAGATCATGAAAAAGAAAAGGATTGATATGTTCTTTCACAGTTCAGGTTTACATATTGCTGGACAAATTTTCTTTCTTCAGCAAGATAATGATCACAAGCTTTTATCACAGTTGTGCCTAAATGATCCTATCCAGTTCAAATGAAAGCAAAAGCTTTAGGGAATAACGTCTTGGCCTCCCCAGTCTTCAGATCTTTCTCTTTTGAGCTGAATGACAAGTTCAAAATGAATATCCAGACAAAAAGACAGAACTTTTACCACGCTTGTAAATGTGCCGGTGGTTCAGTTCATTTCCCAGATCTATCGTAAAGGATGCTGCTAATTTCTGCTGCTGTAATAAAGGATTGGGAGGTTATACTGAAGTAACTATTACCTAAGCATTAGTAGTTATTAAACGGCACACCTCAGGTAAATTTTTACATTACACATTACTTTTACATTATGGTGCTGTGCACCCTTATATGGCTAAGGGTTTGTATAGTTTTCTAATAAATGTAAAGGGGAAGACTTTCTCAAGACAGGGTGCCATTGATCGATCGCTTTTGTGCCGTAGGTTAATGGCCACTTCACTAATGCTCCGTTGGGATAATTACACTGTGTGCACAATTATTAGGCAAGTGAGTATTTTGAGTATTAATTTTAAATAAACCTAGTCAATCCAAAATGTTTTACAAAGGAAATGTGGGTGATTCTCAGAGAAAAACATATGCGTGCACAATTATTAGGCAACTATAAGGTACCTATTATTACCTATTTAGTTACCTATTATTAGGTAACTAAATGAAAAACAAACATTTTCCCGTCTCACTTGTTTATTTTCAATCTGTTAAAGTGAGAATATTAAACAAAAACAAATAAAATATAAAAATAAAATAAAAATATCAGTGACCAATAAAGCCTCCCCGTCTTTTCATTAATAGTCAAAAGCCTTCCATTCATGGAGTCCTCAGTTTCTTGATCTGTTGATCAATTTTTTGTGCAGCAGCAGCCACAGACTCCCAGACACTGTTCAAAGAGGTGGACTGTTTTTCTTCCCCATAAATCTCCCATTTAAGCCCGACTCAATAGCGTTTAGGTCAGGTGAGGAAGGAGACCGTGTCGTTATTCTTTCATCTTTACTAGCCAGGTTGGTTCAGTTCTGGAATATGACAGCACTGGAGGTTTGTGGGTTCCTGGCAGCTTCATGTTTGATTATTTTCAAATCTTTTGTAGTTCATTTGTGTCTTTTTTCCCTGCTTCTGTGACCCTGTTGACAGTTTGCAACAAATCGTTTGATGGGTCTGTGATCACGCCCCAATATCTTATATCAATTTCAAGAGCACTGCATCCCTCTGAAAAACTTTCTAAAAAGACTTTCTTTTTCAGTTTTTAACTTTTCAGAGTCAGTTCTAACTCTTTATTGGCCCATTTTGCCTGAGGAGGGAAAGAAGCTGCCTAATAATTATACACACCTTGATATAGAGTGTTGATTAGGCCATGCTCTCCCTCATTACTCTTCACCTGATCTGCTTTAAAATGGAAATATATGCAGGAAAACGATGATATGGTCAAAACTGTCACTTGCCTAAT
Source organism: Hepsetus odoe (assembly GCA_017165825.1). NCBI lineage: Eukaryota > Metazoa > Chordata > Actinopteri > Characiformes > Hepsetidae > Hepsetus > Hepsetus odoe. The sequence goes on along the minus strand of CM029379.1, from coordinate 22,205,868 downwards.
AATTGTGCACACAGCGTTAGTGTTCTCCTGGCCTTTATTCAATTCAGACGCATTAAAACAAATTCAAAGTGCTTCGCTCTCACTTTGCCATAAGCAAATGGTAGAGAGAAAAAAGAGAGAGATGAAGAGGGTGTGAAAAAGAAGGCCTGAAAAGAAAACAAACAACTACTGACTAAGAGCTAACATTCAATTAGCAAGGCCTTGATGGGTGTTTACAGCCGGTGTTGGTTTGAACTATTTCACCCGGGAGCACTTTCTCTTTTTCTTACACACACACACACACACATACACACACACTTCTTTCTTTCTTTCTCTCTCTCTCTCTCTCTCTCTCTCTCTCTCTCTCTCTCTTTCTCTTATGCACTCGCTGCCTTCTAAGGTTAACACCCATATACTTACTGCAAATAATCCAGTTTTTTTCTATAATGATTATAATTCAGATCCAGAGAGGAGGAAAAGTGTACCTCATTGGTTAGCATGTTGCAATGACACTTGTTTTCTCTCTATTTCTCACTCCCACACACACGCAAGCACATAAAGGGGTTTAAACCACAATGGTTTAAGAAAGCTAGAATCAATTATAATGAAAGTGAAAAAAGTGAAAGTGACTACCCTTGTCACTGTGAAATGCAGTACAGCACAACACAACGGAATTCAACCTCTGTGTTTCACCCATACACACATGTGCAGCAGGGGGCAGCTATTGAAAGCGCCCGAGGAGCAGTGACGGGGACGGTACCTTGCTCAAGGGTACCCCAGGGCAACCTACTGGTGAGGGAACCGAACTCACAATCTTCTGATCCAGGGCAACTCCCTAACCACTAAGCCACCGCTGCCCTATAATCTCTGTTATAATGTTATAATGTTATAATGTGATCTCTCCAATAATGTTGGAGGCCGAAAGAAAAAGCAGATTTAATAGAAAATAGCCTCCCCATGAAAGTGACTATTTCTCATTATGAGCACACAGCGAACCACAACAAAATGCATTCTCTACATTTCACCCATAAACACACTGCACAGCAGTGGAAACCACATCCAGCAACCAGGGAGCATGAATGGGACAGTAACTTGATCAAGGGTACCACGGAGTAAACTGCTGGTCCAGGAATAGAACCTTCCAATTTTGGGCCCTAGTTCCAAACCATTAGGGCACCTCCACCCCTAAGTGGTGGACTAGTGGTTAGGGACGCATAATATCTAAGCATAATATCGCATACATCCGTATTTAAGCCCCTGCCCCCAACTTCCACATTATTATTTCTGTCCTTCAGTTACATCTGTGACCTCTCTTAACAAATACAGAACAAAGAAAATCAAGCTTCACAATCCTTCAGAGTCAGAAAAGTCCACCGGCTGTTTCTGTCCATGTGCTAAAATTGCTTGAAATTGCTGAATGCTTAATAATCACAGCTGAATCATAGTATTGCAAGGTCAAAAATTTGCACATCTGTTAGTAGATATTTTTGATAGTAAGATAGTTGATGGGTAAGCAATAAAATAATAAAATAATAAAACAAAAAAAAATGTGGGGATTTCATGGTTCACTGATGATACATTTCAAACAAATCTTAATCAAATCATTATCATTAGGTCCAAGTTTTATAGTGCTTGCTCACTCAATTTCTTTCAAACACACACACACACACACACACACACACACACACACACACACACACACTTCAGTCTTACCTGTGTGACACTGTCTCTCATGGTGGGTGAGCGCTGTTTGCGGGTGGTGGTGGTGGCCATGGTGGTGGTAGTCTCCATGATGGTGGTGGACATATCTGCCAGCGGTGTGGTGGAGGTGGTGTCTGTAGTGAGGACGGAGGGAACGTCCCCCACCAGTCGCAGGTTCCCCTGCACCTGCACGTTCGGGTCGCCTTCGGCCGCCAGCTTAAGCACCTGCAGCCCGTTATAGTACAGACCCGAAATCTGACCCTGAAAATTCCGGCCTTTCTCACCACCTCCAATCTTTATAAACGCCTGACTGTTAAAGATCGTCAACTGTCGACCTGCAGGAGAGAGTGAGAGACAGATAGAGATAGGGCGAGATTAAAGGGAATTGTGGGAAAGAAAGGACAGAGATTGAATGAAGAGGTGGTAGAAGAGAGACAATGGAAGAAAAGAAGACAGCAAGAGAGTAAAAGAAAGAAAACGGTGAAGGAGGGGAAAAAAGTAATTAGTCTCAGTTTGAGAGTATTTTGCAGGCCACACAACACAAACACACACACACACACTGAATCTGGACATACAGAGACGGAAGAAAGCAGATCTCTCTAAATCATCCTGGTTACACTTTAGGAGGCTGTTTACTGCCAACGAGCTGATAATAATGGCAGTTTTCTATTCCAGTGACTAATAACAAGAATTTAATTTAATTTACACATGCCGTAGCCATTTTATCAGAAACATCTACAATACTGTGTACCCACAGAGTCCACTGATATGTTTGTTTCTGATAAAAACAATTCAACAGTTTAGGAAACATGCAGAACTAATCTAATACACCAGAAACTGAGTAAGTCTTTCTCACTCTTAATCTTTCCCTTAGAAAAGGGAAAGCATAACATTCACTGTTATGTTATTAGATAATTATTATTCCCTACTTGCTACTGTATCATTCCTCCACCATGTAACCAAGAGTAGAGATTTCTCCACTCCTCTCTTTTTCCTTTGCGAATGTCAGTGCTTCTTTTCTGCCTTTCACAGAAGGAGCTATATCACTAACATTCTAACAGTGACCTCATTATAAAGACAATGACCTTTGACCCAGTAATGTGTGCCTCCTGCAGTGTAAGAGACGTACAAAACAGCAGGGGGATGGCGAGAGTGAACGAGAAAATGGCCCTAAGAAGTGCTTGACTGGGTGAAGAACAGAGGGAGAGAGAGTGGCCACAGAGCATGTACATTTATAGTTAAATGAGAAGAGCACAGCAAAGGAGTGATATCTGTGTATGTGTGTGTTTTCTGCACATATGAACGGTTTTCTGCACTAATTTGTTTCTCCTGTGGCCATGCTTGGATAAAACGCTCAGTGTGATTCCACAGTTTGAACTCGACACAAAATAAAGTGCAGAAAACGCTGCAGTCGTCCATCCTCTGATTCAATTCAATTAATGCTGACCGAGCCTATTATTTACTTAATGGACTTGTTTATGAGTATCACACTACATTGATTTTAGCCTGTGTGTGTGTGTGTGTGTGTGTGTGTGTGTGAGTGAGTGACAGAATTAGCTGAGCTGGTCCATTACCTTGCGTCACTAGCATTAATAGATCATGCCATCTGTTTGAAGCCCAGGAGGACTGCTGATGAGTACGAGCCGTAATGATGCCAGTGTGAATGACTTATGAAGTTGATGTGTTTATCACTAATTCCTCTGTGCAGTTAACAGTTCAACATAAGGACAATAAAGGAGTTTAAGTTAATGCTGTGTCAAACAGTACAGACCAATATAAAATATTCAAAATGACTTTACTTTCATTAAAGGAAGAGCTTTTTTCCCCCTTAAGTAAAATTTTGTGTTTGTCCCGATCAGCAACAACATATTGTGCTGTGACTGCACTTTAGCTAGCTATTAAGTACTGTATCCCAACATTTAAGCTAAAGGAATGAGTCATTTTAAGCTGTTAAATAAACCCAGATTTTTGATTCTCCAAAAACGAACAACTCAAACCAACACATTTTCTTTAATAATAATTGCTAGTCTTCCTACAAAGTTATGATCTGTACTCTTTCCTCACCTACCAAGATTGATTTTATGATTTTAAACCAGTATGAATCTGCTGTAAGTAGTTTTTACTCTCTGACAGGATGAGTCTGACAGCAGTGAAAGCAGTATATGATTCTATAATGTGTGTTGATTAAAGTCTTCAGTAATAGTTGTGGAGCAGTTTCAAACCAGTGTGCAGTTAATTTATTATTATTATGTTCTGTGACATAAGCCTGTTGTGACGATCTATACTTTGACCTTTCAGTTTACTCTGTTGATGGAAAAATTGAGGAAATCAATCAGCCACTCAAATCCCATAAATGACTCCTGGGGCAGCTAACCCAGCTCTAATTGTACTTTTGATTTTATTTTATTTTTTTATGGTCAGGAAAATGGTCACATTATAAATCTCCAAACATAAATTCTTCGTATAGTATCTGTCTGATTGACTGATATTTGCATAGGAGGACACACTTACCGACACACACCCAAACACACACATACAAACCTTCATGGGTCTCCCAAACATCCTGTTCTCTCTTAATTTCTGTAGAATTTTTTTCATGAGCAAGATTCAGGTACATATGACACTTGAATTTAGCATGTCTAATGAAAAGAGCAGTGAAAGTGAAGACTAAGGACTGAACCAAGAGCACTTTGCCATCATTAAGAGACAAGTGGCACTTTCTTCAAAAAAAAAAAAAATTAAAAGAGCAGTACTTCAAGAGTTTGTTGGGGGATGTATGTGTAATAAAACTCGACTGAGAATAAAAAGAGATGTCAGTGCGCAATTAAATCAAATCTTTAACAAGAAAGAGCAGGATGGGAAACTGTGGATTTGAGGTCTGTGTTAGAAACATCAGATAGTTAGAAATATAAGAACTCCTATAATCTAATTCCTCATTCCTTCTCCATCCGAGAAGTGAGTGTGCATACATAAGCTCAATCATTATAGTGAGAAAAAGTCACTGGCTCAGAAGACCCATTAAAAAAGTGCACCCATTAAAAGATTCTTACAAGAGGATACACTTTAGCATCATGCATCATAGCTAACTGCAGTCCATTAAAACAAGAGAACAATGAGAAAGAAAGCGGTGAAAAGTAAAAGAGAGACAGAAGAGATGGAAATAATGGAGTGTAACAAATGGAGTGGAAAAAGAAAGAGAAAAATGGGAAGGAGTGTGTTGAAAGTGAAACTTTTGAATGTTGGGAGGAAAACCTAGCAGTCGGAGTCTCAAACTCTGTGGAGTCGACAGCGGGTTCCGAAAATTCCTCCACATTTAGCCTGATAGGCCTGAGAGTAAAGCCTCCATTACTGCTGTGCCTTTGACTCCACTCAATCTCCAAGGTGCTGCAGGCCTCAAATGACTGAATGGCTGAGAAGTGAAGGGTTTTTGAGTAAAGATGCTGTTCAAGAGCTCAGGGTGTGACCTAGAAATCCTCACAACTTTCCTGGGGAATCAGTAGACTTTGGGAATTAAGTACATGGAAAGACACATGATCCAGGTCCTGGAGGAAAGGAGGTCTCTTGCTTTTTTTCCTTAGAATTCGTATCCCTACAGTTGGAGATGAATGCCTTAGGCTGTTTCTAAAAAAGCAAAGTGTCAAAGGAGGAAAGTGGATGATTTTGCTGCTGTGGAAGGGCCGGGTGCTATATATGGTCTCGTGAAGACAGGAGAATCAACTCCACTGAGACTCTGTTCAGTGGTCTCCACAAAATCGTTCTCCAGTGAGCACCACTTCGCCTCATTCTCATCTGGCAATGACAAAGAGCTTTTCATCATTAACAGACATTGTCTTTAATAGCTTCAACTTTGAGGCAACCATGAATAATGCTTGTCATGGCAAGGTTTAATTGGACGAATAAATAAATAACCCATCACCAGACTCCATAGTCATGAGTACAACGATGAATTTGACTTGATATTGGCAGAACTTTTCTGACATCACTGTGCTGGAGGGTTCATGTGTAAGGTCTAATTGTGCACCTTTTATTCCCCCCCCCCCCTTAACAGAGCATATGAGACCCTTTTTCTTATCTGATCTAAATTAGAAACCATTAAAATAGAAAAATGAAATACAGAGGATTAAGTCACTATATGGTATATGAAGTTTAACATATTTAACATAAGCTTAACATATTTAACAGAAATAAATGTGGTAAAACTGTGTTTTTTTTTAGAGAATGCAGTGGATAAGATTGTTTTGTTAAAGTGTGTTGTTAGACACCTAAGTGAATGTTTATGAACAACGTCTATATCGCAGAGAGGCAGACACAGAAGTGGAGATCAATCTTAAAGCAATCTCAAAAAAAGAATTATGAATACATAGCCTGGTGCCTCAAAAAATGGCTTTATGGAAGCTTATATACAAACTAGAATCCTCCATTTATCTACATAAATACATGGCATTGTAAAGGAAATACTGATTTATGAATGGATCCTCCACTGCTGGTATTAACGTTGTATTTAAGTCTGCAATAAACACATGAATGGCATGCAGCCTTATTAGTTGTTTAAATATCAAATAAAGTGGGAATGTGCTTTAAAACACTGCATTATCTTACGTACTTCCTTCCAGTCAGAAAATGACCAAGAAATAAAAAAAAAGTGATAACATACACCAAAGTGTGTGTGTGGGGGGGAGGGGGGGGGTATGTTGGGTGTATGTTCTTGTGGTGTCACAGTGATGGATGGGGGATTGCTGATCCCACAAGAAGAGAGACAAGGCTCACCCTGCACACATTAAAGAAATAAATCCTCTCATCAAAGCAGAGGAGCATTAGACAGGAGACATGAGAGAACTGAAGAAGATTGCAGCTACAATGAGAGCACATGGATTGACCGGTGGGAGAGAGATAAACGATTCTATATCTGTAGTACCCATGTTCTAGAATGGAGGAAGGGCAGGATGAAGGAGTGGGGTGAGTAATGTGAGAAGAAAAAGATACTGACAATCGCTTTCTGGCTGATAACTGTAATGTAAGCTAATGAAATAGCTTTAGCATAAAGAGGAGTAGAGATGTAAAGGCCGTTCTGTGGACTTTTATTGGCTGTAGCTCTTTTCTCTGCTGTACTTTGGGACAATGTATGTCATGGGCAAAGAATCAAAGACAGGCTGAGCCAGCCATGTGAATAAACTCTAAACTCACCTCAGTGAGGCAATAAGTGCATGGCTGGATGCCAAGACAATGTCTGTAATTACGGCGTGGGCTATCCAAGTGTGAGTGTGTGTGTGTGTGTGTGTGTGTGTGTGTGTGTGTGTGTGTGTGTGGGCAGTGCATTGCTATGCTTCAGTGACTAATGCAAAGCCTGCTGGTCTGCCACTGGGAGTAATGAGACTATAGACTGCAAAATATGAGTTAGGTGGATGAACGGGTGTGTGTGTGTGTGTGTGTGTGTGTGTGTGTGTGTGTGTGTGCGCGCGTGCGCGCATGGATGGAGTTAAGTAGGCGTCAGACCAGATGACTGGGCATGAAGGTCGCAAAATTGTAAGTTGAGAGTTCTCTGATGAGATCATTATGTGTGGCAAACCAGACACCAAGAAAGAGAGAAAGAACAGCAAAACTTCTCTTTTCAACAAAATGATTCAGACTTGCGCTGGTGGGTGCACACACTAATTTACGCAAGCACAAAGATTTTAAATGTAAAACTTTTTATAGATATATATATATATATATATATATATATAAGCTGCAAATGTTTGACAAATCATTTAACGAAAATGCCAAACTATTTTAATAACTTGAAGTCTTAAGAGATGGACGTATAGGAAAAACCTGTGTTTTGTTGTATTTTACAAATAGGAAGCTACACTGTTTGCTGTTCACATTGATTTTACATTCTGTACCTACAGAAACCGTTTCTGGCTTATTTCATTGAAACAATACAATAACATTATGAAATGAAATGTTTCTACTTTATAATCATACATTTGGGCTAGACTGAAAATTGAAGAATCTGCCCTTTTACATGAATAGCAGCGTAACTGCTGTGAAATGCTGTTAAAACTGACAAACTAAGGTAAGGTGGTTACAAAGCATTGTGTCCAGGAGTTTTGGCAGAGAGAAGAAACAAAAGAAATGAATGGGAGAAATAGGTGGATATTGCGGTAGAGACAGAGACTGGTAAAAGACAGAGAGAACATTAGGTGAAAAAAAAAAAAGACTCACTCCCGCAAGAGTCATATGCGCTTCTTAAGTGTTTCTCTCCTCTTCCCATTGGCTGCAAAAAGCTCCAAGTTGCTTAAGAAGTGGGAGACATTTATCTCCTTAAAACAAAGCCTCTACTCCTAATTAACCACTCAGCTTTCTCAGTTTCACTGCTGTTCCAACAGCAAGTAGGAGAACAGTTTGAATCAATAGTGGTCAGTGAAGTAAAGTAAGAGGAAAATCCATGGTGGGATGAGCCTTGAAGGCTAGGAAGGAAAACAGATAAAGGACAGACACAAATGGACACTAATGTGGAAAGCAAACATTTCTAACGGTGAGGCTGCATTGACTTCACTAGAGTTAACAAGGGATTATTAACCCTATAACCATCCATAAGATGATGCCGTTCTTTGGTTTGGTAGCTCTGGTCTTAAAAAAAAACAAAAAAACATGATTGATTATGGTTGTTTGAGGCATTATTAATTAGCAGTTTTCTGTTTCCGATTCATGGTTCATTTACAGCCTTGATGCTCTAAAGATAAACTAAAGCAACAAGATCTGTTTTGTTACAAACAACTACGAGTTGTATAAATTCATTCGGCACAAATACAGGCTATAGGCCAGCAAATGGGTTTGCTATGTGGGGCCTTTAAAAAGAGGTTAAGGCTGAGTTCTCTGTCACCTTCTTAACATTACAGTGGATCCAAAGTGTTCAGCATTGGAATGGGCAGGGCGGAAAGAGCAAATGTTTTCGCTCCCAGTGTGAACCTACAGTAACATGCCAACTAGCCTAAGTATAGTAAGAGCCTTGACAACCAACCTCAGCCTACCTATAAGTGCTTATCTACCAACTGGCTCTATGATCCACTAACTCAGCAAGCAGTCAAATCATTAACCTTTATGGTGTTTAGCTCTTATCCAGAGCTTCTTCCATTTCCTAATTACAGGAACCCTTCATGCGGTTAAGGGTCTGGCTCAGAAACCCAATGATGGTAGTTGGGTTAGAACATGCAATATCCTGGTCCATAGGTGAATAGCCATCCACTGTACCACTACCACCCCACCTTACCTAGAAACTAAGCATAAACGGCAATCTAGTGACTTGCTACTTTATTGCTAAGTAACCCTAGGAGCTGACCAAACAAGTAACCATTTTCAGTCCACCTCTAGGATTCCAGCTGTGTTTTAGATGGCCATAACAGGGCAAAGACAGCCTCGGCCAGAGGCCTTAAAATGACATCTTGTGTCTCTTCAGCAGGGACAGATTACACACACTCACACAGCAGCACAACCTATGTCAGACACCACACAGAGAGGGACCAGATGTAAGAGAAAAGAAATCTTAGGATGAACCCTGGCAGTCACACAAGTTAGTGTGGGGTCGATGTGTACCTGGTTTGATGGATTAGTATTGAGTGGGAAAGCTTGTTCATTATTAAACATTGGTAATATTTATTGTTCAGAGAAATGTATGTAGATTTTCTTCTCTTTGAAGAAATATCGACCGTGGACATACCTCTTTTCTAGCATGTGACCGTGTAAGAAACTTAACTCCTGCTGAAAAAAAAAAACATCCCCCATTTCGTTCCTCCTCCAAACTTGGTCACACACTCTGGGTTCAGTCTTCGGAATTTGAAATACTGTTATTTTTTTCTGACCAATCTGACCAAAGAAAAATGCACTTGTTCTCATTGCTTTCTTTAAACTTTGAGAGAACTTTGAACTAATTCTTCTCTGTCTGCATGGCACATCCTAGCAATGGTTTGTAGAGCCTTTATTTGTACTGAATTTTCTCTGCTGACGACCATTGAAACATAACCTAGCCCTTGTCTTAAGTGGACGACCAGACTTTTTTGGCGACTTGAATGAATTAGTGTCTCTCTAAAGCAATGTTCTAGAAATCATGCTCTTGGAATGACCTACTTCTTTGCAGCAGCTAAAAAATGTCTTCATCTGATTAATTTTGTTGCAGGGTTTCAGTCAAGTGGAGCTTCTCATTTGCACAATGCTTATGAAAGTTGCCATTTAAATAGGATTTGTTAGATAATTAAGGGAATTAGAAGCTCCAGGTATCTGTGAATCGCAAATGGTTCTCTAATTTCCAACAGTGAAATGAAGTGTGTAAAGGGAGATTTTCGAAAATGTTTGAGGAAAAAAGTCTGCAAGTGTGGATGAAACATGCAAATCTTGATTTAAGCCCTTCATGATCCAAACCATGCATACATATGGTCTGCAGGACTTGAAAATGTAAGATTATACAATACCTTTGAGGGGATTTTGCTTCAAATAACATTTAGTATTTAAATGCAGGATGTTTTAACTGAAGTCACATAACTGAATTTATCTGAAAGAGTGAAAAAGCAGAATGGTTATTTTTTATTAGGATGCAGCCCTGGCTAAAACACTCCAAATGAAGATCCTGTTCTGCAGCGGACCCTGTCTGTCTGCACAAACACATAACAAATATTTCTCATCAGCTACAGGCGTCATGTTTACTAGGATGAAACAGAAGGGGAGAAATTGATTCTGTGCGCTTATTTGTAATCTCTCATGCTGCTTTCTTTCTCTCCCTCTTGCTGGGAGAAAGATTAGGGAGGCTGTCCTTTCCTTTCAATTGCTGCTCTCTCTTTCTCTCTCACTCTTCTTCTGTATTTTTCTGTGATCGCCCTCTTGTTCTTTCTCTGTCTCTCTCTCACTATCTATCTTTCGCTCTCTCTTCATCAGTAAGGCCGAAGTGCTGTAATGTGTTTTCATTGCACATGGTGAAAAATGGGGGGGGACAACAAACAAAAAAGAGAGTAAAAAAGAAAATGGTGGAAAAAAGGGGGGGGGGGGGGTGCAAGATTTAGGATGATGGGGGGGAGAGAGGAAAATAAGAGGATGTGAGTGAGTGGGTTTTGGCTGGAATCGAGCTGTTGCAAACTTTAGTGGCTTATTTTTCGCCCTCCATCGAGCTGCTATAACTGCTGCCATTTTGGATTTATAACTCCGCCGCTTTACCGAGTCTTACACGTTCTCTCTGATCTAATTCAATGTCTAGTGAGGGAGTGAGGGGGGGGGGGAGGAAACCAAAAGGGGGCTGGGAGAAGAACAGAAACAAGTGCGAAAAAAGTACGGAACAATAGAAAACAGAATAGGCAATATATTTAAAAAAAAACAAAAAACCATAGTGGGGGATTTTCTTCATTTCAGAATGCAGAATCTCAACACTGCCCTCAAAAACCAAATAAATAAGCACACAATGCCCTCTAAGAGCAGAGGTGTTGAATGCAATTTGAATGGTGTGACTTCAGAGAGACCCTGATGCTGTGTGGGAGACCCAGCAGTACACAAACAATCAGTATGCAGTCTGCACCATTATAGAGGTTACACAGTTGGAATGGAGAATAATAGCTCTCAACACGGCTAAATGGTATAGGCTGCATTCAGCACAAACATACACACTTGTTTACACTCACAAAGAAGCACTTTACAATAATCATTAGTTCACACAATAAGCAGTTACAGTAAAAAATGAACAGTACAAAACCATCATTGTTACACATCTTATCAGTATAACAGTAAATGTTAAAGGGACCATATTCTTGCAATAACTATTCCAAAACGCAGTTAAGATCACTTAGTCGTCCAATGATATTAAACATCAGATTAGTTCTCAGGTTTTAACCCTCTGAGTTTGTTGGGGGTAAGAAAGGGGGGCCTGGGACAGGGGATACAGGGCAATGCAGACTAGTTATGTTTTTTTTTTTCAGTCTGTTTAAATCTGTTTATAGGCAATCTGTTTAGGGATAGATTAGCGACTTTTTGGATGCTAATCTGAACATTTGGGTTTCAGTGGAAGATCTAAAAAAAGAAGGTCCAAATTATTCAAAGGTTTATGTGCATTTAGAACTATGTTTAGAACTGAGAGCTTTCACGGTGGCACTGTCCAATCAAAGGCAGCAAAAAGTGTTCAGCAAAATCCTAAAGCGTTAGGAATGGGAGGAAACCAACAGCAGCCCTCAGTGTTTAGAGTAACGTTGGGTTTCATTTGCTGTTAGGTGGTTAAATTCTGTTTAACTCTCTCTCTCTCTCTCTCTCTCTCTCTCTCTCTCTCGCGTTCTCTCTCTGATTATGGCTTTAACCCTTTGAGTTACAAGAAAAATAAATATCCCCTTCCTTTCTTACTCTTTGTCTCCTTCCCCTCCTTATCTGACCGTTCTTTTAAACCCTTCCCTTTCATAAAACAAACAGGCTACTATTAGTTTACACAACTTTTGCACTGCTCCTGAGCTCTTAGACATAGAACAGGCAAAGATAATCATAATGCCTATGAGTGATTTGAACACTTATGAGTGTGTAATTCTTTGCAATACTTGTCATCAGTTGGAGAAGAGGTTACTGAAGAACTTGAGTCTTTGAATATCTTTCAATCTTAATGATCAGGGTCTACTTCATAATGTTTAATCATTACATAGGCCAAAACATGCCAATGCAAAATTTTTGCATTATTTGCATTTTTTTCTTTTTTTTTTTCCAAAATAAGCTCACTTAAATGTCGTTAAATAACATAGCTAAGATCTGAATGGGGAAAACCCATGGCTGTAAAATCATGCATGCTCTCTTAACTGCTCAAGTTTCTTCTTTAAACTAGAGTTTAGTATCCAGGCAGTATTTATTATTTTTTTTAACCAGCAGCCATATGAAGCCAGAAGAAGCATGTGTTTTAATATCTGCAATATCTACCTATGGCATTAACTATTAGCACTGAAGAGAAAGAGAAGGGAAAAGTGGCAGGAGTAACAAACAAAAGCTCAAATCCCACAATTTAGAAATTAACCACCTAGGGCATCATGAACAAGACACACGCAGGGTGGAAGGGTGGGGTGTGTGGCACTCAAAGGGTTAAAGTTGGAGTCAATTTCAAAGCTCGGTTACGCTCATGGACAAATGGTTGAAATTCAGTCCCTTTAACTTTTAAAGATGCTCGTGCTTAAAGAGTTTTGGCCGCTCGAACTGTTGTGAATTGGCTTTAGCCAGAGTTACAAACGAGTGAGGAAGACATTCACAACAGCCAAGTATACTGGGATGTGCAGTAAGTGTAAGCAAATGGAGGAGGTTGTGAGCTGGGCATTGCAGGGAGGTTAAGGGAAAGTTATGTTGGGGTTATTGGTAGGGTTAATACTCTGAAGAGGTGCAGGCCCATATCGCAATGTAAAGAAATATCAGATTTCATTGATTTCATTAAGAACCAAATGGTGAGTGCTGATCATATAAACATATACACAAATAAACACATCAAAAATGATGTGATGTTTTGGATTTTCTTTGGCTCTTTTTACTTTAATAGATCATGATGATCAGAGACCACACCATTTTTTTAAGTAATTTTTTGGAGCCTAGTAGGCTATTAAGCCAATAACGCCCATAGCAGTGCAGCCGCTTTGATGGGTCTGCCCCTCTTTCAGAGATGAAGTTAAGTCAATTAGGCGGTTAGCTGGTTAGGTGCGATTAATAGTGTTTATTACCTTTGTCGAGTAGCCAATCGTCTACTACCCGACCAAGTCTGTATGGGATTCTTTGTCTGGCAATAGCCAGGCGCTCATTATCAAAGTTCCCTTTAGAGAATTTGGAGAAAAAACAAAAAAACAACAAAACAAAATAAAACAAAAATCAGCATGTTACAATCTCAAAGGCTCAAATGTTTAGAGGTCAAATGTTAGAAAAAGGGCATAAACATATGCTTAGCAGGTTATGAACTTTAAAATCAGCTTTAGGGTTGTGGATAAGAAACTCTGTATTTTCTTTTGTTAAATTGTTTTGTGGGTTAGATAGTTAACAGAGCTTTGATTACCATGTGTTTTAAAATAGTTGTTTATTTATGAGCAGGTGAGTTTAAGGTATTTATGAGAGATTTAGAAATTCAGTGTTTACTGGTTCATTACAGGAAATGATCATGTGTCTCATTGATTACCACCAAACAAAAACAAGGGCTCACTTAATGTGTCACATTAAAGCAAAGAAAACACTTAGGAATGATGATCACCAAAATGCTGTGTGTAATTCTGAGCTATCAAACTGTTTTAATGAAAGGAAGACATTTCCTGCCTAACTTGCTATTAAATGTGCCCTTCTTGGACAGCAGCAGAAGAAAAACACAAGACATTGTTTTAAATGGAGCTCTACCGGGGGCTTATTCTGCATGGATGGCTTTGCTGTATAACAAACTCTGCAGGAATAACAAATGCTCTGTTGCTGTGAAGAGCATCAAATATAGATTTGTTTCAAGATTTTAAACATTAATACGTTTTACCACACCAAACCTGTTTTCTCCAGGAAAGAAAATAAGATTACAAGCACAAAATGGAAGTTTTCTTGCTCTGTCATTACCCAAAATCCTTTGTGATAACACGCACGCACACACACACACACACGCGCACACACACACACACACACACACACACGCACACACACACACACTCTTATTTGTATGTTTATTTGCACCTTTTGAGGCCCACAGCAGCTCTTACAACACAGTCAGCAATGGAAAAAAACCCACTATTTTCTGAATCACTGACAGCTGCACAGGGCCCTGAGGCTGGAGCTTTGTCTAAAAGAAAGGGGTCAAGGGACTGGACTTGGTTTAAAGCAATTACTTTTTCATTCAGCAGCTCCAGGTCTCAGATCAGTCTACACCATAGAAAATAAAAATCTGCACTTGCCCGGAGGAGAAACGTCAAAACACCCTAAAATCCGAGGCTAAGTTCTCATTAGGATGGAAGTACAGTGACTAGGGGATACCCTGACAATCTGGCATTTATTATATGCTTGGGTAGATCAGAACTTTGATCAGTCAGTAACACCCTGATCAGCACAGCTCAAAGTAAATCAAGAGTGTAAAAGTAATGGGACATAAGCTGTGGTGTCCATTGTTGCTCCTGAGTAAGTCTAACTAACTAGACCAGAAATAAAACTCCTTTTTTTTAAAATCATGAATGCAAAATCACTGAAGAAGCGATCAGGATCACATGCTTGTGTGATCAGTTCAGCTGATGCTTTATGAATCCATTTTTTAGTGCTCTCTTGAAAGTGTGTTGAGGTGTGTAATGAGGTTGTTAGCAGCAGTTTGAAAAGGAGCTGCTGTGCTTTACATGACTTGGAGGAAACATAGATTGCCTTGTAGTGCCAGGACAACTACACTCAGGAGATAACTGGGTTAAAAAAGGGATCACATTAAATAGTAACCCCTAAAACAGCTTGATAATTGGAAGCCGGGCTTGCAATAAAGCCTTAACTTGTGTGTGTGTGTATGTGTGTGTGTGTATATATGGGAGAGGGGGTGTTAATAAACTTAAGTTAAAATTAAAGTTAATATATTGAGAGCATATTGAGCTCTTGGAAACTTTGTTTTTTTTATTTCAAATTCAGGTGAATTCTCCAAATCCCATTTAATCATTTGTGGCAATGAGAAGCACAAATTACTTTATTACATCCTTTAATAACTGCAGTATTAACTGTCCACTAAGCTCTTTCTCCCAACTCTCTCCCCCTCTCTCATGAGCAAGAGATGCTGTGAAATCAAAGTTGTCACTTCTTTAATTAGTTGAAGCAATCTTTTCCTTCCTCTCTCTCTCTCTCTCTCTCTCTCTCTCTCTCACTCCCTCTTTTTCTCTCTAATGAAGCCACTCAGTCCAGTGCCACTGACTCCTAATTGATGCTGCAACTCGACTGCAAACGACCTAATCAAAACCTCTCCATAGAGCTTTATTCAGAATTCATGGCTGAGCTCCAGGAACAGCAGCCACACACACGACAGCTTCCATCAAGGCTGCATCACTGCTGACCACCAGCAAAACACACTTCATTAACATGTAATTAAAACTTTGAAAAATGTTTGTCCTGAAGGTCACACTGGGCAATTTTCGGTTGCCAGATGTTCCATTCATATTTAGTTATGCAGTGTGCAGTTAGCATTCTGAAACGGCACACTCTATTAGTATAGTTTGAAAGTATATCAGTATGCATGTATTCAGTCTGGAAGGAAAAATATATATTCTAAACCTACAATAAACCTCCTTTTCCTTTCATTTTTCAGACTTCGCTAATTAGTTTGTTGGCTTAATAGATTACATTAATGGAAGAGGATGTGAAAGCATCTTAAATCAGTAGAGCTACAGTGTTTTATTTTTTATTTTTGGTTTCATTTTCCAAAGGGGGTACTGCCATATCCGAGGTTCACTATTAATAAAGAAAAAGAAATAGTGAAAAAAGTGGCTTGGTATTAGTACTTTTACAGCTACGCTTTAAGCTGCAAGTTAAGAAGCAGGATTTTCTCAAGGCTGAGTAACTGTCCACGGAGCTGGACAGGTCAGTGGAGCTATCTGTGCTTCCGAAGAGATCAAAACAATAAAAATATGGAAACAAAAGTGGGTTTAAAAGCTCCAGTGAGAGCTGTTCACTGGCTGGTTGTAACAACACAGCAGTAAATCATGCACTGATGGAAATAATATTAATCTCCATCTAAAATGACTGATTCGTATGGAAAATGAATAAATCGAGCAACATGTTGTTCCCTGACTTTGCTCAAGGTCATGATCAACACGGTCAATGTGTGTCATTTTCCAAAGTAAAATGTGTCTTTATGGTCTAAATGTGACTAGAAAAGTGTAATAATGCATTCTTTAACAGGCAGATTATTTCAAAATTTCAAATCATATCAAAACAAGTGTTCAGAGGAACAGAGGCAGAGACAGAAGGAGCGGTAAGGCTTTGAGCTGTGGACTAATCCAGGACTCTCTCTGTGGATTTACTAAACATTTCCGGCCATATCCATCCCACACTCTTTCTGCTAACAAGCTCAATTACACATCCATCAGGCCTCAACACACCTCTGAGATTATATAGGTAACCCTCAAAGACACACACACACACGTTATTCAAAAGGCATTTATAAGGGAAAGTCACCATCAGACATTTTATACTGTTGAGGGAGAGCAAGAGAGAAAGGGGGGGAAATGGTGTATGGTTGTCCAAGAGGAATCATCTGCCTCACTTTTTTAAGGTGACCTAGTGCCAAAGCAGCCCACTATTTGGGCTCAGCATTTATAAGTAAGACAAATACAGAGTAAATGCAGAGGGAACAGAAAAAAAACTAAAAAAAACATCCAATACCCCAACACCAAACTGGTGAATTGGGCTCTTTTGTGTTTGTGCGGTTCAAAAATATGTAGTGCACCACTGCCCTGCTTCATGTTTTCTGAAGATGAAGCAACCCTTTCTTTCTAAGTGCTCCTAAACTGTTCTCAGATGCACAGCTTTTAAAGTGGTATATTTCTCAACTTTATCTATTTTTACTGAATGAGAAGAAGGCTTCATCTAATTTGTCTCTGGGTCATTTCTTTGCAGATCCAGCCTTTCGAAGGTGCTCTCGTCAAACCGTGAGTATTTCTTTAAAGCGGTGGTTCTCAAACTAGGGGCTGCAGATTTTCAGTTATTTTTCATTTTAGGGAAATTGAAAATGTTGTAACTTTATCTGCTTTGACTGTGTGGAAACGACTGGGACCTATTTCAAATTCTAGATAGTAAACATAATACCTTCCAACCACTCAAGGCCATCCTGTGCCCACTTTAAAACTTCTTTATTTGTCATAGAACTGAGCAATTTCTTTGGGATGAGAAAGACATCAATGGCTGGCTAGCAAAATGAACAAAGTGTGGGTGGGTGCAGTGAGAGAGCGAGTGCCACAGTCACCAAGGTATCCACTAAGGGGTCCTTAGGCTAAGAGATTTTAAAAACTGCTGCTCCAAAGAACTCCTTACGGCTCTATTTTTTAAGAGTATGCCACATCATTAAACAGAACCATATTAATAATGTTGTATTAAAGTGGGGGACTGCAATTCTGAGCTTTACCATTAGGAGGCGCAGCCCTCCATTTCAAGAATGCTGGAAGAGCTCCGTCTGCTTACCCGGGATTCCTGGGGTGGGTTGTGCACCTCTAAGTGGGTCGTGGGCAAACGCAATGTGTTTTAACATTCTTTCTCTAAAGACCCCTCCTCCTCCTGCTTCATGTTCCCTCTGTTCAATTAGGACACCCAGTACCCACCCCCTTCCCCTCCTCACATTCCTTCATCCTTTCCTCCCATCGGAGTCATGCATAACAAACATGTCTTCCACAGCGAGACATTAGATGCAGAACCTTCAAAGCAATCTAGAAATAGAAATTCTGTTTCCGATATACACTATATACACAAACACACACACATTTCTCTCTCTCTCTCTCTCTCTCTCTCTCTCTCTCTCTCTCTCTCTCTCTCTCTCTCTCCCTGAACAGCAGCCTCATGCCCACCCGGAGCGAGATACAACAGTGCACTGCTGAATGACATCAGAATGCAGAACAACAAACAACAAAGAAACAACAACAACAACAACAACAACAAAAAAACTCCCCAGAGATCCAGAGGTTACAGTGTAAAATTGAAAACGGCCAGGCCTGCTGCCTTGAGGCACTGCTCTGTCCAAATGCTACTCTAATGCCATGTTTAACATCACAATGCCTACCCTGCGACATGCCTGCCACTACACTCGCACTGTTGCCGTGGAGATATGCACCTCTGTTGCTCAGCAATAATGGATGGTGGAGAGATCAACCTGTTCCAGACAAAGAAATCTATAGAGAGAAGAAGTGTGGTCAGGCCTAAGTTGAAGAGATCTCCCCCATCTCTGTCTTAATATCCCTCGCTGTGCACAGCTGTGTGATAATCTGTTTACTCGTCCTGCTAATTTGAAAAAGTTTAAACATAAGGGTCCCGATCTGAAACATTTACATTAGGGTAAGTCAATATATACACACGGCTGAACATCTACCTTTATAATACACAAAAACCCTTAGCCCCATTAAATGTGCAACATTTGTTAATAAAAAGTAACAAAACAGTCTGTGTATAAAAGTGAATAAAAAACAATATACTGGTTCAAAAGGGTTAAAATCCATATAAAATACTTATAATTAAAATAGTTTAAAATAGTCGCGTCCCCTTGTCCCATAAAGGAGCACTGCACTTCAACCTAATAATATCCAACTTTGTGAGGCTACCAACCATCCACACACACACACACACACACACACACACACACACACACACACACACACACACACACACACACACACACACACACCTGGTCACTGAGCATGAGGGACTCTTGCTTTTCAAAGTTTTCCTTATCATCGTCATAATTACATTGTCTTTTGAGAGAAAACAAAAAGTGCACAGGAAACACTCCATCATCACTTCAGCACGAACCAGCCTGCAAACTCATTTGAAAACTCATCAGTTGATCAGCTGAAAATTCATCAACACCTGAGCAGGTTTGGTGTGGTAAGAATACAGGGAATCAGATTAGACTTCATGAGAAGTACATATCTAATTACATTTCTAGCAGAGAATGTCTTCCTTTCACACACTTCAGGGGAGGTTTACTTACTGGCCCCAAGAGAGAGCGATCCAAGGGAGAAGGAGAACACTAGTCTCTTGCACCATGGTGGTGTGTGAGTGAATTTAGGTGGGTGCATGTTTTTTCTTGCAGATGCTACAATACTTATGTGGGAGTGGATGATTTATAACATCATAACTTGACTCTCTCACACACACACACACACACACACACACACACACACACACACACACACACACACATAGAGCAGGCATATAAAATCTCCCTAGAGGCCATGTTCTTCATTGTGAGATAATTTTATAGCTAAACTGTGTGAGTGTGTGTGTGTGTAGGATTAGCCTACAACGTGAAAGTCATACACACCATAATTTCCACAGTGCCAAGAGTGTCTAGTCTGCTCCTCACCCTCTCTCTTTTAAAAGAGCCACAGTTTCAAAAGAATCAGGTTCCTCCACTAACATGTTCATTTACGTGATCCATCTAGTACAAAATGTTCTCTTACAGAGAAAAGCTGCACATGAGTGTGTTCACTACCTGAAGGGAAGCGTTCGATGACCGGCTGGTTGTCCACCTGCAGTGTGGCGTTTCCTCCGCTTCTAGTGAAGCGCACCACATGATATTTGCCATCGCTCACCACCACACCACTCTCCTCAATCGCTATGTCGTCTGTTCCCACGTTGAAGATGACCCCGATCTTCCCCCGCTCCTGAAAAACAAAGAGAGAAAGTCTCATTTAAATAGATTGATCATGTACTGATTATGTAAATACACCACTGCAGGATGGTCAAACCAGTCACTGAGTTTGAATGAAAAGAAAGAAGCAGGCAAACAAGAAACACCAGTAGCCCCCACTAAAAACCTTCACTGTTCAAGAAACCCAGCATTCCCAACTACACACCATCACTGCCCAAGAAACCCCAACATTCACCACTAAATACCCAACATTCCCCACCAAACACCATCATTCTTCTTAAACACCATCATTCCCCACTAAAAACCCAACATTCACCAGTAAACACCATCACTGCCCAAGAAACCCCAACATTCACCACTAAACACCATCACTGCCCAAGAAACCCCAATATTCACCACTAAAAACCTTCACTTCTCAAGAAACCCCAACATCATACTAAAATCACCACACTTCTCCAAACAACAAACCTTTTCTTAACCAATACCATCATTCTTGATCAAGGACACCAATTCCCCATCCTTTTTCAATAAGTACCACAAAAAATAAGCACAATCACATTCTTAATTTTCCATATCAATGCATTAAGATTTCCTTCCAAATCATTTGACCCAGTGGACTTTTTAATTGGAATAGTCTTCATTTAATGTGAGATTAAGCATTTTGAAACAAAACTGGAGATTCAAGGTCCTGTCCTGTGTGTTCACCATGATAAATCAGACTCCGGATTAAATGACATGTGCTTGGCACAAATGAAGTGTGTGTGTGTGTGTGTGTGTGTTTGTTTGTAGGTGTGCCAATTTATGTCCTACCCCTCTCCCAGCCCATTTCATATCTATTAGAGGTGACAGCCACCTACTGCTCACACTTCATAATTGTCTCTTTCTAACTCTCCCTTTCTCTCTCTCCCTTTCTCGTCCTTCCAGTCCCTGACTCCCTCAACCTTTCTCTCCCTCTGTGCCTCTGCCCTTTCTGTCAACAAAGGTCAAAGTCATTTAGACAGAGAGAGAAACAGACAGCAATTACACACACACAGAATGAGAGAGCGAGTGAGAGAGAGAGATAGAGAGAACATAGTGCCATCTATTAATTTTGTATAAAAGATAAAAAAATAAAATGCATATTTTATATCCTCTTGCAATATCACATTTGTATTCTGGAGATGGTAAGGAATGTCCATGATCCATAATGAATGCAAATGTGTACCTCAAAACTTTCAAATAATAAAATAATCCTTCTAATCATTCTTCATTCCCCAGGTAGAAAAGACCTGCAGAAATTGGTTCAAAACTACACAGACCTGCAGATAAATGTGATGTAGAACTGTACACGAGAAGCAAAAAGAAAAAAAAAAACAAAAAAACTTTCTTGTTTTTCATTAACACATGGAGATCTCCATATATTGTTTCTTACTGCTTCCTGGTCAGTCTGGTTAAGTAATTAGAAATGCACATTTTTTCATAAACCAGGACTCGCAGAGACATTCTTTTTTATGGGTGAAGAATGGCTTTAGCTTTAGGCGCCTTATAAATATTCATTTAGATTAAGTAATTTACCCCCCTAAAATGTGAAAAGGGCTAAAGCAGTGATTTAATTGAGCAAACAGGAGCAGGGGTTGTTGGGTAATTTATGATGAGTCTAACTGCAATCTTTTGCATATCCTATTCACTGCATTCCCAGAGACATGCTCCTAAAACGTTCCAATACAGTGGAAGACATTGAATGCTGCAGCATTAAATGCTGCACACAGTTTCCTGAACGTTGCTAGCAAGTGTCTCGCTACATTCCAGTAACCATTCTGTAAAACATCAGCTAGAAATGAACCATAAGCCCAAAACCTAGGGGTGTGTGTGTCTTCCACAAGAAACATCAGCAAAGATTGAAGATCAAACCTCAATTCTCCAGCAGCAGAAGTAGAACATTATGTTATCTAAGTACTCAGGAGAGTTTTGTAGGATAGGAAGAGATGTGGCAGAAACATATCCACAAAGTCTGAAGTAATCTGACAGCTGGCCAGACAGACAGACAGATGGAAAGACAGATAGACAGAGAGACAGATAAAGAGAAAGATGGACAAATTAACAGATAAAAACTATCACCACATGCTTGGCCATTTATTTTTCTTAGCCATTAATTTTATACAGTGGAAACAAACATCTTTAAAAGAAAGGATAGAGAGAGTATAAGATTGATAAGAGTGAGACAGAAGGGGAGAGTGAGGTTGGGAGATGGAGAGATATTTACACAGATTAGCATTTGTGTTCTGCAACATTAAGCCCTTTTCTTTGTGTTAAGGCTGAAGAGAACCCTGTTAAAGCAGTGTCTCTAACAGGGGCTTTAAATCTACTTGCAGTTCTGTAGTAATGGCATTTTAATGGCTGCTTACCCTCCACTGAACCTCATCTGACCTTCCTCTCTCAGTGCAGGGATGGTGCCAGAGCAGCAAAGTTAGTCGGACATTTTTTTCTGAGGTGCACATTTCAAAACTAAGTTTCTTAAAAAAATTATTTATACTGGAATAGGTAAGAAAAGTTGAAAAGTTATTGAAAACTCATCAACTCATTATCTGCACCACACTCCATCATTCTTGACCAAACATCATTCTCAAACACGCTTCATCATTCTTCAATACAGACCATCATTCACCTCCAAACAATATCAACTGTTAACACAATCTACACACATCAACACCAGCGCTATACACGAAGTACCACAATCCTCCAACAAGCAGGAGAATTCTCCAAACACCACCATTCCCTACATCATACCATCCTTCTTCAACCAAACACCATCATTCTCCAATCATTCTCCAACCAAACACCATCATTCTCCATTGAATCTACAACCGAACACCATCATTCTCCATTCAATCTACAACCGAACACCAACATTCTCCAAACACAATCCCTCTCCATTCATTCTCCAACCAAACACCATCATTTTCCATTCATTCTACAACCAAACACCATCATTCTCCAAACACAATCCTTCTCCATTCATTCTACAAACACCATCATTCTCCAACCAGACACCATTATTCTCCAATCATTCTACAACCAAACACCATCATTCTCCATCCAAACACCATCATTCTCCAAACACCATCATTCTCCATCCAAACACCATCATTCTCCAAACACCATCATTCTCCATTCATTCTACAAACACCATCATTCTCCAATCACTCTCCAACCAAACACCATCATTCTCCAATCACTCTCCAACCAAACACCATCATTCTCCAATAAATCTACAACCAAACACCATCATTCTACAACCATTCTACAACCAAACAACATCCTTCTCCATTCATTCTCCAACTAAACATTAATCCACACTGAAGCCTATCACATCCCAACTCTACATCAAACATAAGTATTTACCAACAAACATTATTTCCCATCAAATAACTGACCTCTAACAAATATTTCTGCCAGTAACAGTCTGTAACCTTGTACAACCTACAGTCGTAATGCAGACAGCGGGTGAAAGAACTGAAAGCTAAATGGAACTGAGAACAGAGAAGCCCATTCTTGAAATCCATTACTCACCCAGGTACATAGCACGCCTCTCTGTAGTTGGAATTTTGTTGGTGCTGTGAAAGTGACTATTTGTCATTGTGAAGCACACCACACAGTGAACCACAACCAAATGCTTCTCTGCATTTAACCTATACGCACTTTGCAGCAAGGGGCAGCTATTTAAAGTGCCCAAGGAGCAGTGATAGGGATGGTACCTTCCACTAGGGAACTTGAGGGCAACCCACTGGTCTGGGATTTGAACATACAGCCTTCTGATCCTGAGGCCTAGTCCCTAAACACTAGGCCCCTGCTGCACCCAGAAGTGGGATTCGAACCATCTCCTTCCAGGAGAGACTGTGATCAAGTGCCTTAGAAGCTCGCCCATCCTGACAGTTTTCCGCAGAATGTTAAGCTGGTGTGCTTGGATTGGAGCTTGGTCTTGAGTTACAGGCTAAAAGGAAAGGTTTAATTCAGCAGTGAGGGAATGGTTCATGGAGCATTGACGAGCATTTTCCTTCGCACAGCAGCTGAGTGATGCTGACAGCTGACTTTCCAACAGGAAAGTAACACTTTGATATTCAGGATAAACGGTGGGTCAGAAATGCTCAGCATCTAAGAGGAGACCTCCAATTTGCACATCAAGTGGTGCTGAGACATTGACAAGGTTATGCAAAATGTATTTAACCGAAGCGACCATGACCAAACTCAAAGGCACAGAGGAACTGATTCCATTAATTCTTTCTCTCTCAGGACGTGGTGCCTGACAGATCCATTCCGAATGATTTCCCTATTAAAAGCTGGGGTCCTTTATAGATTTATAGTGTAGGAACAGGAACCACGTTTACACATTAAACACAAATATAATGAGCTAATATCTTAAACCACCATTGAACACACGTCTTCTGAGTGCATCAATAGTAAAG
Organism: Hepsetus odoe; assembly: GCA_017165825.1. NCBI lineage: Eukaryota > Metazoa > Chordata > Actinopteri > Characiformes > Hepsetidae > Hepsetus > Hepsetus odoe. The sequence goes on along the minus strand of CM029379.1, from coordinate 22,181,439 downwards.
CAGTGGTAAACCTAAAAGAAAAAGTCTCTTGGGACTATTTTGAAGGCTACACAGCTCAGTATAAACCCCTACAACATGGATATACAGTACAGTACACCAAAGTCTTAAGCAACCTCTTGTTAAATCACCTTGTAGGTGCAAATGATTTAATAGCTGTTAAAAACAGCCTTATCTGTTGAGTCGATTATGCTAAAGAATTTTGGAAGATATCTTTTAGTATGACAGACTGTGGGTTTTAGATAAAGGGGTTTCAACCACTCGGCGATCAGAAAAACCAGTAAACTAATCACCAGCCTAAACATTTACATTTACATTTACGGCATTTAGCAGACGCTCTTATCCAGAGCGACTTACAGGTCCTAATTACAGGGACAGTCCCCCTGGAGCAACTCAGGGCTAAGGGTCTTGCTCAGGGACCCAGTGGTGGTAGCGCTAGAGGTGGGATTCAAACCAGGGACCTCTTGATCCAGAGGTCCGTAGGCAAGTACCTTACCACTAGACCACCGCCACCCACATCTATAACCTGTTTCTTCACTGCTTCATATCAGAAGTTAGACGGCTTTGTTCTGCTTGCATGATTCATATGTAGGTCACTGTGTGGCTTAACCAAAAACAAACAAACAAACAAACAAACAAACAAACAAACAAACAAACAGAAAACCAACCAAACAAAAAAAACAATCCTCTGTTACTGGACAGGGACATAACTGAAAAAAGAAAAAGAAAAAAAAACAACAGTCCTACAGTAATTCTTCAAATGTCTGGTTCCTATAATCACTATAATCATCACTGTACACAATTGAAGGCGAAAAAAAGTGGAAAGCGGCATCCGACATCAAAATCACTTTCAATGTCTTACATGCATCTCAATTTTTGAACTAGATAGAAAACTGAAAAGAGTACATGAGATTCCCTGTTAATTAATCCATATTCCTGAAATACTTTTACATGGGCAGTCATGACCTTTCATCTGGTCACTATGTCTGTGATTGTCTTTGGCTTATTACCATGTTCAGTGAAATGATCAATGCTTCATTTGTCAACTGATTTCATACCGAATGTAATATTTTCATGTTGTGAGAGATTTTTCTTCATCTAACATGCCCTTCCTTTACTCATTGATGTACGACTGACCTTCCAGAAAAACCGTAGTGCTCGTTTTTAAAGCTGGAAGGTGGGTATGTGGAATGAATTATGTTGGTTCATTAAACTCGAGAATTTTAAGTGAGTAAATGATCGAGAGAAACCTTGACGATCGAAAAGGGCCTTTAGGTACTCAAAGATCAAAGTTTCTTTTGAAGCTGTGAAGATGTGTGCTTTCTCTCTCTCTCTCTCTCTCTCCTTACCCCATGTATGAGCAATGTCAATTAAAAGCGAAAGAACAGTGGGAGATGGTGGTGTGGGGGGCCTTCAACATGCATATAAAATATCACATACAGTCGTCATGCTGTTGGAGTGAATCTGATTCTGATGTCTTGGCGTTCATCAGCTGAGGGGGATATCTCTTTTGCCCTCACTTTTCCATGCTTCTTATAGATCGCATTGTCTCTTCTGACCTCAAAAATGTCATCTACATTCATAAAACACAATTAGGACCAACGCATCTTTTTATTCCCTGGTCACTTGCTCTCTGAGGCTGAGGGGATTTCATCTCTAGCCTGGGGAAACTGCATGAGTGCTACAGTATCTTAAACACACATGCACACACATACGCACAAAGAATGACCGACACAGCCTGCAGCACACACTTGAAGATAAACTGGCTGTCTGTGAGGTACTCGGTGTGTGTGTGTGTGTGTGTGTGTGTGCGTGTGTGTGTGTGTGAGAGAGAGAGAGAGAGTCTTATTTGTATGGAGCAGTTGTAATCTTTGGCAGTCACCTTGGCAAACTTCTACCCATCTTTTCATCTCAATAGCACTCTAAACTCTCTCTCCTTATGCCCTCCTCCTCTCTCTTCATGCTCTCTATCCATCCTCTCTCTCTCGCTCTCTCTCTCTCTCTCTCTCTCTCGTTCTCCTCATATTTGGTCACTCTTTCTCTGGGCTCTTTTTCTTTTTCCTCATGTAATCTTTCCCTTTCTATCTCCCTTTCTATCCTTGTTTTGTATGCCTAACCTATAACTAAAGACTGTCTGTGTACACTACAGGTAGATGAGTCATACTGAGCATGCTCATAACAGACACTTTGTCTGTCTGTCTTTCTCTCTGTCTGTCTGTCTCTCTCTCTCTCTCTTTCTCTCTCTCTCTGTCTCTGTCTCTCTCACACACACACACACACACACAAAATCATATTAAGGTGTCCTTATGAAGTGAGTTAATAAGTATGTAGCCATGTTTGATGTACTTCCCTCACAATAACATTTGGATGGCTTGATGACAGCAAGCATTAAATGAAGGCCTACTGTTTGCACTCTTCAGAAAAACTAATTAGCAAAATCAACATCCTTCTGTCAAAAGAAAACTGCCAACACTTTTTCATTGCAGGAAGAGAAAACATTGAACTTATATTTAATTGCTTTTGCTTCTTTTTCCAACAACATGTCTGGCTTTCGATGCTGCAGTATGCCCACCACAATACATACAGCATGAATTCTAGTGGCTGCAGAAAGAATGATGGATGAGACAACAGACATGTAGATAAGAAAGGGACAGATAAAGAGGGGGGGAGAGAGGGGCAGATTGACAGATAAACAGAATAGGGGCAAATTTAACAAGGTGGACAGTATTCACTGCTCTCTCTTCTAGACAAACACCCTTACAGTGTGATGATCATTTTATACGCTTTTGCAAAACAAGAGTGGATCCAAAACAGAAAATCTACAGTCTAAATACTTCTGGCCTGGTGAAAACATGAGTATTGTGTGATTACATTAGTCTTCTATATTTCTCATGAAACTGCAAGAACAAAGTAAAACATGCTCTGTTTTAAAGATCTTTGTATTTGTGTTGTCCCAGAAATAAATGTATTTCTGCATGATCATATTCAGACCATCCATCCATTTTCTGCCGCTTGTCCCAAACGGGGTCGCGGGGGAGTGCTGGTGTCTAACCCAGCACACACAGGGCGAGGACGGGGGACGCACCCTGGACAAGTCGCCAGCCCATCGCAGGGAGGAGCGGGACGGGGACGGCACCTTGCTCAAGGGTACCTCAGGGCAACCCATTGGGAAGGGGTTTGAAACCCCGATCTTCCAATCATGTGGCCGACGCCCTAACCACTAGGCCACCACTGCCCCTATATTCGGACCATTGTTTGTTTATTTTACATTAACTCATTTGAACATTTTGAGGTTGCCGTCTTTGCAGCTTAGTTATATATATATATATATATACACACACACACACACATTTACATTATATGGGCTGAAGATGCCAGCAGTATGTTTTGACTGCTGTGTTTGATATGGGCCCTTTAATGTTATACTTTTTCATGGTGCCAGTCCTCAGTGAGAGAGGGATGGGGTTGTCCACTTGTTTGCTCTGTGCACCCCATTTACTCTCTGTCTAATGCTGATCAAGCTGTTTTCTCTCTTTTCTGGGCTGGATGCCTGCTAACCGGCTGGCTCAGGGAGACAGAGAGAGCTGGAACGATAGAGTGGAGGAGCAATGGGAGGATGAAAGGAGTAGTGCTGCCGTGGAGTGTGGAGGTGTTTTTTTCTGGGAAAAAGAACCCTTCACATATATCTTAAATGTCCCTATCAGCATATGGCACTCTGTCCTCCTCACTTAGCACTACTTTCTCCATCTTTCTCCCTCACTTTGTGCGTATGTAGCCTCTCTCATTTATTTTTAGGTTTAATCGGAGTAGGGTTGCCTTCAGACCAGATGACTCATTGGGATTTTGATTAACGTTTGTGTGTATATATATATATATACCTTGCTGCACAGTTTTTGTGCCATGTGTTCACAATAGCAAATAGTCACTTTCACGTTCTCTCAAATAAATAAAAATAAACAGACCCTTGTGTGTGAAAGCTAGTGGAGGAGAAACAGAAGTGTGAGAAGAATGCTGGTAGCCAAAATGAGCCTGACCTTCAAAAAAAAGCAAGCACTCTCTCTTTATCTGTCTCTTCTCTGCTATCAGTTCCACTATTGCTCTTTTCAGAGAATAAATAGCAAAGCCCTCCTCCTCCTCTTCTCTGAACACCTGTCTCTCCATCTCTCTCGAAGCTAGGTACACAGGCCGCGACAATGGAGAACACATGGCCGTGCCAGCCACACATGTTTTATTTCCACATTCACACCTGTTTGACATTCGTTTACCTGTTTGACATCACTCCTAATTAGAATTCATTTCACAACTGAATTCAACCAATAACCCTGATCAAGCATTTTCTTTCCCAATCCAAGCCTTTACTAAATATTTGCCAATACTGCCAATCTGAAACATCCAGAAACATCAGAACCAACATATGACATCCTCTACTGGAATTCACCTCAGAACTGATTTGGGTGCATTGCCAATCAAACGGGGGTGATCACACAACTAGTGTGACATTTCTTACTGGCAGCACTACGACCATTTATCTTTTATTTAAATTCTCCTAAACTTTATCTGAGCACCGAAAAGATTTTAATGGCAGGGTAAAAATCTCAGATAACTGCCTCCATCACTGGAAGTGACACGTCCTTTTTTCATGAGCAATAAGAAAAGCTCAGAAGATTATGGCAGTTTACTGATCAGGGCTATCCATAACTCAAATCTCCATTAAGTGCTTGCTCCCTCTCTCTCTCTCTCTCTCTCTCTCTCTCTCTCTCTCTCTGTCTCTCGGTCACATAAAATACACAAAGCTGAGCACCTAGAGGACTTATATCCTGCTGAGCAGAACAAAGATGTTCATTTTAAGGAATCAGTAGGGGGTCACTATGTCTACAATGTGTGTATGCACATGTATTTGTTCCTGCAGTTTCACATAGCAGACCACCCCCCCCCCCCCCAACACACACACACACTCACACACAACCAATAAGTTTTATGTGTTATTATTTATGTACTATTTCTAATTGATTTAAGCAGATCAGGTGATGTGTATTTATGTAATGAGGGAGGGCGTGGCCTAAGGAGATCAACACCCGATATCAAGGTGTGCATAATTATTAGGCAGCTTCTTTTCCTCCTCAGACAAACTGGGCCAAAAAAGAGAGAGAACTGACTGATTATTTGGCCCCCCCAAAAAAAAGCAGCAGTATGAGCTAAATTCAGTCACACCAGCTGGAGTCACTCCAAACATCAGCCAGCCAGAGCTCAAGGGACCTTATCTAGACTGTTGCTAAAGTTAAAACTACTAAGATAGCGAGTAAACTCTCACTTACCATCCAGTGTGACGTGCAAAGCTGGAAGCTGTACTCACTGACTGAGTAGAGTTTAGCTTTTCCATTTTCATATTAACTTATCAGATTTATTAACAATACTTAACAATATTTATTAACAATAAATTTATTACAAATGCATGCATCAGATAGAAGGAAATGTGTACATGATGATGAATTTCATAGTTATCAGATGAAAGTGAAAGTGACATTCATCGTGAATACAAAGTACAGAGCACAGTAAACCACATGCTGACAACAGATGCTTCTCTGCAATTAACCCATCACACTAACGGGTAACAGCGATACAGCAATACAGCTGCAGGGGAGCAGTGACGGGGATGGTACCTTGCTCAAGGGTTCCTCAGGGCAACCTACTGGTCTGGGAAATTAACCCATGAACTTCTGATCCTGGGGCCTAGTATCTAACCACTAGGCAACTGCTGCCCCCAGGAGATGATGAAGATTAGGCTTTAAGAAGGTTAGTTAACAAAATCTTTATTTTTATTTGTTAGTTGAAGCATCTCTTTAAGGGTGATAGTGGAAGCAGCCTTCAGTTGAGCATAGATTCTGGGCCTTTTGAATTTTGCTTATGCTTTCAATGTGCTCCCTGAGTTGTGTTTGAAGTTTTGTGATTTACCCAAAGGGGAGTGAAGTGCCAGATTGGTTGTGATGTGAAATGTAGGCACTAGAATTGGCAAGAGAAGAAGGATCAGCTTGACTAGACAGTGGAGTGGCATATGGAGGATGCTGCTACTGAATGAGTATAAAGATTTCAGATTAAAAATGTGAAAGTGCTGTACATGCTTTGAATGCATTTTTTAAAATTCATGCATACACACACACACTGAATGCAGTTACTAGCTCCTGGGCTAATTGGGGTCAGACCTTAACTGAGTGAAGAAGAACAACATTAAATTAATGTGAACACTATGTTCCAGATATATTGTATGTGTAGTTACACACACACACACACACACACACACACACACACACACACACACACACACACACACACACACACACACACACACACACACACACACACATTTCCAGCAAAATTCACTTACTCTTCCATTGTGGAAGTATGTGGATTACATTCATGATGACTCACTCAAAGCCATATTTTAGCATCAGTGTGGAAGAATATTAGTATTTGCACATTAGTTTTAAGTGGACCAAGGAGTGAACGAAAGGAAAGTGAACTCAATTCACCTAATATTCACCTTTTGTCCCGCCTTCACAAAGCGCTCAGTTCCACTTCTGGTGCACTTGGCCTTTAATGTGATCCCTGAGCAAAAAAAGTGATCTGTTTTTATCTGTTCTTTATGTATACACGCGATGCGGAATACTACAGGCTTCGGTGTCAATACCGGCAGCCGTGCTTCCGTTCGTTATTTTGTCTGTGGGTGAAAGTGGTATAGAATGTGATCTGTCGCAAAAGGCCAAAGTTAAAACATTTTGTGCATTTTGAGCATTTTGTGTTCAAAGTGCAGAAGGGAAAGGCAAACTGAGCTGAGAGCAGCTCCTGAGGAGACACAGCTTAGTGCACTCCAGAGAGTCTGAGTCTGACTGAAGTGTTCACATCTACACAATACATGCTGACTAGTTAATATGAGCTCATTTTAAGGGCTTGAAACAGACCAAGTGAGAAGATGCAGTCAGACTTCCTTCCTCATATTCAGTTTTATGTGTGTGTATGGAAAGAAACTTAAGAATATGCAACAAAAATATATGGAATGAAACTGAATATAAGGTTGTATATACATACATTCTGGAATCTCCCCAAACGACACTAAAACAGCATAAATGTTTATTTTCTGTTTCAAATGCTATGAATGACTGAAAAAATGGTCACTTTCAACTGAGACATCCTGAAAAAAGGACAGAAACAAAACACACACACACACACACACACACACACACACACACACACACACAGAGAGAGAGAGAGAGAGAGAGAGAGAGAGAGAG